>CM046372.1:22894584-23494584 GCA_025413025.1 Ficus hispida
CTTCTTGACAGCTTCCATCACTGTCATGGATCCTTGAGTGAAACTGGTGAGTTCGTCCTGCTGGGCAGCCAGGACTTCTTTGTTGTAGTACATAGCCCTGAACTCGTCCACGAAGTCTTGCCAGGACATAGTCAGCACATTTCTTCTCATCTGCACGGTTATCCACCAGTGCCTCGCGTCCTTTTTCAGCGCAAAGGATGCACAGAGTACTCTCTCTTGCTCGGTCAAGCGCATAAAATCCAGAATGACTTGCATGTCGATCAGCCAGTTGTCGGCTACAATCGGATCAATTGGCCCCTCGAACTCGGGCTCCTTCATCCTTCTGAACCTTTCATACAGAAGGTCCTCTCTCACCGGTTGTGGCTGCATCTGTACTTCAGCCGGGGCTACTGGAACCTCAGCGTTCCGCGGAATTTCCTGCCTGACCTCTGGTTGGGCTACCGGAGGAATATTCGGCACTTGGGGTGCTACGGGAGGAATAGGTTGCACTGGCGGCACTGCCGGAGGGACTGGCTGTGCCTGTGGTGGAACCTCTTGGACTCTGGGTCCCTGATTCTGCTGAGCTAGCTGCTCCCGAATAAGAGTCATCTCTTGTTGCTGCTCTTGCAGCTGGCGTTGAATATTTGCTAATATGGCGGTCAAATCCTGTGCTGGAGGATTTACCGGCATCGTTCTTCTCGGACGTACCATCTTGTAACTCTATAGCAAAAAAGATATTAATCACATCTCTTCTTTCATATAATTATTATTATTACATCATAAAATATCATAACATGCATGTAACATTACAATATACTTGTATCTTGCCATAACTCAAAGGCCGATATTTAATGACATATTTACTTGTAAAAAATTTCGTAAAGAGAAATGAAAATATCATCTGATTTCATTTAACCCGTCTCAGCACGGTCTCTTTGTATATAATCAAAATACCAGGCTTTTCAAAATATATGATTCCCTCGGCATTTTTCAAAAAGGTGCCGGGTACTGATATGTTATCTATACATATTTTCAAAAAGAATACTTGTCACTTTACCAAAATACACATGGTTAAAACAACAAGATGGAAGTGATCTAACACTTCCCATCACACATAAGGTACATCCTAACGTCCGAATGTACATAATATATTATAAATAAAGTTCTATTACAAAAGAAAGAGGGTATAAAACCAAACGGCCCTAATTCAACGGATGACTTCGATCTCAAGCGCGGATATCTCGGAATTCGTGTCGTCCTCTAAATCGTCTTCCCAGTCCCCGTCATCTGGAACGATGTGATGTGGCTCGTCCTCGAGGGGAAACTCTTCGGGATCCTCCTCGTCGTCCGGGATTTCCTCGGGATCTTCCATGTCTTCGTCTTCGTCCTCCTCACCTTCATCATCACTAGATATGATGATGAGGGGAACCTGGGCGTGCTCCATCTCCTCCTCAAGTGGTCCGACCTCATACTGTGGCTCGGGCTCATCAGCATCATCGACTGGGGGCTGCTCAGGGTTCACTGGAGCATCGTTCTCGGCCTCTTGAGCAATGACCTCTGCCGCTAAAATATCGTCGAGGGTTCCAGCGATGGTCGAGTGGAGGGTAGGCTGCGGAACATGCTGTCTGATGTGAGGCGGCGTTCCGTTCACTAGTAGAGTCACTGCCTCCAACTGGGGCTCTGGAAGATCCTGGGGTATATGGGGATGCATCATCTCCTCAAACCTCCACCAGTAGTGGCTCATCGTCTCGCCCGGGTATGCGTGCCAGGCCTGGGATAACATCTGGTACCGTGTATGACGCATGTCACGGTAAATATCCGGATCTCTAGCAGGTGCACCCTCATCTCTGGGTGGGAGTGGTCCGTAGCGCTCTAACATCACTGCACGAAACTGCGCCCAGGTGCGATCAGGCACCTGACGCTCCCCAACGTCGATCCACCATAGCCGCGCATCTCCGTAAAGACATTTGGCAGCAAGCATGATTTCCAGATAGTCCGGGATGTGACACATCAAGAATGTCTGCTCCATATCGTGGAGCCACGCCTCGACGTGCACAGTACGCCTCGTGCTGTCAAATGATAGGGGGTGTGCGCGGAAGAACACCGTAACGGCGTCTCTATCCTCTTCGGTCATCATGGGGTCCATCGTACCGTACCTAACACGCGATACTTAACTATAAGCATACATATATAAAACGTAAAGTAAATCTAAACTTACATATGGTGGCGGCGATGGCAGGCAGACCGTGAAATGATGTCGCAGGGAAACGCTCTGATACCAATCTGTGACGACCCGCCTTGTACAGGCCGTCACTACTTGACTTACTTGAACTTAAACTTGTTTTATCCCATTTTTCATCATGAAATTAGTGGGGATTTTTTTTTTTTTTTTTTTATAATAATAGCGGAAGCATTATACTTAGAAAATATTTACATACATTTATACATAAATAAAATAACCGTCTGTTTTCTCAAAATAGATATGTTAATTAAATCCTTTTTGAGTTGTGAATCCCAACCCGTTCATCATTTCACAGCCACCGGCTTCACCCTCCACCATGCAGTTAATTCATGACAGCTGTTTACCTACAGCATAAACTTCAAACAATGAGCGAAAGCTCAGCAAGTACAACTCCTATACCGCGAACCAATTACATGAAACATACATAACCTTTTTCATGACATCTTAAACATGAACACATAAACATGGCATCATATCATCTTAAACATCTGTAATACATAACGTTAGCCTATGCTTGCTTTTTTACTTTTTTTTTTTTTTTTTTTTTTTTTTTTTTTTTTTTTTTTTTTTTTTTTTTTTTTTTTTTTTTTTTTTTTTTTTTTTTTTTTTTTTTTTTTTGTACATACAAAAAAAAAAAAAAAAAAAAAAAAAAAAAATACAACTCTAGCCTATGCTGTAGGCGGTGTTGTACTTACTTTATCTTTGTTGTTCGCGTGATCGACTTTCCTTTCCCAGCACGCTCGCAGATCACCTCCTGCCCATGGACGTTTACACGTGAGGTCTCTATTCTAAGATCGATTAATGTCGGATTAAACCAACATAAATATTTTTCGGTTATAAGACCCTCTTCTAACACAAGCGAAGGGGTCACATGGCGTAACCCACAACGGAAATATTAATTAAGGGTTCATGTAGAGGATCATAATCTTAACTTAAACCTCAATCCGCATGGTTAACTCTGGGCTTGGGCAAGGCCCTAGTAACTCGAAATAATTTTCCGGCTACTAACGCAGTATCTTATTCATTTTAATCTTGAAAACCTTGAACTTGCTTAAAAATATCATTTTCTTGCTTATTTAAGTAAGTTTGGTGAATAGCACCCAAACTTGTCTTGAAAATTACAAAACACTTGAAAACATTTCTATAAAACATTTGGGGATCGAAAACCGCCTTTGGAACGATTTTCGGGTTTGAAAATGATGTTTGCAAGTTAGAAAAACGTTTTTCCTAGTCATTGGTCTAGAAAATCCCGTGCATGAGATTTTGCTCACTGCGCGGATTTTGTTTGAAAATTCATAACTTAAAATGTAAAACGAATTTGGAAACACTTTCTTCACGAAAGTTATAGCTAACAAAAAGATCTAAAACTTTTATGTTTTGAACATTTTCTGATTCTGGCTCAGTTGATACTAGTTTTTGTTTGAACACATGTGAATCGTTGGAACCTAGTCACCCTGACCAGTTCTCGGTTTTTCTTCAAAACAAAGGCCATTGGAGCCTTATTTTTAAAATCTGTTCATGCTGTCCCCTAGGAAATACCCTAACGAACAACTTTCGTGTTTTAAGTTTTTACCCATTCGGCCTCTAAGGACCTGTAAGTCTCACTTTTCCGAGCTGCCGGGTGTTGGACCCGAGAGCAGTTTTGGTGTTAGTCCAAATTTCACGTCCCTATGCGTCGTTCTAGCTCGACCGCCCAATGCGGGACCTAATAACACATGCACGTCTTCTAACGTCCCTCATACACATAAAATTTTAAATCCCGTGCTTCGGATTCAACTCAAGGCCGAGACCCTCCCTTGGTCCACGGTTTTGAGAGAAAAACACCCATTCAACAAAACTCAACCAAAACATCATACAAACCCTAGAACATGCATCTAGAAATTTGATAAACACAATAGAGGCATGAAACCCTTAAATATAAACCCTAGCATGCATCTCTAGCACACAAAAATCATAGAGCATTACTCCAACCAAACATGCAAAATAATCACCTCAAAACCTAAATCAAGCATAAAAACATAACCTAAGCTATTTAGGGCCAAAACCGAAAATTATGAGCTTAAGCTCTTAAACTTTTGTGCTTGAAATACATGGTAAAATCCTTGAGAAAATGAACCAAAAATTTGAACCAAGAATAGAGCAAGGTTCGGATTTTTACCTCAACAAATCCGGGTGTCCCTAGCTTGATCCTAATCGAAAATTTTCCTCCAATGGTGCACGGTTTGGACCTCAACAATGGTCACAAAAATTTTGTTAACTTCCTCCCCCAACCAACCTTGGAAAAGAGAAGAAAAATACTCAAAAACCTTACCTTAAAATCTCTTGAATCTCCTTAGGAAGCAACTCACAAAAGGGTAGTTTCTTCACAACTTTTTGGCTTGATTTTCTCTTGGTTTCTTAGCTTTCTCTCTCTCTCTCTCTCTCTCTTTCTCTCGGATTTTTTTGGAGTGAAAGTGCCGAAGGATATGGCTGAGAAAGGGGTTAAGGGAGGCTGAAATATTGGGGTTTGAAATCCCTACAAATAGTGTTTCTAGCTAGGGAAAATCTTAGGCTTTCTTTTCCAAGAAAATTTGGTTCAAAACTTGCCAATTGGTCCTCCAATTTTTGCAAGCTATTGCTCACAAGGGCTTGGGTGGCCGGCTGCTATGGGGAAGAAAAGGGAGAGTGGTTGACAACTCATAGATGAGGTGTCACAAGCTCATTGGTCCATGTGTGTGTAGGGTTAAGTCCTAACTTAGCTTAATTGTGATGTAATTAAGCTTAGAGGCTTGTTTGGTTCAATCTTTTTGAAAAATTGTGTAATTTCAACACATTGCAATAAATTTTTAATACTGAGTTGCTTAAATACTCAGTATCGAAAATTACATTGCATTAAAATTTTCGATCTGTGAAAAACTCGATCGGAAAATCTTTTCTCTAATTTTCCGAATCCTTTCGCCCTGAACTCTAGCTTAGTATGCTTGATTTTTCTAAGGTGATTTCAATTCTTATTAAAACTCATCTTAACCACGAATGAGTTTTTAACAGTAATTTTACTCGTAAAGGTCTCTTGCGAGCTCAAGCAATTTGTTTTTGAGTCTTAATAAATCGTAAGAACTCGTTTAACAAATTAAGTTCTAAAACGAACTTCCTCATGAAATACCAATTACGGTAAATATTTACACGAAATTTCTATAAAATATGAATCGAAGAAATTCGGGTGTTACAATAAATTTCTAAATTAATTAGGAATAAAGTCGTGAATTTTCTATATTAAGATTAAAAAAAATGTTATTGTAATTTTGGACTATAGTGTTATGAATTATTAATATGAAGTTATGTCATGTTAAAAGAAATTGGTGCAAATAGTTTTCTATTAAGAAATTGATTGGAAATTTTTAAAGTTTCCACCAATTATGTAGTTTCAAAATTGATAAAAAAAAATGTTACAGCTGATCTTGTGAATTAGTTGTATAAGAGAAAAAGATTATATTCTCGACATGAATTATGAGCAAGCTTAAAATTTCAGTCGAGTCTATTGTCTTGAATGATTTAATTGATATGTAAAATTTATAAGTCAAAAGTCATATTACATAGTTAGCATTCAAAATATTCACACAACAAATATATATATCTGTATATAGATATATATTTGAGAAGTTATTGTAATCAAGGGTGTCAAAATATTTCTTTGACAAATGGATAAATGCTAGTATATATGTATATATACGTATATACATATATATATATATATATATATACGGTTCATAATAAGAAGAAAAGAAACTAAATGTATATATGTATACATTATTTACATGTGTGGTCAGTCCACACTTGACGTGTGTAAATAAAAATAAAAAATAAAACAACAACAACAACAAGCTGTCTTCCACATGAGTTAAACACAAGGAGAGAGAGACCCGTAATTGTCTCTCCACTCCAAGAAGTGATGTCTGGAGACAGAGAATAAGAAAAAGGAGATGATAAACATCAACATCAGACCCATCCTTTTCTTTTCTCTCTCTCTCTTCTTTTTCACTCTTTTCTCTCTCTTTTTCTTCTCTGGCACGCACGTTGCAGCCTTCGCAAGAAATCCCATCTCCGGCCAGCCACCTTGGGCACGCGCCGGGGATCCATGCAACCCATCACCCAAGCATCCAATAGCCGGAGTTTGGCGACAACACTCGCCGTCATTCGCCGGAAAAATGCTTTGACAGTTTCGTTCACATGAGCTTTCAAGCAAGCTTTCGGTGTAATCCGACCTCTATTTTACGAGCCGTTGGTTCCGTTGAGTTCCACTTGTTGAGAGGAACAAAACCCAGTCCATCACCACTCCAATCGTTGCCGGAAATTTTTCCGATCCGCCGCCATCTTCTCGAACGTTTTCTTACATTTTTGAGAAAACCGAGCCTCGTTTGAAGAAATCAACACCAAAAATGGGTTTCTCTCGACGAGATCTTCGAAGCGGTGCCCATCTCTGTCCCTTTTGCCACCGTGGTCAATGCCGGTCAAAGGCGGTCAATGCCGGTCAAAGGCAGTCAACGCCGGTCAATGGCGGTCAATGCCGGTCAACCGTCTCGACAAGGTTTACAAATTCGCCTTTCCGATTTATTTTCGACGTTCCGGACATGTTTACAACTTCGGATTTGCGAGATGGAATCTCGAAGGTTAAGAATGGCGATTAAAAGTTCAGCCGCTCGAAATCAAAAGGTGTTTTGAGCACCAACTAGGAATCGTTTTACTCACCCGAACGTCATCGAATGATCTCGGTAGTAATCTTGACTACTTTAAATCATTTAATGGATTGATTACATGTCTATTTATATGCTTTGAATTGGATATCGATATAAAAATATATATACATATATATATATATTCGATGTTCAAGTTAATCAAGTGAAGTTGAATTAGAACGAGAGATATTTTATGTTAATATGATAAATTTATTATGGATGGCACGCCTTGCAGTTATGGTGTGCCGAAACTTTTTATAGTGATTTAATTGCAGGTTTAATTTTCGGTTATTAAGAAAAATAAGCTGTTATGCTGCCGGATTTTTATTAAATTCAACCATAATTGGTGATTAAACTTATAATTAGTTTTACAAGTTACGCTATCAGAACAATTTTATAATCAAGAGTTTATGTCTTGATTTTAAATGGAAATGATCTACGAAGGAATAAATTTTATGGTGTTTAGTTTTCTCACCAATAAGTATCGTATATTTATATGCCTTGTTGCATATGATATGAGAATAGTAATAAGGGATGCTCTTCCATATTCCCCACTGATTAATAAGATGTATTCTAAAGTGATATTCATAAAAATGCGTTGATATAAGATTTAACATTATGATATTTTAAATAAGAGGAAAAGTCATTGTTTTCTCAATTTCATTTTGACTCTGAAGTTGAGTCTTGACATCTGTAGTTGATCTACGATTTTCAGGTTTAAATGTGATGGAATCATGACTTTAAACTAATCTTTAAACCATTTTAAATGGGGAATGAGATTTAAAAACTACGAAGAGTATAAATAAAAAAAAGGGTGGTTCAATCACAAATATGTTAAGACCACATTCTAATTGTCGGGTGTCAATTTAATTAGGACACAATACGAGCATTAACGAGGTTGAGGATTAGTCGAGGATAAAAGTTAAATGCGGAATCCAGGTAAGTACAAACCTCACCTACAGCATGAGACTTGTTTGTCGATGTGAGCACATCTGTGAACAACAGATGTGTGCATGTTTAGAATACTATGCTTGTGATTGAACATGAAGAATGATGCTTTTATGCAATGTGATTATATTGTTGCTTGATATGCTTGAGTGAGCATATGTATTTATGCCTTAATATGTTTGAATTGATGACGATATGTCTATATTGTTTGAATTGATGACGATGCCTTTATGTTGTGTGAAACTGCAATATCTTCTCATGAGTTACGAACATAATTTCATGCTCATCCTAAGGAAGAAATTAATGAAAGTGAAATGTTAAAAAAAAAGTGTCGTACCAACCTCCACTCAGGTGAGGTAAAGTTCATGAATGATTTATGTATGACCTTGGGTACAACTGGAGGGTCGCTTCCCCAATTACCCAATGGTAGCGCGCGCAATGGGTACGTACACTATGAAGCCCAGGATAAAAAGATAATGAGCATAATTTAATTATGCATAAAAATGTAATGCATTATTATGTGCATCATGAGATTTGATTTTATGTTCATGGAATCATGATCGTAATTACATGCTCACCATAAGAAAGTAAGAAGCTAATGAAAGTGAAAGATAAGTTAAGTATAGTGTCGTACCAACCTCCCGCAGATCGTGGAGGATTATGTATGTTTTAAAATTCTAAAACCTTCCGTAGATCGTGAAGGGTTACGTATATGATTCCCAGAATTGTTAGGGACCTTGCAAACCCTAGCTTTCTGTGGTCGCGCGCAATGGTACGTACACACATGGGGCCCAAAGTAAAAAGTCAAGTAAGAAAAAGAATAAGTATGAAACAAGAAAATAAGAAACAAAAAGCAAGCATAATTGTATGATTCATAAAATGTCATGCATTATTATATGCATTTCGTTTATGTGAGATTTATGTTTGTACTTACTGAGCGAAAGCTCATTAATGTTTGTTCATGCTGTAGGCAACATGGTGATTCGATGGACTGGTGAACTGTGTTGAGACAATGGAGGCATGGGTTATGGATACCGCCATTAAAATGTAAATTCCGCAATAAGTAATTCTTCTAAATTATGATAAGCTTTAAAAGATTTTTATCATTTTAGAATAGCTATTTTCAAGTAATTGGGTTTTAAGGAACTCATATGAAATGAATGCTGAGTTATATTTTAACCAAGCAAGGTTAAGAAAGTTTGATATTTTAAAATGTATTTTTACTCCTTTGATTATACGTATTTGAACGATGAAAAGACCTCTATTTGACCAAGTAGTTTGGATTACAAGAAACCAAACTTAAGATATGGCTATAATAAGTTTTAATTATATAAGTTTGTCATGCTGATGTTTTAAACTTTAGATTCCGTTCTTACTTATTAAATTATCAAGTTTAGATCCCATATAAAGAAAATAAAAAGAGAAAGTGTTTCTAAGGTGCAAGTCTTTTTGAAAAGTTTATATTGTGTTTGAATCTTTAAAAATTTAAAATGATCATAGACTTCATGAAAGCTATGAAATATTTATTTAAGTTAACAAAAAAAAAAAATCCTCTGAAATTTTGGAAATTAAGTTTAAGGCCAAAGCAAGTAATTATGTTTATGAAGTTAATTAACGGCCGCGATTAGGTCGAGTCGTTACAAATAATTATGTAAGGATTGACAGTGATGGCATCACAGTGGTGGACTTTAGATGATTGGGATACAAAAATGATCCATTCATTATGGAATCACAAGCAATCCAAGTATTTTACACAACGGATCCCAGCAATGTAGAGTTGTCCTTAGTAGTGCCGATGAAGCCAAAATTGATCCATGGTCAAAAAGATGAGGAAGATTACTCCGACATTCCATCTTTCACATAGGGATTCCACCGGTTGAGGAGATTGACGAATTTGACGATGATGTTTCCCACTTGGTTCGACCAGATATTGAATGGACACGTGTTGAGGAAGCAAAGAGAAAAAAGAAAAAAACTTGAACATTATACCATTTATTTTGTACAACACATGACTTTATTTTTATTATAATTCAAGATGTATTATATATTTATTTTGTTATGTTCATTGCTATATATATATATATATATATATATTGAACATTAATTTTGATCCGGGATCAATACTACAGTATGAGTAAATTTTGTGGACACGACAGGGTTATTAGGCCGTCGGATTGTGGTGACAAAACAGAATAAAAATTACACGATGGTTTTCCGACAAAACCGTCGTGTAATCCACTTTTCAGAAATTACACGATGGTTCTTAGCTCCGTTGTGTAATTAAGGATGTGTCATCCCCCCCATCAGGGGGATTAGACGACGGTCCATGGGACCGTCGTCTAATCCCCATGAAGGGGGGATTACATGATGGTCCAGAAGGACTGTCGTCTAATCCCCCTAATAGGGGATTACACGACGGTCCCGGGGACCGTCGTGTAATCCTCTCTGATGGGGGATTGCACGATGGTCCAGGGGACCGTCGTGGAATCTCCACCCCGGCCTTACACGATGGTAATTAATAAACCATCGTGTAAAAATAATATTACACGATGGTGTTTTTCCGTACTGTCGTCTAATAGTCAAAAATTTTGAAAATTTCAATTTTCATTTTTCGAAATCCGCATGAAAACCCATTACTTAAATACAATTTCCTCTCCATTTCTCTTCATATCGCTCGAATCTCTTCATTTCTCTTCACACTCTCGACATTTCTCAAATACCCACATCCTTCACCAACCCGCCGACACCTCTCTTTTAAAATCCAGTCAATCCGCCGTTACCGTCATTGCTGCCGCCGCCTCCCTCTTGGTGTGGCCGTGCCTATTCTTCTTCAAAGAAAAGTAAGGTGACTTCATATATAAACTAAAACACATTTGCTCTTTTGTATTGTTGTTTGTCACTAAAGATCAATTTTTAAACATGAGTGTTGTTGTTTTTAATGTTGCTCTTTGTAGATCAATGGTTTGTGAATCATTTTGACACTTTACACACATTTATGAACATGATTTTTTTCTAGCCCACAACATGCTCGATAAAATGCCAAAATGAGTTTTTCTTTTCGAAAAACATAATAGAATTTGATAAATATTCATAGCATGACAATAGCAAGATTACATGAAGTCCTCTAGCAAGAAAATACATAAAGAATGCATCAAAACGCCCTATGCCCATAGAAACTGCGGGGGGCGCCTGGTGCCTGTGGGGGGCGCCATGCACCCTTGTGCATGCGGGCGCATGCGCTTGTGGGCGTGTGGGCACGCGCCTAATTGTGAGTTAGCCGGTTATATGTTCGTCAATGGTTTTTTGTTTTTTATTGACGAATTCCCAACTAAATAAGTTTGTTGACCTTTGCGCCATTTTAAAAAATTAATGTATTTTGTGGTTAGTAGTTAAAGTTAATTTGATTCGATTATATTGGGTGGACATAATTGTTTTTTTTTTTTTTGTTTTTGTTTTTGGTTTTTTTTTTTTTTTTTGCAATAAATATAGGTGAACGAATACAATGGAACATTCCAAAAAGGGACGAGCATGAAGGAAAAACCCGTCAGATTCTAATGTCAATGGCAAGCGAAGGGTAACTATAATTAAACGCGTCCATATGGCAAAGAAAAGAGGTGAATGAATTCAAGTTACATTTGACGAGAAAGGACAACTAGAAAGAAAGCACGATTATGAACTGATGAGCTGGATTGGTGTGCTCGCTCGAGAGCACATTCCAATATGGATACAAGATTGGAAATCTCGTGATTTAGATGAATTGAAAGAGATTATTTAAAAAGAAACTGTTACTTCTTTCACCATGGATGATTGCTTTCGGACTACTTGTATAAAAGCATGTGGTGAAGCTGCATGGAATTTTTGGTATGATCTGTACAAGACGTTTGTCGAGGAATTTAAAACAGAAGAAAGTGTGTGGACACGGCCGCAAAAAATTATTGACAACTACCCCAATATAGAGGAAGAGGATTGGGTGAAATTCATTCAATATAGAACATCCTCACAATTCCAACAACTATCTGATCATGGAAGTGAAATAAAGACAAACAACGAATACTCATCAAGAGGAGGCCGAGACAGATATAGGAAGCTCGACCAGGAAAAGGTATGTCAATAAATTTTGTTCGTACTAAATTGTATGTCATTTATAGAACATTATGTCCTCATTTATACTAAGGATGTTAATTTACAGTTTAAGAAGGCTGGGAAATGGGAAAGAAGAAATGGTTTATGGCTAGAGCAACAGATAGGCCCAGATGGAGAGTTGAAAGATCAAGCATGTAAAAAAGTTAGCCAGTTGATAGTAAGTTTACTAACTAACAATGAATTATGCATCATACTTTTGACACTTACAATCCTTAAGCTTAAATGAGTTCTGTTAACTATCTTGTAGATGGAGTACAACACACAGGAGAGCTAAGGCACTTTCGAATCAGTTGGCACTAGTGATGTATTGTCACAGGCATTATCTAGACCCGAACAAAAAGGGCGTGTCCGTGGGCAATCAAAGTTTGTAAAGCCATCTCAGTACTTTAACCTCAATCGAAGTTCGAGTAAAGACAATGAAGTACTATCAATGAGACGTGAAATAGAAAAATTAAAGGCGTTGGTGCGTGGTCTATGTGTGAATAAAGATGTGGAGCCATCGGTTGATCCCAACAATGTGCCAACCGTGGATCAACACAATAGCTTTAAGGCTAGTTGCTCTGCTCAAGAAAAATATCCTGGAGTTTCTGATCCACCAACCATGCCGGTCGACAGTCAGGAGTGTAAACTCTATATTTTCGATGAAGTGCAGGGTGGACAGTTGCTTATTGCATTTGGAAGAGCATGGATGGAGAGCCTTCCCACCAATACGGTGCATAGGATTCCACTGGGGGAAGGAAACGTACGAGTGTCAATCAATGTGTCAAAATTAAAAAAATCACCATTACCTATACTGACATACGAGGCAACCACTGTGGAGGATGCTGTTAATGGGTTTGTTGCTTGGCCTAAAAGATTAGTTGAACTCGACATGAGTATGAACAAGGTGAGTCGAGGGCCTAGTCACGTTCCTGACCCAGCAGCTGCCAGAAAAAAAATGTCAAAAAAAGGTTGGAAATAAAACAATCGACTCTCGGATTGAGGTACAACAAGATGTGTAAGAACAACAACCTATATTCGACTTTAATAACATGAACATGGCGATGAGACCTTTGGCTTATTATGCACATAGTTCCATGCGTCAACGTAATCATATTGAGGTCCCAATACCATTCGCGATCATGAGTTTTGAAATACCTATCTTTTTGAGCTTTGAAGATATTTATGAGTTCATTAATTTACAAGAAATCAGAGCAAATTGTATATTAGTCTACATGAGGTATGATATTCTACCTCTGAAAATTTTTTTATCTGGAAATTCTTCTATATGTCAGGTAGAGTAACAATTTTGATACGCTTTTGCAGATATTTGGAGGAACCATGTAAGATTAATGGGCAAGATGAGAAGTTTACGTTTGTATCTCCAACCTTGATCTCACCGGTGAGAACAGATATTGAAGATGCTGGTATGAGAGAGCGAGCCGACAGTCTTATCAGCTTTTTGCGTGACGCACCAAAAGGATGACTTTATCTTGTGCCACATAACAAAGGGAGACATTGGGTTTTTTGAGTCATTGACCTATGGGAGCACCTCGTCCTTTATTTTGATTCTCTTCGAGATAAGAAATGAGATGATTTTACTGAGCTAATGAACATGTAAGTCAATTTTAATATGTTAATTTTTTTTAATCTAATTTATATGCATCTTAATTAATTAGTTTGAATTTTACCAATTTGCTAGGGCCTTATCAGATTGGAAGATTATGGCCGGAGAAGGGATTAAAAGGAGACGAGACTGTAAAACCAAAATTTCGAACCGTCCTTGTCCTCTCTAAGAGGGAAGTGTTGAATGTGGTTATTTTATTTTAGGTTTTATGAGAGACATAGTATTGAATGGAATTTACGTACTTGAAAGTAAAGAATTTTTTACTTCTCAGGATTTGGATATGATTAGAGGAGAATGGGTTAGCCATGTAATGCAATTCATTAATTATGATATATAAACTTGTAATGTAATAATTGGTATGTATTTTTACTTTGATCAATGAAGTTATTATCTTGGATCGTGTATTGGATAATATACAGATTAGGCCACCCGTGGGAAATCACCAAAAAACCCCAATTTTTTTTTACATACCACATTACACGACGGTTCTACATCGAACAGTCGTGTAATGTTCCGCCACATTACACGACGGTTCTAGGGTCGAAACGTTGTGTAATGTAACATATTACATGATGGTTTTAAGCGAACCGTCGTGTAATGTGGCACATTACACGACAGTTTTAAGCGAACCGTCGTGTAATGCACCATATTACAATATTACACGATGGTTCTCAAAGAACCGTCATGTAATATGCTACATTACACGATGGTTCGCCTAGAACCGTCATGTAATATGCTAAATTACACGACGGTTTGCTTAGAACCATCGTGTAATGTTGTAATATGGCGCATTACATGACATCTCGCTTAAAACCGTCGTGTAATGTGCCACATTACACGACGGTTTGACGTAGAACCGTAGTGTAATGTGGCATATTACACGACGGTTCTAGGTCGAACCATCGTGTAATATCTTCACATTACAGGTTTATATGACGATGTTCCTTGTTTCGACAATGGTTTTAACTATCGTGTAAAATTGAGATACCACGACAGTAATATATCCGTCGTGTTATCTACCACGACACTGGATTACATGACGGTTGGGTAACCGTCATGTAAATTTTACACGACGGTAAAAAACCATCGTGTAATCCACAATTTTCACTAGTGAATTTTGGTATTTTTACAGGAATAAGAATAAGTTTAAATATGTTTAAGTAAGAATTAGCAGTCATGTAAGGTGGTCAGTACATAAGATTTATCTACATACATGACACACATGCATACGTATGAATTTGTGAGTATATATATAGAGTAAAACAAGGATTAGTTTTTAGCCTCATCATGGTATAAAATATTAATGTGTGATTATGATTCAAGTCTAAACAATAAGGCCGGCCAGACCATGTTCAATTGATAAATCAGCCACAATCTTTTAATAACTTTGTTTTGATGTTTTTACTTGTTTTTACTTCGTAGGATGTTATCGAACACAAATATAGACAGAAAACCAATGCCCATCCACCTTGTATACATCGAACTCAACAAACAACAACAACAACAACAAAGAACCGTTGCCAGTCTAACGTTATCCATTTTGTTTGTATTAACTTGATTCCTAGTGCCGCTAAGTTCTAAGTCAACGTCATTAGTGCCTCTAATATGCCTCTAATATGCTTCAAAAGTTGATGGGCTATAACTTTTGAGATTTTCTTGGCCAAGTTCAGTAACTTTCACTGCAATGGAGCTAAGCACCTTGTTGATCATGGCACTTCTCTCCATACTTGCGGTTTTGGTTTTTTATGTGTTCCATTTCTGGGCAACTCCCAAAGCCATGGAGGTAATACCGGGTAGCTTGGGCTGGCCTGTTGTAGGAGAAAGTTTCTCATTTTTATCTGA
This sequence comes from Ficus hispida, assembly GCA_025413025.1. Classification (NCBI taxonomy): domain Eukaryota; kingdom Viridiplantae; phylum Streptophyta; class Magnoliopsida; order Rosales; family Moraceae; genus Ficus; species Ficus hispida. Next base: position 22,910,057 of record CM046372.1, read on the forward strand.
ATTTTCAAGCTCATCTGGTATTTACAACTTCATGCACAAGAGGCAGGAAAGGTAAGCCCATGATGTGCGAACGGTCTAAAAAATTTTGCAGCAAATGTTTCGAAACTGTCAAAATTTTTCCTTTCTTTATTTGCATTCATTTTCTATCTCCAATGATCATTTGAACTCACAGATTTTGATACAAGCCTTTTTTTGGTAGATTATTTTTTGAATTCACAAATTTTACAGGTCAGAAAAATATATGTACTACCTGTCATAGGTTGTATTTTTCGTACTTGATAGTAGAAAATCTCTGTATTGTGGCTAGAACAATGCAAGTTCCTTTTTTTTTTTGTTATTTTAATGGATTGGGTTATGAGTACATAGGTATGGGAAGGTGTTTAAGACACTTGTACTCGGGCGATTCACGGTCTTCATGACTGGGAGAGACGCAGCCAAGATGTTGTTAACAGGAAAAGACGGGATGGTGAGTTTGAACCTCTTTTACACCGGGAAGCAAGTTTTAGGCCCAACTAGTTTGCTTCAGGCCACCGGAGAAATGCACAAGAGGCTCCGAAGGCTGATTGCCGAGCCCTTATCAATAGATGGCCTAAAAAAGTACTTTCAGTTTATCAACACCCTCGCTATTGAAACACTCGAGCAATGGCCTGGTCGAACAGTTTTCATCCTTGAAGAAGCTTCCACAGTTGAGTACTTCCCACAAAATCGAACTTCAAGCTAGCACCAACTTATAAGTTACTAACTTTTGTTTATAACTTGACATAAAAGGTTTATGTCCATACGTGTGTTTTAGAACTCAAGTGAACAAATTTTAATGCTGAACAAAAGTCGTAAACAAATTGACAGTGACAAACTTTCAGTATTGTTTTAAGGAGAATTGGCAATCTAACATGGTATTGTGAATTAGAGGTCTTGCTAGCAAGTTAAGTTTTATTATATTATTCATAATTACTAAATTTTACTAATCTGTTCGTGACGTTATTACTTTTCCCGCTTAGTAAGAGGATTTTTACCTTTTTTGCAGTTTACTCTCAAAGTGATTGGTCATATGATTATGAGCCTGGAGCCGACCGGTGAAGAGCAAGAGAAATTCCGAGCCAATTTTAAACTTATCTCTTCCTCCTTTGCTTCTTTGCCATTTAAAATCCCGGGAACAGCCTTTCATCGCGGTATCAAGGTAGCTTCTCTTCTTAACCACTGAATGGTGATTCTTAAAGACTGAAGGAAAGTTATGAAGAATAATTCAATGAAGAAGTCATGTACCTATGCATAGAGCAACAGAGGTAAAATCTTGAAATGATCTTGATTTAGTAAATGTTCCACTTTCCTTAGGCTCGGGACAGGATGTACGCGATGCTGGATTCAATAATTGCCAGGAGAAGAAACGGAGACGGATTTCAGCAAGATTTTTTGGAGTCGCTTATAATGAAACATAGCAAATTAACATCGGGAAAAGAAGATAACGAAGATAAACTAACTGATGCGCAACTGAAGGACAATATATTAACTCTACTGGTTGCTGGTCATGATACCACAACTGCTGCTCTTACGTGGCTCATCAAGTTCCTTGGAGAAAATCCCGCTGTTTTGGAACAACTCAGAGTAATACTATTTTCATATTCTTGAATTCCTGCTTTAAGACCGAACAGTTTCAGTGAAAGAAAAAGAAAGAGGAAAAAAGATTGGACACTGAAAATGGTAGTTTTGCAGGATGAGCACTTGCAAATACAAGCAAATAGAAGAAGTGGAACAAATCTCACTTGGAATGAAGTAAACAATATGCCTTACACCGCAAAAGTAAGCGACGATGCTTCTATACTCGCTACTATTTTCAAAGGCAAATTGATTTTCCAAGTTCTTGTTGAATTTCAGGTGATCAGTGAAACTCTTCGCCGTGCGACAATACTACCTTGGTTCTCAAGAAAAGCAGCCCAGGATTTTGAGATTGATGGTATATCTGACTCTACAAACAAGATATCAGATGCCAAGACATTTCTACATATATATATAATCTACTCTAATTCTGAATAAATCGTTCTAAAATACTACAGGATATAAAATTAAGAAAGGTTGGTCAGTCAACTTGGATGTCGTCTCAATCCACCATGACCCAGAATCGTTTCCCGATCCGGAGAAGTTTGATCCCTCTAGATTTGACGTAAGCTCTTTTCTAAACTCACCAATCGGAAACAGTTAGATTTACCTGGCATAACGTGTGAAATGGAAAGTAAATTTTGCGTGGAATGCAGGCAACTATGAAGCCCTTCAGGTTTCTTGGATTTGGTAGCGGACCGCGCATGTGTCCTGGGATTAACTTGGCCAAACTAGAGATCTCTGTATTCATTCATCATCTAGTTTGCACATACAAGTAAGATTAGGCGTTAAAAATTGCATTGTATCGTATAATTACTAACAACTGTATAATTGTACTTTTTATATCTATAGTTCTGATTAGTTGTGTTCTTTTGTAACAGATGGAGAGCTCTAGAGAAGGATGACTCAGTCCAGCCAACACTCGTGAGGATGCCGAGAAACAAGTATCCGATTGTCGTTGAAAAACTTTGAAAGAAGTGAAACTCAAGGCAGAATAATTAACAAAAAAAGAGGAAGGTAATATATAACTTACACTTTGGAAAAGAAAAGAACCATGGCAGGTAGTGAGCATATGGTTCTATCTCTGAGTTTCTCCAAGTTAAATAGGAAATGTGGTGTTTGTGAGACTCGCTTACGATGCTAGGGAATATTGTTAAGTGCACTCCAAGAATTCTTGAAAATCTTGGAGACAAAATATTGCCAAAAAATGTTCGAGTATTATTTGCTAATTTTACCACATAATATTAGTAGCTACATTTTTACATGGCAAATAACGCCCAAAAATAATAATAATAATATATATATATATGTATACTGTAGTGTATTATCACACAAAATCTTAGGACTTTTGGTCTTTTTTTCATGCTAAACAAATTCATGTACAGAACAAAAATGCTAAATATGTAACGCCTCATGTGCTAGAATAAAATTCATGCCAAATTGATGACTTTTAATGATGATTTGATAATTTTGTATGATAGTTTAATTAAAAAAATATTTTTAATATAAGAATGCTACATAATATTATCTATACGTGTATTATGATGTATATAGTTATATAAACATATGTATATATGATCTATAAATGGCCAAAAAAAAAAAGAAGGGAAGTATGTTATCCGGAAAAACCTATTTTATATGATGTTAATTTCCAACTCAATTATGAACCTCTAAATGTCAAAAATTATTTCTTCAATTTAGATAAACTTATAGAGATTTTCATAAGCTTTCCAATGCCTACTCACTTGCACAAATCCGATATCAGAGTAAGAAGTTATGACTAGTATACTATCCGGATACCTGCTAGTAACCAATCAGTTACTGTGTCTGATTGTAGGTGCGAAAATTCTAGAAATTAATCTAGTTGTTTCCTTTTCCTCGCACACGTTTTCACACTCTAATGACAGCCATTCCCCGCCTATTAAGAGATAATTAAACCAAAGAATACAATCCCAATTAATTCTAAAATTTATTTGAGATTAAATTACTCACAATTTATTTTGTAATATTTAAAATTTCCCTTTCTACATGCTCTCTCTCTCTCACTTCCCAAGTCTCCCTATCCCTATCATCCTTATTCTCTTTCTCTGCTCTCTCTGCCCCTCATACCCACAAACAGAGGAAAAAAATCTACCAAACCTCCAAATTCTTTTAAGCCAAAATCAAAGGATTTCAAGGTATGTTTTGGTATTGTTTGATGATGATAATGATTTTTGTTATTGTTTTGGTTTGGGATCCTTCGAGGGGCTAGATGATTTTCTCAATGAGTTTCTTCATATTAATTTGAGGAAAGGATGAGAAATATCCATTTAAATGATGATTGGGAGAGGCTTAATGATTGATTGACGATAGTTTATTATATTTTATCAACAAGATGATTTTAGGGTTTTTGATTTCTTAATTCATGATTTTATTGGTATTGTAATTTAATATTTTATATGTTAGAAACATATCTTAGGGCTATTTGGTGTATATGAATCATGTACGTTGTCGGGATAATTTTTATATTTTTAATGATTTTCAGATTTGACCACTGCTACTGGAATTTCCAAATTTTATGATAAGTGTTCCAAACTGTTTTTAAGGGTGTAAACAGACTCCATTTTTAACAAGTTTAGTATTGTTGGAAAGCTCTCAATGTCTATTTTCATTTGAAATTATTTTCGTATCATTTAGAGATATGTGTGAATTTTTCTTATTTTTCAAATAGGCAGAGGTCGGACTGCCATATTTCAAAACTAATTTTGAGGATTCAAACAGTCTCCATTTTTAACAAATTTTAAAATTATTAGAAAACTATGGATGTCTACTATCATTTGGAATCAGTTTCAGATCATTTAGAGACATATGTGAATTTTTGTGATTTTTCAAATAGGCAGAGGTCCGGCTGTCAGTTTCTGTTAAATGTTAGTAATCAGATTCAAAACTATTTTTGAGGGTCCGAACGGTCTCCGTTTTTAACGAATTAGGCACCGTTAGAAAGATATGGATGTCTACCTTTTTTACAATTGGTTTCAAATCATTTAGAGTCCTATATGAATTTTTATGAATTTTTGAAGAAAAATAGGTTTGACTGTCAATTTTAGTAAAGATTTGTAATTTTGTGAAATTATTCGATTTTTGTGTTTTGATGATATTGAATGATGAAAGAGGCCTATTAGATACTGTTATGATACGATGGGTATGTTTGATGAATTATTATGAGTTTTTTTTTATTATATTTATTATTCATGGCATGAATGGTTCTAAAGGCGAGCACCCGAAAACTCAATCGCGCGTCACCATCGAAAAATTTAAAAATGTTAAGTAAGACGTTTAGGTAAGTATACTCTCACCTACAACATGAATTAAAGATTTAAGAAGTATATGTTTTGATGTTGATGATGATGTTATGATGTTCTTAAATAATATTTCTCCTATGATGACGTTTCGATGAAAAGTATATATACTGTACGTATATATCTTTTTATGTTTTAAAATGGTGTTATACACCCTTGATGATGATGATGATGATGTTATCTGGTGAGCGGAATTTTTATCACCGTTGGTTAGGGATTTGCTACCCCACTCCTTCTATGACTAGCGCGCTATGATGGTACAACAACGAACCCAATATATGACGGTTTTAAAAGTTAAAAAAAAATTTTGTTAATGATGTTTATATTTATGACAATAAAAGAAAATTGTTTATTTATATTTGTGAGATTTAAGTATCTTACTAAGCCCTTACTTATATAAATTAATTCGTGTTGCAGATAAAGGAAAGGGTAAGATATAGTATTAGAGGAGCTTGAAGCGGAAGCGGGACGATATGTGATAGGAAAACAGGAAGAACGACCATGAGATGAACATTTTTAATTTCAAATAAAGTTTTGAGACTTTAGTTTATTATTATTTGATTGGATGATTCATATGGACTTAAATTTTATTTCATGATTTTGGGAAAAATTATATATGTATATATTAATTATGAAGGTTATTTTCATATAGTTAAAAAAAATTAGAATTTTCTAAAATTATCTACGTAAAGTTTTCCGTTGTGTTAAGATTTTTATTTCAAGCTTAATATTTTCCGTAATTTTATAAGAAATGAATTATTAAATAAGAAGTCAACTGTAACAGTCCTGAGGGGTCATTACAAAATATCCTGACAATCCGAGTCAAATGTGAGAGGGGCTGAATAGAGTAATCATTTTGAAATAATGCAACTGAAAAGCAATGCCGAAACTAAAAATTTTTGTTAGAGGGAGGGGCTAATATCTGGTACAAAAATTTAATTAAACCTCATAACTATTACTATATTTAACTGTAGGTACAAGATTCAAAATTTACAGCCTTAAGTGGGACTTTACAATGTATTCCGCTCACATAATGGAACTATGCATTTGCAACCGCTGTGTATCTCATTAATTGCATGCTCACACTATACTTTCTCTTTCCTCTCCTTATGAGTCTCTTTTTCGCTCACCACTAAACTACACAAAAATCTGTATCTTTTGTTGTTTATGCTATCCATGGTTTCGTCCCTATTCTAGTCATAAACTTGAGTATTGATCCATCCTTTGTGTGTTTGTTGGGTACTTCCTGACCCAAAGTGCATATCTCTGCCTTGATCCTTCCACTTCCAAAATCTACACATCTTGTCATATTAAGTTTGTAGAATCTATCTTTCCATTCAAATCCATTCAAACTCATCTTCGTCATCCTAATTCAGAAACATTCTCAAATTGGTTTCCATCTGTGTCATTTCTTCCCACTACAGTTGTGCCATTCAATATGCCTTCAACAACCTCGCCCCCGAGCTCGTATCCATCTCACTACCAATTTCCTATCAACCGTCCCACATCCTCGGCCAACCACACACCATCCGAAACTCCACGTCCCATAACCGAACCCCCATTTCCTCTCAACCAAACTTCAATCGACCGAGCCCCACTATCCGGTCAACCAAAATAGGCTAGTGACACCAGCAATAGCCCACAAAACCCACCCTCTCCTCCCTTACAACTCTCTTTGGACCCCCCTCCTCCAAATCCACCCACCAATACGCACACCATGACCACTCGTGCTAAAAAAATATCCATAAACATCAAAAACTTAATCTTACCGCAACCATCACCTCACGCCATCACCCTGAGCCGTACACAGTGACCTGAGTTCTCAAAGATGGCGTCAGGCTATGTCTGAGGAGTATGATGCTCTTGTGCATAATGGAATATGAGAACTTGTCCCAGCTGATTCAATGCAAAACCTTATTGGTTGTAAATGGATTTTTATCTTGTTGGCTGTAAATGAATTTTTAGAATTAAACGTTTACCTGATGGCTTTAATGATAGGTACAAAGTGTGACTAGTTGCTAAAGGGTTCCATCAACATCTTGGTGTTAATTATCATGAAACATTCAATCTGGTTGTCAAACCTACCACTATTCACTTCATTCTCAGTCCTGCTATTAGTCGTGGGTGGTCTCTTCGTCAACTTGATGTCAACAATGCCTTTCTCCAAGATCATCTTCTTGAAGATGTTTTTAATGGCAAAACCACCAGGTTTCACTGATCATCGTGATAATCTCACACATGTCTGCAAGCTACGTAAGGCTATATACGGTCTCAAACCAGCACCACGGGCTTGGTACTATAAGCTAAGACAATTTCTTGTAACCTCAGGGTTTACAAACTCTCATGCAAACACATCACTTTTTGTCTTTGACAACAACGATATTCTAGTCTATCTCCATGTGAATGTTGATGACATAATTATTACTGGATGAAATGCCACTACAGTTCAACGGTTTATTGATTTTCTTAGAAAAAGATTTTCCATCAAGGATCTTAGTGATTTGAGTTACTTTCTTGGTGTTGAAGTTGCCATTATTTTAAATGGTTTACTTCTTTCTCAGTGGAAGTATATCACAGATCTTTTCGCTCATACAAATATGATTAGGTCCAGACCTATCACCACTCCACTTGCCACTGAGCCAACACTTACAGTTCTTTCCGGAACTACATTGATAGATCCTTCTGAATACAGAACCATTGTTGGTAGTCTGCAATACTTGTGCCTTACTCGCCTTGATATTGCATATGCTGTTAATAAGTTTTCTCAATTCATGAATCGACCTACTACTGATCATTGGAATGTTGTCAAGCGCTTGCTTCGCTATCTTTCTAGTACAGTATCATGGTCTTGCCTTGCACCGTCACACATTGTTATCTCTTCATGCCTTTTCAGATGCTAACTGGACCAGTAATAAGGATGACTGCCCCTCCATCAGTGGTTATATTGTGTATCTCGGTAGCAATCTGATATCGTGATCCTCCAAGAAATAACGCATAGTTGCATGCACTTCTACTAAAGCTGAATATTGTTCTGTCGCTGCAATAGCTGCTGAGTTACGTTGGATTTGTTCTCTTCCAACTAAACTTGGCGTTTGTATTCCTGCTATCTATTGTGACAATGTTGGTGCAACTCATCTTTGTTCCAATCCTATCTTCCACTCACGCATGAAGCATGTTGCAATTGATTATCATTTTATTAGGGATCAAGTACAAAGTGGAGCTTTACATGTCACCTATGTGTCCTCAGAAGATCAATTAGCCGATGTCTTGACCAAGCCTCTTTTGCACACTCGTTTTCAACTTTTGAAGACCAAGATTGGACTCTCCACAGGAGCTCCATCTTGAGGGGGCATATTAGAGGAATTAAGTTATTAATGATTTAATTGTGCATCTATGTAATTATCTAGTTTCCTATTTTAGTTTTGTAAATAATTTGAAATGACAGCAAATCCCATAGATTAGGTAATTAGCTAGATTTAGAATATTTCATTGACTATTAATTAAGATTGAGAAACCAACCCGATCTCATCTTGTACTTGTATACGTACCTCATCTTTATTCAATGGAAATCAAGCCATAATTTCTAATGTCCTTAAGATTTACTAGTAAATATTTTTAAATTGATAATTTTTTAAAAAATATAAATTAGTAATAAATAAGTATTTACTAGTAAATATTTGATTTTGATTTTACTTGATAAATTTATAAATATCAGATTTCACAATAAATACACTATTTTATAAACTAAATCTAATTATTATTTGCTCAATAAATCCATTCTATTTATTCCTAAAAAAAGTATTTACGAGTAAATAATCAGATGTTTTAAGTCTTATATATTAGTTACTTAGTAAATCCACTCTATTTACTTATAAATGATCAGATTTTCTTATTTTTACCCAATGCATTTTTAAAACATTTAAAGGAAAATTAAAAAAGAATTTTATTCTTTGTGCCGTTGCTATTGACTGTTGTGATCTCTGGCCGATAGGAAGAGAGTCAGAAGACAGCCAGAGGGGAGAGAAGAAAGAGATGAGAGAGACTCAAGAGTATTTTTAGATTTATATCTTATTATTTATCCTAATTATGCTTTTTAGTAATAATATTTTTAAATTCTATTATAATTTTAAAATCATGTATAACATTATATTATTTTGGTCTTTCTCTATTTAATATAAAAACAATTATGATATTTATTTACTTGGTAAATCCATTTATTAATTTAGTTTACAATTTTAGTTATTTTCATGTAAATAAGATAATTTTTCAGGTATATCCCGTGTTTATCAAATTCAAAACTAAAGTGACTGAGAAAATTTAATAGATCTTATAGTTATGGTATTATATTGATGTGGTATTTACAGGTAAATATGATGCTTACGAAATTGTCGGCTAAATCAACTAGTTAATTTGGTTTACAATTTTAGTCGTATTTTCATTTAAATCCAATCATTTTTCATGTATATCACGTATTTGTCAAGTCTAAAGTTTAAAAATTACTGATTAAATCTAGTATATCCTGTATTTATGTTATATTATGGTTATGTGACGTTTATAGGTAAGTGTTATATTTAACTATGATACTGAATCAGATATTTATTTCGTAAATTATTTAGTAACTATAATTTAAAATTTATTTAGAGTCATGTAAATCCGAAATAACTATTTATCATGGTCACTAAAATTGTTCTTTTGAATTGGTTTTGACTTCTAAATGCAGTATTTACTCGATAAATATTTTATTTATCTCATTCTCTAATATTTTGTTTATTTAGTAAATCCAACATTTAGTAGGAAAATTTCATGTTTTTAAAGCAAATCCTTTTTATTTTGATTATTTTTAAATTATTAATCTATGACTATTATATAAGAACAATGCTAGCGAATATCAGTGATGTTTAATATCACTCACTAATAAAGGGTGGGTCTCATAATATTAAACATCACTGATATTCTAAAATATTTTTCATTGTATAAAAGTAAAGTGTTTTACTATTCGAAACTTTGGTCTTTCTATTTTGTCTTTTTGTGGGCTTTTTTTCAATTTTGTTTCTTTTTTTTTTCTTTTTTTCTGAATGAAATCGTTTGATGCTTTTTACTCTTAGTATTATCATTTTTTACTACTATTCTTTGTCCTTTCGGCTAAAAAGTTTTACTTATTTATTTTTATTTTTCATCTTTTGTTCGTAACTTTTTGAAAAATACTTTTGACTTCCTCTTTTTATTTAGAAATTTTATATCTGCATTCTTTTTAAATAAAAAGAACTTAAAAATCAATATATATATTTATATATATATAATAAAGGGAGAGGCTGTGGTAGAGCCTCTCTCAGAGACCCTATCGGTAGAGCTCTTTTTTTAACCGTTCGATTTTAATCGAACGGTTGATGTTTCATTGTTATCATAGACCTTACCTCATATAAACTTTCCTACCCCAAGTCTTCTCCGCCGCCGGTGACCTGTCCACCGCCGGTGACAGACGCCGGCGACCCACCCAGTCGCCGGTGACCCACTTCCGGTATTTTTTCCGGCCGCCGACGACCCAATTTCTCTCTCTTCTCTTCTCTCTCTTCCCCTCTCTCTCTTCCCCTCTCTCTCTCTTCCCCACCCCGGCTGCCACCAGTCCCCCCCCTCCCCCGCCGGCCCCCAGCCCAGTGAGCCCCCCACCTCCGGCATCCCCCTCCCCCTGCCTCCCCCCACCCCCCGCCCCTCGCCCAATAGTGAAATCGCTGGGGGGTGGGGGGAAACCGGGGGCGCTGGGCGAGGGGCGGGGGGTGGGGGGAGGCCGGGGGAAGGGGGTGCCGGAGGTGGGGGGCTCACCAGGCTGGGGGCCGACGGGGGAGGGGGGACTGGGGGCAGCCGGGGTGGGGAAGAAAGAGAGAGGGGAAGAGAGAGAAATTGGGTCGCCGGCAGCCGAAAAAAATACCGGAAGTGGGTCGCCGGCATGGGGTGGGTCGCCGGCGTCAGTCGCTGGCGGTGGACAGGTCGCCGGGTCCACCCCAGCGGCGGAGAAAACTTGGGGTGAGAAAGTTTATATGAGGTAAGGTCTATGATAACAATGAAATATCAACTGTTCGATTAAAATCGAACGGTTAAAAAAAGAGCTCTACCGATAGGGTCTCTGGGAGAGGCTATACCACAGCCTCTCGCTATATCGATATTTCAGGAAAATCTTTTATTTGTTTTCTTGTTTTAATTTTTTAGAAAATTAGGGTGTGTGACCTTTTTTAGTTACCTACTCTATTAGATGGTCGAACTTTTCTTTTATTTAGCAAAATAACTGTTTGTCATTTTTTTATATTTGATCAATCAGTGATTGACTATAAAATTTTATGATTTAGATTATGATTAATCAGTGATCGATTAAATTAATTATGTTATGTGGTCTTTCATTGATTGAACATTTAAGAAACTTGATTAATCATTTTTAAAAAAATTCTTTTAATAAATTTTTAAAACCTTCCGTCATTTGTTGAAAACCTTCTTAAAAAAAATATTTAGCCATAAATCTCTCTCTCCCTCTTCTTCTTCTTCTTCTTTCTTTTTTTTTTTTTGTGTGTTCAATTACGGCAACTGAATGTTTACTTGATTGTGATGGCCTGATCGGCTCAACTGTGGGTGGCCTCTGGTCAACGAGTAACAGGAGAGAGGCAGATAGAGGGGAAAGAGAAAAAGGAGAGAAGGGGGTATGCAGAGAGAAGGATAAAATTAGGCCAAATTAAAAGAAATTTAAAAAAATTACTTATTTCCCATGAATCAAAAAATATGTTATTTACTTCGTTAACTCCTTCGACCTATGCTCACTCGTGTATTTTTTTTAAAGTTAATTGATCCTGCGGGCGATTTCCTCTTGACTCTCAAAATGGCCAAGGAGTTTTCAAGAAAAAGAACAAGATTTTATTTCTTCAGCCATACATTTTATTTTATTTTATTTTATTTTTTTGAGTCACCGTTTCTTTCCAGTTCAACTTCCCTTAAAATCCATCTTGAGAGAATTCTTTCTGAACTTTATTCCGAGTTTATCACTTTTAAAAGTTCATAGACGTAAAAAATTTCTTAAGCAAATTCTAGAATAGAAGGTAAGCTGATGATCAAGCCTCAAAGCAGTACTTCTGATTGCCCCAAAAAAAAAAAAAAAAAAAAAAACAGAGTAGCCACAAAACAAGGTACAGTTTAAACACAATTGTCCATGTAATTATATCATCTCTTTCTGAACTTCATTTTGAGTCTACCAGTTTTAAAAGTTCATAGACGTAAACATTTTCTTAACCAAATTCTAAAGTAGAAGGTAAGTCTTAAATCAAAGATTCAAGGCAGTACTTCTGACTTTCCGAAAAAGAAGAAGAGAGAGAGAGAGAGAGAGAGAGAGAGAGAACAGAGTAGCTACAAGTCAAGGTACAGTTTAATCACAATTGTCCACGTAGTTGTATCGTGCAAGTGGCAAGTACACAGTATCTGTCTTATGTAGAAACATAAGCAAAAGAAACATGTAGTGAGTAGAGAACTGCCTTGTTGGTTTCCTCCACATGATCTCAAAGAATGTTCCTCTGCCCCGGAAGAAGATTCTAGATGAGTAGTGACCTAAAGAAAATTTATCATAAAAAAAAATATTAGCATAGATTCAAACTCAAGGCAGAAACAAGTAGGGCTCTTTTTTCTATTGCAGAAAATATACAACTTGGTAAACTTTGGGCCGATTTGGTTGACAGGTTCACAACCTAAGTTTTTAAGTTCATTTTTATCTTTTTCTAAAAGTCAGTAAAAAAAAACTATAATTAAGTTTTGAAAAATCAACAAATTTTAATATTAAATTTCCGCTCAAACTCATGTTTCAAATGCATGCTTCTTAAAACTCTCGACAATTGACAGAAAAAACACAATAGCAGACCTAAACAGAGCCAAATCACATACCAGCTATAGTAAAAGGTCAATGTTTGAAAGAGAGAGAAAGAGAGAGAGAGGAATATGATAGGAAACACCAGAGAAGAAAAGAAAAACTGTTTTCCTAAATTTAAAAAAGTGGCAGACAATTATATCAGCTAAAAGATATCCTTTTTTCTTCTTTTACTCGCTCTTTACAATCTCCTATGGTAGTAATTAAGCATAGCTCTGTGATTGCTTGTGTGATTGTAAGATTCATTTACCTTGCTTCTGTTGTCCTGTGGGGAATTATAATGTCCAGACATACAAGCTCCAAATTCATTGCATTGCATTTGTAATGTGAAGGAGTTAAAGACCTTTTCTTTTTTTTTTTTTTTTTGCAGCGTTAATATATGATATAGTGAGTTGAAAAGTCAGAAAAACGTCAAGATCACAAAATTAACGTGAAGTTTCAAAACAAAACACAACACAAAACAACACAACATAGTAAAACTGAAAGGCAAAAACAGAGCCCCAGACATCCTTGAAAAAGGAAAATTTTGAAATATAGAAACGTTTCATTCTTCCTAATACAGCCACACAAATTGAACATAGCAACGTGAAATCTCCTGAACATGTTTTAAGGTCATCAATGCAAAGAATGTCTTAACCAAATTATAGATTAGACTGTAAGATGTTCAATCAGATTAAAAGCTCACTGCACAAAATTTTTAGGTTCCATCTAAAATACTCCAATACAACACCGTTTATCTACACTTTGCCACATTTATATACATACGTCTAACGGATGAAACCATGAAGAAATTTAGCAACAGAAATTCAAAGCATTGGTGAATAAGAGAACTATGTAAACTTGGACAAGACACTTTCAAATATAACAATAAAAACAATAATTATAAGCGAACTGGAGAGGAATTGGAAGCACTCGGTGAGGACATATACATATATACACACACCAATTTAGGGAAAAAAATCAGCGTCTCACATTTGGTTCACCGTTAGTTTTCTTCTCAAATTTAGTCCAAGAACTTACAGGCTCAGACAGGGAAGTTCATTGGGAAGTAATTTTCGTCCTCAAAGTTGTCGATCCAAGCGCCATGAGTAAGATTATGCTGTCTATGTTCAGCAATATGGTCCTTCATAGTCTGCAGTAAAAACACCACACGTCACTACAAAAATCAAGATAAAATAGAACCATCAAATTTGCACCTCAATGAAAACAAACACACGTATTTTACTCACCTCATTTATCTTGCCATCCTGAAAACCAGACGCAACGAGATTCCCATTACCATCCCCTCTCGACTCTAAACTGAATCGTTTTCATTCCTAAGCTTTCTTTCCACTGTGTTGGTTTTAGGACATCTAGAGGTCGTCGATTCATCGCCCAAACTAGCAAGACTTGATCACCGAGCACAATTAAGTCCAAAGGACGTTTAAACCCGTTGCGTATCATTTGTTCGATAGGTAGTCTAACTACCTCTTTCTTTCCAAAAAAATTGCCTTCCTCAATACCCCATAGACCACCATGATCATCCCAAAACAGAAAATGTTCCATCGATCATCTTTATCGTCCATTTACATTCACCATATGCAGCCATATGATTCAGATTTTCAGATTCAAACAGCAGCCATGCGGCAGTATCAGGGTCAAAAAACATCCCACTACCTCTAGGCCTACCCATCTCAATATAAATCCCAGTCTTTAATTCCACTATGGTCCTAATATTCTGCCCAACAACAAATCTGGACCACTGATCCACCTGTGGATTCCGCAGTTGAAGATCCACATCTTTTCAGCTCTGATAAAATAAACCAACGGGCCGGCCACAGAAATAGCAGTTCTGTAAAAGAAATGGCCACCAAAACTAATTGAGAACTTAGGAATATGAGTGGCATTGGAGGGATCCCATCTGATCTGTCTCCTGCAGTTGCGATTACCACTGAGGGATACCAAAGTACGAGGATCGTTGAGTGATGGGAGCACACGGAAGATAGAAGGCCTTGTGACGCCGAGTCTAGAGCGAATCTTAAAGAACTGCTCGTCCTGGACAAGTGCATTAACCTTTTTCGAAACCAAAGCTAGAGTAGGATGGGAAGACTTCGGCATAAAGGAAAAGATCTTCTCCATAACAAGATCATTATAAGAGTCACTTATGTTCTCGATTATTTCTTTCTGTTTCTTTGTGCGCTCGATTTTCACTTTCTGTTTCTTTATGCGGTCGTTTTGAACTTTCTGTTTCTTTGTATGCTCGGTTTCCACTTTCTGTTTCCCCTTGCGCTTAGCCATTGCCCTATAGAAAATCAGGTTCGGTTTTCAGTTCTTTCCGCCATGGATCGTACGTAGATAAACTAATCAATCAAGATTCTCATGTGTGTGTGTCTTTATATTTATATATATATATATATAGAGAGAGAGAGAGAGAGAGAGAAGGAGCGAGAGACAAAGAAAGAGAGAGTTACCCAAGAATCATCTGGAAGGTTCGTCCACGGCTGGTCCGCTAGGTTCACGGCGGCGACTAAGTCAGACTAGTTTTGAGGATTGCCACAATGGATCCTAGATAAACCACAAATCAAGATTCTCATATGCGAATCTATATAGCTATATATCTATGTGTATATATATAAAAACCAGAAATCTGGAAGGTTCGTCTGTACCAAGCTGCAAGGTTCGTCCACCGCTGGTTCAAGGTTCCCGGCGGCGATGGGATCTCAAGTCAAGAGGAGGAGGCGACGAGGGATATGGCAGCGACTAGGGTTCGTGGGGTTCGCGGCGGCAACTAAATCAGACTACTTTTGAGGATTGCCGCAATGGATCGGAGATAAACCAGAAATCAGGATTCTCACGTGCGTATCTATATATCTATATATCTATATATATATATATATAAACAGAGAGAGAGATATGAAAGATACCAAAGAATCAAAATCTGGAAAGTTCTTCTGTACCAAGCTGCAATGTTCGTCCACCGCTGGTTCGAGAGGTTCGCGTCAGCGATGGGGTCGCAAGTCAAGAAGAGGCGGCGACGAGAGAAATGGCAGCTACTAGTGTTCGCAAGTCGAGAGGCCGCGTTCGAAAAGTTCGATATCTCGATTTGATGGAGGGAGGGTCGTGCAATGTACAGTCTCTAGGTGCATGAAGGGAACGGACAAGTCAATGCATGGAGGTCAATAAGGCAGAGAAAAGGGATATGAATTTGATCCACGGGCTACCGGTTTTTTTTTTTTTTTTTTTTTTTTTTTTTTTGGGGAGTGATCCATGGGCTACCGGCCTTTTCTGCTCGATTGATCCTAGGGCTACCGTTTGTCTGTCAAATTATGGAGAGCAGTCCTCGTTTTTATTTTATTTTATTTGGATTTGTGGGTAGTGGATCGTTTTAAGAAATTTTTTAAAAAATAATGATAGTTTTGTAAATTTAAAATAATGACCATGTTTAAAATAATATATATATCAATCAATTAATTAATTAATTAATTAAGTTTAGTCGGTGATCGTCTAATATTAATATATATGTTTTACTAATATTTTCATTGATTGACCACTAATTAACGATTTATTTTTAAATAAAAAATTTTAGTCATTTATTTAAGTAAGTTTTTAAAAGCTACCTATTTGCTTAATTTTTCATTTTGTTGTTGATTAGTCGGTGTTTAGCAATTTTTGTTATGTGTGTGCATGATTTTATTACCATCACATGCTTAATTTAAATCAAGAGGAATGTGCAGGATTATTTTCACTCCACTTTACGTTTTTTTTTTTCTTTTATGTTTTGAATTTTATTTTATTTTTTACTAAATTGCTCTAGATATCTTATCCATGTGCTGTTCACATGCATTTTTCCATCCAACATTTAACGTCTGTTACTAAAAAGGATTGTTTTACACCCTTATTAACAGGTTAGGGACTATTTGTTAAAATACCTTTTTTTTTTTAGGACCAAACGATACCTTTTTTAAAAGTTCAGGAATTACAATAGCATTACCTATGAGTTTATTATGCTTGTATATGATCCTCTTAAACTGAGATAGTTTATAATCAGTGGCAAATTTTTCTCAAGGTTTAAATGTGAATTAGTTGGTTTCTTTTGATTTTAACATTTTTTCCACTTGGCCCCTATACTTGTTTATTCAACATAAAATTTGCAGCGTAACTCATTTTTTTTTTTTTCAAAATTACAGTTAGTCTATATCTGTAATCACGTAATTTATGATCTTATAGTTATTGAGATAATTTAACTTGGCCATAATTACATGACCAAATAATAAAAGCCATGAGTCCTGTGGTATTAATATGGAAAGACAACTCCTATGGTGTGTGTGCGTGTGTGTGTGTTTTTATTTATTTATTTATTTATTTATTTTACACTGTTTAGATTGCAGTCATCAAGTATACGATTAAAAAGATATCTCCAAGCTATGGGGAACAGGAGAACAACGATGGAGTACAGGGATGAATCTAATCCTTCATACTTTCCAGAAAATATTATGTACAAAATATTTGCCAGACTCGCACAAGAATGCCTCAACGAGTTGAGGTACGAGTGCAAGCAGTGGCACGGGTTGATATCAACGAGCAAATCTGTAGCCGATTCTTTCCGCCGCTCGCAACCTGCATTGCTGATACAAGTCCCCACCTCAAGTACAATGAGAAATGGAAGAACAAAGTTGCTGGAATTGGATGAGGAAGGACTTGGTTTTAAGTACAAAAAATTTGGTAATGTCTCGGATGGAAAGGGCCAGGTCTAATTGAAATGGTCTGCTTTTGGTACACGACATCAACAAGAAAAACAATTCTATTGTCATGAATGTGCTCACTAAGTGCTATACGCTACTATCCCCGAATTCCCTTCTTATTGCCTGCATCTCTTTTGTGGCCTGCCGGTAGTATTCCACCCTCATGAGAAGGTGTACAAAGTGGTGCACATCAGTTGTCATGATTTTGTGCTCTAGATTCTCACCCTAGGTTGTTCAGAGAACGAATGGAAGGTCATTCCTGGCCTGTTTAGTGGACCAAATGAGCAGCCACCTTACAAAACAAAGTTTTGTTGTGAGTGATCCTTTGTCCACAAATGGGTAATTGATCCCGCATTGGAATGTTGATTATAGCCAATACATTATATCGTTTGACACATGTGAGGAAACATTCAGGAACACTTACCTTCCACGTTATTTTCAAGAAGAAACATCCACTCTGATTGTAATGGTAGAGAGTTCTTATCGACTGAACTTATTCCACTCGATTTGATGTCTGGGTTTTGGAAGATTTTAAACGTCAAGTTTGGAACAAAAGATGCAGTATTTTGGAAGTCAATAAGCTACTTGTCTGAAGATTATAAACGCTTTACCGAGCTTTGAAAACCCCGAGCCTCTTTGTAGCTTGAGAAATCGGAGAGTACTAGTTTTCCAGCACAGGAACTCTCCTTGCTGGTATCTGTATGATATAAAGCTTAAGGTGTTGAAGAAATTGAGTGGAATGCCGGTGAATAATCCTAATCTGTTGCTACTCATGAGTAGCCTTCTCTGTTTGGAAAGATGAGGAAGAACTTTCAGCTCGAGAAACTATTTAGCTTACTATTTTTTTTTTTTAAGGAGGTTACGTAGCCAGCAGTACTAGTTACTTGACTTTAAATGTTAATTTTTATTAAACTACATTTTGATTGCGTTTTGGGACATTAAAATTGTTTTTTGGAGATTTTAAGATCTCAACATGATTCTGATGGGGGAATCATGTTCACGATTCTTTCTTACTGTCCTAGTATTTCCTTGGGACAGTAATAGTTGAAATAGAAAAGTTTTTTCTGGTAATATATCACTGACTAATGTTTTTTTTTCTTACATGAGACGTGGGTGGAACAAGAACCATTTAAATCATGAGTATCTATATGCTTTCCGTTCATGAAAAAAAAACAAAAACAAAAATAACCAAAAATAACCAAAAAAAAAAAAAAACAATAACAATAACAAAATGGTGAAACAATTAGTAATGTTTGGATGAACATTCCAATAATTACGTCGAACTCCAATGGAATATTTGTTTAGTTGGCCAACGGCTGGTGTAAAATCATCTGAATGTTTAACTATTTCAAAATAGTTTAACTTAAATCTAAGTCTAAATTTTCACTTTTTATAAATCCATACCACATTTTTTTTTTACACTATTAAAACGTTAAATTAAACAAAAACTATCGAAACACATTTAATTCTAATACATAAACCAAATTCTACATTTGAATACAAACTTTCAGTTTGCAAATGCGCAATCTATCTGCTAAATGATTTTGTGGAGTCCAATACAAATGAGTCTCGGCAATCTTTCAGTAGCCTAACAATTTTTTCTTCTTCGTTTTTGTTGTTTTTTTTTCTCTTTAAATTGCCATCTTTACAAGGGCACTGAGCACAATCCTCTTAAAATGTCGACCAAATATTTACAATTAATTCATAAGAATTGACAATTCTAGCACATGTGAGGTATCACTCAACTTGTTGTATATGCACGAAAAAGTGCAGAAAGAATCAGATATGAAAGAACCTGGTAACCAACAGAAGACGACCGGTTCTTTAAACCTTCCAACTGCTGAATTGCGCACGTATTAGTTGCAACAAGTAGTTAGAACCTCACTAGGAAACAAAGCCTATAAAACCATTAGGCAACTGGCGTTGTAGCCACGGTTACTTGATTTGGATTGAATTTGGACAAGTTAATACCTATCAAACAATCCCTGAAGCAGATAGTTGAAGATATTGGACACTCATTTCGCTACTTCTCAATCATTTTCCTGCTGCATCGTGTCCCAAATCAATTGCCAAGGTCCACTTTGCGTTCTCAATCAAAAAGGAAGTGTTATTTTTGAACAAGTTATGTATAAATCGGCGCTTTGACAGTGTAACGATCCGACTTTTCGGACCGTTAACTAACTTACTTATTCTTAATTCATTTAGTCGTAATACTTACATACATATATATATATATATATTTTTTTTTTTTTATATACAGATTATACTTGTACTTGAAGAGTTTAATAAACTAAAATTTTAACTAAGAAAATTGAAATTTATAAATAATAAATATCCTATTCAAATTCGTACTTAGATAATATTTAAAAAGCTATAACGTCATGTGAATTAAAAGGAAAGACTCTAAAGTCTTTTTCTCGTAAAGTACTCATACTAGTTTAGTAGTACCAAAATATTAAAAACATAATTATAAATATAGTAGATTCAAAATAATTTAAGAAGTTTAAATGAGGAAATTAAATTCGTGATGGTATCCCACTCCCTTCCTTCATCGCGTCGGCACAGCTTCATCAATTCAGCAAACATCTAAGTGGCGGGCTACCTACCCGCATTACCTATGGCACGAACACAAATATATGAGCTTTCACTCAGCAAGTATAAATAGTACCTCACAAAATAATTTCATAAAATTATTTCATCACACGTAACAATAGAAATGTTCAAAAATACATGTGAACTATGTGTGTTCAACTATGCTTCATTATATACATGTCTTGTTTACTTAAAGGCCGCTATACCATACTCATATGCCCACAACCAATGGGAAGTTAGGGGAGCGACCCTCAAACTATCTCCAAGATCATAACTTATAACTTTCATTCTTATCATATCATCTCACTAATTGGAGATTGATATGACACTTATTATTATCTTTTGTTAGCCTCATTCTCATTAATTATGACAATGTGAAGGTTTACATGTCACTGTGCATTTATCATTATGACATAAATATCTGTGAGGCATGTCGATTATATCAGTGCAAGAGAAATTATGCACATCAAATGTTTAATCAAATCAATACATATAACTCATATACCCATCACATCATCAAGACAAATCATAACAAACATAAGCATCAACAAAGAAAAAAATTTGATTCCATGTTATAGGTGAGATTTGTACTTACTTGTCTTATGTACTTAAACTTTCGAAGTTGCACTTCCTACCACGCAAGTTTGAGAAATTATCCTGATTTAACAATATCTCATCGTTACATAGAATCATAGTTATATTACTTTATTCATTTATTTATTTTTTTCATAAATTAAGGTGAGCTTAATTAACTTATATCATAATTAACTTTAACAATTAATTCATATTAATTGTTAAGTTTTAAATAAATTTCTAATAATTATTATTTAATTAACTTAATTTTACTTAATTTTATTTTATTTAATTAATTAATTAGGTAGTAGTTAATTATTATTTTATTTAATTGAGTAATTATAATTAAATTACATAATTTTAATTGACTAATTAATAATTATATCGTTAATAATTTAATTATGATACTTAAATATTCTTTCTCATATGATAATTATCAATTACTAATTCTCGTATTAATAATTAATAATTAGATTATTCTAATAATTAATGTTTGATTAATCTCTAATTAATCATCCATAGTTATATTTACAATTATATCAATGATTAATGATTAATTAATCTCTAATTAATTATGTATTATAATTATGTAGTTACTCAACATAGTAATCTTACTTTCACAGTTAATTATCACTTATTAACTCTTATAATTAATTAATTAATTAATTACTAATTAAATTTCTTAGCATAATTATATTTTGTTATATATTTATTTGTTTATTTATTAATTAATTAATCAATCAATGGGACAAGGAGTTACTTAAGTTTATACCTTTCATCTATTATTGGGCTTGTAAGACTCAATTCCATTAGTTATGATCATTTAATTGGGCTAAGATAGTCTCTTGGTATATCCTCAATAATCCTCTAGTGTATTTCATCTTAGTTTATTTAAAAACTTGTGATTCAACTTTATAAAGTTAGTGTTTTTATATTATTTGATCATACATTTAATACCAACTCATCACTTCATAAATAAATATGTCTATATATTATGACTTACTCTTATGTCACATTTTAATGTTTAATCGTTTTGTCAGTGTGGAATTTTAATTTGTAATATTTATTTAAATTTGAGTATAATTTCATTTTTTGCTAACTCGTTGGAAATCTTAAAGTATCTGGTTTCTCTCTTTATAATTTTTTTTCCAAGATTTCAAGCACTTCAAACATTAATATGTTTTCCTAAGTGTCTTATCGTGAAATTTTAGTTTATCATATTAAAATATAATATTATGTGATTTATTAAAATTTTTATGCATATCCATTTTAAACTTATGATAACTCATTTTGAAGTTTGAGATGTCTACTTTATAACTACAAAGTTATTTCCTTTAGTGTTTGAGTATTTCATACCATATACTTAGGTTTTGTTACTGTTGAGTCCCACATATGTACCTTATATCTAGATTTATGGGTAAATTTAGAAAAATCATAACAATTCACTTACAAGTCTAAATAAGGCAAATGATATGTCATTGGCCGGAAAGCCTATGGTGTCTAGTTCATACACTAATAATAGTTTTGTAAAATATTATAGTTTACTGATCCAAAATATACAACTGGAACAGGTTCCAGCAAAAACTCTTGGTTTCGTAGTCCAAACTTGTAAAATTCACTAAAACTTGCACATTTATTCGTTTGATATTCATGATACCTTATTGGAAAGCTTAAAGAATCTAGATTTTAGATCTATAACTTATAATCCAAAATTTAAGAGTAAAAGGTTCGAAGTACATGAAACCTGTGACTAGATTGTACCCTAGAGGTTCCTTTTCTCTCTAGTTTTATGTCAAATGCACATAACTTTAGACACATGAAAGCAAACTATTACAAAGCCTAAAATGAAGCTTATCCTCTGTCTTATCATATATTTTATTTTTCATAGCAAAATTTCTAATGCATGCCATATTACCACAACAACCACAAGCTCTAACAAAGTTCGTAGATCTTACCAAAATGCTCTGTGGATCCTTTAAGATCTCGGACCTCCAAAGTTCTTCTCAAAACCTTTTCCTAGGTAAGAAGAAATCTAATATTAAGATTCTAACTAAACATCAAGTTTTAGTTCTCCAACAAAATTGACTAAAATACAAAGAATACTACTAGGTTACCTCTAGCAACGCGTTCTCTAACTCCGCTTCACACTTCTTTGAACTTAGTAACTAGGCTGCTTGGAGCTTGAAAATGGAGGGAGGAGGGTGCTAGAGGGGTGTTGGAGATGGAGAATGTGTTTTTTTTTTTTTTTCTTTTTGAGCTTGGTGGTGGCTAGAGAAGCTAGGGTTTTTGAGCTTAACTTGTATGAAAATAAAATGAGATGCTGGAGGTTTGTTTTCAATCAACATTTGTTTTAAAAGAGCTGTATTTTGAGGGGTAAAAATGAAAATTTTTTTGCTAATTCTCCCCTTACATTGCCACCATTTAAGGGAAGGAGTTGGTGTGAAAATTTTGTTCAACAAAGTGGAGAAAAATGGTCACTTTCACTTGTACCTTTTTGTGTCATATTGCCAAAATAAGCCATGTCATTTCTTACATGAAGTTGCATGTATGCACCAGTTTCTTTTTCCTTATTTGTTTAAATTTCTTCTTGCTTTTGACCACGTAATACAGATCTTCCCTTTGGTTTTCTCATTTTTATTTTGTTTTTCTTTCTTCCAATTTTTCCACCCTTATCAAAGGTTGTCATCTTTGTTCTCATCCATTGGATCTTCTATCACATCAATCATTACCTTAAGCTCTCATTAGTCACTTATTATGCAAAGCTTGGCCATTGATTTTCCTAGGATCCTTAATATAAAATCTACACCATTGATTCCAAATCTAAACATAATTCCCGATCAATCTTCCACCTTTGGATTTTCTAAGAGTAAATCCTAATTATTCATCTGATCTTTTATCTATGTGACAGATTAATTTTCTCAATCATACTCTCAAAACTTAAATATTGATATGATCAAAATAAATACTAAGGTCATCAAATTGACCTACTAATAAATCAAAATTCTTTCCTAAAATTTAACATTTATCCCTTTAATACGACATAATAAATTTTTTGTATAAATTTATATGTCGTTCAACTCATCTTCTATGTATCTATAATTTCTTATTTAAATAGAGAAGCTTAACATTGTTAAATCATCAACATCATCATACTAATGATCATACATATACAATCATTCATGATCTTGAAATTTGATATTCATCAAAATAATTCATTAGAAGTAAATTAATGAAGGAAATCCATGATAATAATTCATGAATCAAGATTATGAATTTCTAAGCCGTTACAGATAGCTAAGTTGTGTAGAATATGAAGGAACTACAGACCAGGCTCCAAAGTTTCTCATATCACAAATATTTAGACACAAAATGAGTTTTTTTTTTTCGGCGGGCGGGGGGGGCGGGCTAAAAAAAAAAAAAGGAAATGAGTATCTGATTCTATATATAATGTGTAAGACATGAAACATGTTGTAGTGAGTTGCATCTGTGATTAGACAACAGACAATGATAGGGATTCAAGTAATCGACCGAATTATTTATACCAAATGAAGTGGAAAATAAATTGTTCTCTTTCTAATTGGTTGATCTTTTCAATCGAAAGTTATACATTAACAACTCATTTGACATGTCATTTAGTGCAAAAATTTTGGAAGAGAACTTGAATCAAGAATAGCCCACAGACAAATAGGCAATATCTATTTACATTTTAACTTGACCATGATTTGTGCACGAAAGTGATGGTAGGCTTGGAACAATATTTAGTAATTTGCTTTGTTTAATTCAAATTTAACTCTAATTAAACTATACTTTTTATATCAATTTTGTCTTTTTTTGAAAAGTCAATAAAATTTATAACTAATCTTTAAAAAGTCTGCCAACTCCAACTTCAAAATTTTATCTCCAACCGGTGAACCAAATGCAAACTTAATATTTTCATTAGACACCGTGAAGTTCTAGGGTTACTCATATTTAAGTTAGCATGTTTGTTGTGGTTTTAACAACAGAAAGAAGAAATATGGAGTTGATGAAACAAATAAATTCCGACCACCTCTAAAAGTCGATAACCTAGTGCATCATTGGTGGTAAAACAAGGAAATGAATTGATTGCGAAACGAAAATTACTTACCTCAAAAATCCAGCTACTACACGCAATATCACGAAGAGAAGCAACCCAGTCCAGTCTCCAGCAAGACCAAATGAAGGAGCAGCCACGAGCATGAAGAGGGAAGAAATTAGTCCAGCAATCAGCTACACAACAAAACACTACAGCTTAAGGAGAAGAACATATCAAACGGTTTCTAATTCACCAGGGGATCAGACAGCTCCATGGAATAGGTAGCGTATCCAAAATCTGAAACTCCATAATAAAGTCCATCAATGACGAATGCTAAAGCATACCTTTATAGAGATTCTCGTGACTTACTAATGGCAGACTCGAAAATTATCCTAACCCTTTGGCAATATGCTATCGACGTGCCTTGCAAATCCTCCGACCACATTTTTAACCAGTAACGCTAGTACCTGCACGTATATATACCTTCATTTTAATCAAGAAACAAGAGGGGAAAAAGGAAAAACAAAGAGAAAAAGCAGGAGCTGTGGCTGACAACCAATTCAGATAGTTATACCACTCCAAATTTAATGATTCTCGCCCGTATACCAAGATATAACCACAGTCTATAATGAAACAAACAGAACACATGCCTATACGGCTAATGAGAAGTTTCGTACAGTACCAGTCATGAAACAAACATCTTTATCCTGATCATTCGTTAAGCAAACCAACAAATGGACAAACAGCGTCTGCGATTGATCATCCACAACAGCTTTTGGAAATTTCTCTACAATTGGGCGAAGCATTTCAAGCACAGCCTTTCTTCCCTTGGATATTGTTCGTATCTGCAAGACTATTTATGTTTGATGACAAAGTTTACAAAATAGAAAGAATAAGACACAAAATATTGTTGGGCTTGGTATTAAACACTTATTCTCAGATTAGAGAACAGGAACTCATGATGTTGTTGCAAGTGTTTCCCCAAAAGTTGGCAATCAAACAAGAATTGCCTCATCGCACTTTTTGTGTACTGATTCTATCTGACTTGTTACCATCAATTCCTAGACTCGAGTAGAAAGATCGTAGATTTCAGCGACAAGTAACTTTCAGCAAACTAGTGCCTTTAGAAGTGAAAGACCGACTTTTGAGGGATCTTTTTCCAGATCAACAAAAACTGGAAGCTGAATTAACGAATGCAGCTGTTTCGAGGAAAGAGTAAACCTATGTCCCCACAAAAGTGCCGTCAACAATTTTACGGACGACAACATTAAACAACTTGGGTATTTCCTGTACTTTGGACAATATCAAAAACGGCTCCTTTCATTTTATCACCTTCAGATTCATGGATGGTAAAGGCAGCCTTACAAGAGAAGCAAGGCATCTTAAAGATGCAGACAAAACATCTTCGTACTTAAGATTCAAGCAGTTATCCAGCAGAGGGACAAAAGGATCCAACCGTGATAGTATTTGCACATCACTTTCTCCGCTTCTAACGTTATTTACCCATTTATGCAACATCCGAAGAGAAAACACCGTAATAAGTTGTGAAGATGGCGACTTAGAATCCACAGTGTGATTCCATGCTTCCCAAGCTGTTGGTAAGCACTCGTCTTTACTTCATTCGCCTTTAACCCAATCTTCAACGAGTTGATATATAAAGATATATAGGCCCGTCTTACCTACAGAGGGATTGCACTCAAAACCAGCAGCAATGTGATTTAACATGCTTTCAGATTTCTGTTTCGACTTTGGGGTCAGATGTTTCTGCAGCTGAGATGCAAAAGCTGAAAGAACTTTCAGAGCGTGGCTTTTGAATATGACGCTCTGGGCAATCAATTTTAGGTTTGAAACGACTTTGTCTTCTTGGTTTCTTTTATTTTTAACGCCATTTTTTCCACTTCTTTTTCCTCGGCAAGCCTGTTTTTCGTATACCATAGAAGAATTTCTACACTTTCAAAAGAGCCAGATATTTTGGTCCCTTGGTTAGCTGCGTTGTCCTGTGAGTTTTTGGCATCTGAAAAATGAAATTGGTCCAGAATAAAGCAGATCAACGGTACCATAATCTTTTGCATTTCTGGCTTAATGTTAATCCTCTTGAAGCAAGTCATTAAAAGAGAGAAGTATGAATCCGATTCCATGTGACCAGAGATTGAAGCAAGAGCCTGTATGCATGAATTTCCGAGACTTTCGTCTTTTCCTTCACGTGCTTCAAAAATCATATTGAAAAAGAGTGGTACACACACTTACGTAAAAAGCAAGCAAGAAAGAAATTCAGTGTCTTTTGGTTGACCGGTTCATAACCTAAATTGTTAAGTCCATTTTTGTCTTTTTTTTTTTTTTTTTTTTTTTTGAAAGTAAATAAAAATTTAATTAATTTTTAAAAAGTCAATCAATTTTAACATCAAAATTTTATCTCAAACCCGTGTTTAAAACGCATGCTAAGTAACTACTATGTTCGGAAACTGAAATTCAATGGTAAAGAACAATTATTACCTCCAACATAAAGCTAGAGTCAACTTTATCGGTAAAGCGCGACAATGCTCTTTCCCTTCTGTGCTTCTGAAAAGGAATATGAAAACATACAGGGAGAAGCAAAGAAATGCCAACAAGATTTCTAAGGGGTAAAAAAGATGTGTGTAAAGAATTCTTCTGTCACTAATTGAGGTTGATTAATTATCTCACGGCCTAATTTAAGCCAAAAAAAATTTATTTTAGTTTTTGGGGTTTATTTTAGTTTTTTTTTTTTTGGGGGGGGGGGCGGGGGGGTGGGGTGGTGGGGGTGGTGACTGTTTAGAACCTTTCAAGCAATGACCGAAGTTCCATGTCTTCTTTAGATCTTTCCAAATCTAATTTAGATCTTTCCAAATCTTAGTATTAGAGTTTGAATTCTCACATCTTTAATTTAAGGTCTAGCCATAAAAGGGAAATTTATTATGAGAACAATGGGTTTGTAGTGAATTACGTAACTCTAGATTTAACCTGATGAGAGAATGGAACAAGTTTTATTCTTATTTTACATGTAGTTTCACTAGATTCTCAAATAAATATTAGGCGGGAGATGTGAATTGAACCTGATGAGAGAATAAATTATATTATAATACTATTTGATCTTGATTTTATTAGATTCTCAAATGGATGACGGACGAAGACGTGATAATTGACCCCATTTTTTACAACAAAAAGCATCTGTTACATATCAAGTTGGTTACTTTCTAGAATTTTTGATAACACGCTTCGGACAAATATATATATATATATATATATATACGTATATAAATATATATATATATATATATATATATAAGTTAGTGGATGCCATGGTGTACTCCTTGAGGAGGCCATAGAAATCCTTTATTGGTGAAGGAGGCCATAAAAATCTAATTCTTGAGTTTCCTTTACGACAACGAATCAGGACATGGAGATCTCAACCCCCAAACTATTAACTAACATAAAGTAAATCAACCTTTATTTCAAGCTAACAAAAAAAACAAAAAGTACATCAACCTTTATTTTATTTTATATTAGGTTGCGATTGGTTCGCCGGTTAGAGATGAAATTTTAAAGTTGGAGTTGGTTAATTTTTTAAAATCTAGTTATAATTTTTATTAACTTTTCAACAAAAAAAAAAAACAAAACAAAAACAAAAACAAAAACAAAAACAAAAACAAAAACAAAAATTGACATGAAAAATATAGTTTAGTTGAAGTTTAGTTGAAATGTCAAATAAAACATCAATTTTTGGGCTGCATGACACAACTTTTATGTGCAATTGAGGAGAGTTAAAAAATAAAAACAAAAACAAAACAAAAACAAAAACAAAAACAAAACAAAACAAAACAAACAAACAACAACAACTTTAATCGTTACTCAAACCAAAACTTCCCTATTTATACAAAACAAAGGCCTTTGAGTTCATTATTCTCTCTGGTTTTTTATTTTTTATTTTTTATTTTTTTTATGAAGCATTTGTCCTCATGAGAGTTTCCTTATTCTTCGGAATCTAGAGGAAAGCCCCGTCACTAAAAAAGCACAAAAATTTACGTCATTTCATAAACACTCAATTTCTCTTATTGCATTTCAGTTTTTCTTCTTAAATTAACGAAGGAAAAAGAAAAAAAAAATGATAATGAAAATCAGTAAGTGTGTCAAAACATCTCTATTAAGTTATACATTTTTAGTATTCTCGTCACTTACTCATCCCATTTTTTATGAACTAAAAGGAAAAAAAAATCCAAGAACATGATAAAAAACAATGAAACATACACGAGCTGGGTGTCAGGAAATATTCGAAACGCATGTAAATGGCAAAAAGCAAAACACAGCTTGTTAGTGCATAGGAAAAAAAAAATCCCCTAAACCAGGAGTTTTATTTATATATATCAGCTTAAAAATGACATGATTCTAAGAAAAGAGCACAAAATTAAACAAAAGGAGTAAGGAGTGCAGAATACCGAAATCAAATTTGCCTACTCCTCTATGTTATCGATACAGGACCTTAAAATTGCTAATCAGATTAGTAACTCAAATATACTAATCTGATGTATTCTTAAGTTATTTACTACAACTCATGTTTTTGAGTTTATAAAAAATATATATTATGTGAGTTTAATATATATCTTTTAATTTTCAGTTCCATATTAAATTTTGTAATGCCACATCCTACATGGGGCCGTTACCGTACTTACTTAACTACAACTTGGTTTATATTCATTTGAACTTACTTGAAAATTTGAGATTGAATTTTTTTTATTTTTTTTTACATATATAAATAGACAAGTCCATATAAGTAAACTTTCCGAGTATACTCACGGAAATAAAATGACATACATACTCCTTATATTTAACTCAAGTCTTCAAAACCTCATATATACAGTGTAACACAATTTATTCTAGTATATATATATATATATATATATATATATATTATTGGAAAAGAGCTTGCGGAAAAACTTATGTAGTGGCATCCCACACAGTCCTTCACTTGTCGCATCGTCCACATGGCCCATCAATTAAGCTACAGGCTTTTTACCTATAATATTAAATATACTGATGAGCTTATACTTAGCAAGTACAAACTTAATCTTACAAAAACTTATCAAGCATCATGTAACTTATGCATGAACCGTTTATGATCAATTATGAATCTCTTATACTGCATTATGGTGTTATTATGAACTTATTATCTTGCTTAACACGTGGGCCCCTTATGTACGTACTAAAAGTGTGCAATCCATAGAAAGTTAGGGTTTGCAAGGTCCCTAACAATTCTGGAAATCATATAAGCCTTCACGATCTGACGGAAGATCTTAGTATCTTGAAACATGTATAATCCTCCACGATCTGGCGGGAGGTTAGTACGACACTTTACTTGTCTTGGTTTAGTCTTAGTCTTGTTACTTTTCTAAGACTAAAAATCTTTAAATGTGATCTTATTAGTCATGATACATATGACACATAGATATGGTATAACTTAAAGATGAATAGTATAAAAAATAACTTGTTGCATGTTTATTTATTAAAATATGGCATTATCATAAATCATGGCATACTTGTAAAAACATAACATATACATACACATGGCATATATTGGCATAACATGGCATATCATGGCTTAACATGACATATCATGACATACATGTCATACTTGAAAATAGTATTTACTATTTTCATACTGTAGGTGAGGTTTGTACTTACCAGTTATGCTATGTCCTAGATTTGTTACTTCAACAGGTTACAACAACAGGTTACTTTCCTGTTTCCAATAAGGACGTAAAATAAAGGTCATCCTATCTTACCATAAAGCATTTCATTCAAATGCTGGTATCCTTAACCAATATTTATCAACAACCCTAGTTACATGTCCCTCACACACCATAATGTTATCTTATTTGGTTACTAAATTTAACCCTAGGGTATAAGACCCAATTTCAATCAAACAGTATCTTATTTGATTAAATAATGAACTTTGGGTTTAAGGCATCATCATACTTAGTATCTATTAGGTTATTATTAGTAACCCTAAATCATATTTAGGTCAAAACCCTATTGGGTTATTAAGGCCTAATTTTTAAAGTCATGCCCTATTAGGTTACTACTGGTAACCATGGGCTTTAGGCCCAACCCAGTAACTTCGGTATCCTACCCGGCTACAATTGGTCATCATTTTGTTACTATGTTTTCAAGATAGCTTTGGCCCATTTATATATTTTTCTCTTCTCTTAACAAAACCTAGTATTTGTCGTCCAAATTTTTCCTTGTATAAAAATCCTTTGTAAACTTTTAATCTTAATCTTTTGCTAAACTATAATTAATTTAATTTTTGAGTAAGGGTAATAAAACTGTCAAGTTTTGAAAACTATCCTTGAAAACAGTTTCATAATGCCATTTATCAGTGCATGTGTAGAAATTACATGCTCCTGTACTGCTTTTAAAAATCCTGTATAGGAATTTCATGTTTCCTACATAGTTTTTGGAATCCAGTTTTATCTTAAAATCTGTTTTGAATTTGAAAAAGTCTTCTTCATGAAAGTTTTAAATACTGAAAACCCTACAAATTTCATTCTTTAGGCAAAATCCAGTTCTGCCTTTAACCTATTCATTTTCCTTATTGAACCTGCCTGGCTGTGCATAGGGTCTGGGCATGACTAGGTTTGGATTTTGATAAAAACAGAGGCCTTTAGGGTCTTATTTTTAAAAACCGCCTATGCTCCCCTTAGAATTTTCGATTCTCTACAACTTTGTAGTTTTGACTTTTTCCAAATTCAGCTTCTAAAGTCCTCAAATTCTATTTCTAGAAAACTGCCTAGTTTTCCCTGAAATCTGGCAGTTTCACATTTGGTTGAATTTTACGTAAGATTACGCACACTCTACCTCAAACTGTCGCAACCGTAAGCCTATGACAAGCATGTAGCATTTAACGTATGGTTTCCTATCATCATTCATTGATTTCTTATCCTTACAAACCCAAATGATATCTTATACCAATTTAGGGTTTTGGGGTTAATTCTAACCCTCCATTCATCATACATCAACATCATCCTTCCCATTTATACCATACATCTTCTTGAGTCTGTGGGGACATATAACAAACACATGATAGACATGCAACCATTCCACATTTTTTCTATCACAATCATGCATCAACATATAAATTAGAACTACTAAACCCTAATCAAGCACAAATCTAAGCTATTGCATGAAAAATAAAGTGAGCTTAAGCCCTTACATACCAACATGAAATATACATAAATCTTTGAATCA
This sequence comes from Ficus hispida, assembly GCA_025413025.1. Taxonomy (NCBI): domain Eukaryota; kingdom Viridiplantae; phylum Streptophyta; class Magnoliopsida; order Rosales; family Moraceae; genus Ficus; species Ficus hispida. The sequence continues at coordinate 22,942,082 of CM046372.1, forward strand.
AAACTTAATAGGAGGTTTAGGGGATTACCTCTAAGTCTTGAGTGGTGGATCTACTCCTTGGATTGGAAAATTTTCTTCCTCACCTAACCTACACACAACCAGCCATTCAAAATTTTTTTTCTCTCTTTGGCTTCAGCTCCTAGGGTGGTAGAGAAAATGGGTTGAAATTTGGGCATAGTTTTTGGGTGGAATAGAATGATCTAACACTCTCCCACCATCACCTAATTATAGGTGAAAAATAATTTCTTTTTGGAATTATTTTTATTTCTAAAATTGCATATCTAACCCCAAAAGCAAAATATTTGCTAAAAAGTCCCATGAGGTGGCCGGCCATTATGGGTCCTTGGAGGCCAAGTATTATTTTCATGTTCATCCATTTAATCATCCAATCAAAAGCTATCACCAATTTCTTCTAATTTTCCAAAAATCCAAAATTCACATATTAATCTTAGATGAGGTGTCCTCCCATTAGGGTTCCGTTTGGCTTTCCTCTTATTATAAAGTCCATTTTCATATTAATGCAGACACTAAAAATATTGTTTTCAACTAATAACAGTATTGTCATACTGGACCACAGTCTAGAATTCATCTACACTTAACTGGGCTGCGTGCAGGTTTTTTTTAGGACTTAAAGCTACTTAGCCCTTATTACTCTAAATATTGTGCTTGATTTTTCTAGGGTGGTCCCGTATCTGATTCTTACATTTTCATCTGCAATGACGGTTTTTCGCAATATGATTTCCATACTGCTTGCTAAACTGTAGTACCATCATAATCATGCCTTGAATCATTCTGGTCAAACTTTGACCAGAATAAAATCATAAATTCTTATTCTACCTTTTTCCTCAAAAGGCCTTATGCTTGGCTAAGCAAACTATTTATTGAATCTCATAGCTAATTAAACGAGAACTCAAACGTTTACTGATAATTAAATTAAGAATTTTATATTGATATTTATAATTTTCATGAAACATCACATAAGCACATAGCACGAAGTTAAATTTCTTTATATACAAAGAAATCACGAGTCCATAAAAATTTCGATTATTACAAATTTACATCTTTTTTATTCGATTATTCATTTAACTACTTAAATAATGAATTTTTTTCTTCTTCTTTTTTTTTTCAATAAACGTGTAACTAAACAACGTTGAATTTATGTTTTTAATCCTACATAGCATTTGAATTAAATTCAATCTATGCAAGAAGATTGCTACTATGTAGTTGCAGACTTAAAGATTGCTATTCAATCACAAACGAATCTTATGGTCTAAAATTCAATTTAAAAAAAAAAAAATTCCTACGCAGCAAGATTTTTAGCGGCAAGAAAAAAAAATAAAAAACCATTTTCTAAAACCAAAAAGGATTTTTTTTTCCTTTTTTTTTTTTTTTTTGAGCAATTTAGTGGTAACTTATTACAATTGATCAAGAGACAAAAATATTACTAGCAATTGTCACCGGTATCATTTTTACTTTAACCCCCTATGAAGAGCTCTCATGTGAATCCGTCAAGTAATTTTATTTAACGGCATGTTTTACAGAATTTTCTAAAAGCTATTTTTGACTTCTTGAGTCTAAAACTGATTCTAATAGTATTTGGATGATCTATGAAAAGAGTTTCTAATCTACAATTGAACTTCTTGTATGCAGAAAAGCGTACAGTCTTGACCCTTAGACCGTCCATGTTAATAGAGTGGTTTCGTCCAGCTCCGCTTTACCTTCTCAAAGCGTTCCAACGTGTTATTGTTCACCTTTTATTTAAAAAAGTTTGACTCTTTTTTTTTTCTTTTTTTGTTTTTTTAATAAAACCTTTGACCGTTAGTAAGTAGTTAACAGACGGTTATATATGTGTTGTCTAAATGCCACCAGTTAACAAAACCAAAAAAATAATAATAAAAATCAATACAATATATGCTTAACATACAAGAAAAATCATGGATAAAGACATACCAGTCTAAATAGGAGATCTTTATGAACAACGAATTATAATAAATTATAAGATATCGAAATTATAAGCTTACTTAAAAACTTCAGTAAAACAAAACCTACTCCCTCTTCTCCTTCAATGACTTGCATCCAGAATTGTAGCCCTACTGATCCAAATTTGCAGCTCGCCTTCCGATCTTATCCTACTCCTAGTTTGAGTTTCGATCCGCCTTCGGCTTCTTCTTGACTTGTCAGAATGCACAAGACAACAAGTTAAGAGTCATAAAAATCAATCCCAAATTATAGTCTGATTTTTCTCTTTCTATAAATTGAAAGACTAAATATGCTAACTAGATACATTCCACTTGATCTAGAACTAGATCTCGTAGAGATCTAGCCTAAAAAATGGAATTTGATTGTTGATAATTTTGAAATTCAAATTCCCGAAAATCTAGTTGCAGTTGTGCGCACAATCTCTGACTCCATGTTGTGTGAATAATACAAGATTTTCTGCACTTCAAAAGTTAAATTGCAGATATAACTTTATCCAATAACAATTTTAAATCAGATCAGTTTCTTGAAACTTCAAGAGACATGAACAAAAAATCATTCAGATAGAGATTGAGTCACTCATAACTGACCTAGACATCATTAACCTAAGAATTTGAAGCTTGATCAATATAATCTAGATAAACTTCAAGATTCGAAATTTCATCCCAAGATCTCGTATGCCGAATTTGAATTTCATATGAAATCAAATTTGTTCAATCCGAACCACATATATTTTGTTGTCACGTGAATCTTAACTCAACCCCAACCAGACCCATGACACGAAAATCGTTAAAAATCATGACACAAGCAAGACACAATCACTTGATAGCTTGACATGATACGATTCAAAATGACTCATGATACAAAATTGACTTATAAACCCGTGATTGACACTAAGATAATGTATTTTTCTTGAGTTTTTTATATTTTTAAACAAACTAAAATTTCACAACTTATTAAAATATGATATATCCATCAAAGTTAAGCAAGTAAGAGTACAAAATTATGAGAAAACTATCATAAGATTATAAGTTCATAATAAAGCCATTCGAATTAACACATTCAAAAAATACATGTCAGGTTAGTCATGTCCAATCCAAAATTGACTCATTTCTTTTGTTCAATTTCAGATTGAATCAAACTTATCCGTCCTTTTTTCTCGACACTAACCTTTGAAATTTGTATCATTTTTGAGTCGTTTTATCATGTTGTGACCCATATATAATGCCACCCTGCTCGCAATCAACAAAACATCTAAAATTATCTCTATAAAAAAATTCAAATTTATTGGAGAAAAAAAACCCTATGATTAACAAACTAAAAATTTATTTTTTATAATAATATCAATACAATTTAGATTAAAAAAATTCTAAGATGACTGATAAAATTTGTACTTCATTAGTATAGAGAAAACTATTATACATGCATACATACATACATATATATACACATATATATATTAATCACGAAGTACCCTCTCATTGTTATGTACTATTTTTTTACCCAAGTGATTCTAAGTGCTTGAATTCGATATTATGAGACTACATTAATTATGCAACGAAAGTACTATACTTCTCAAGACACATATTTTATCGAAGTGAAAACGGCATTCCTTGATCAATTGATCAGCTTGATACAAAAAGTATCACACCAAAAGGTGAATTAAGTTTGGCTGATAAACTTTTAAGTATCCTTGCTCCTTTTTTTTTTTTAAGTGAAAATTTTCATTCAAGTTAAAGAGGGTTACAAACAGAATAAAGAGTAGAAATGATCCCCAATACATAAGACGTAACCTTCTGTTGAGATTGGTTTCATCAATAAATACTAATGACAAGAGGAAAAACGTATACCTAAAGCCTGATAACAGAAAAATACCTCGACACATTAATATCGAGTGGCTCTTTTTAATAAAATCCCTACAATCGACGAAAGCTTCTGATTGCTTGAGGACAAGAACTATATATGTAGCACTAGGGTCACCGTCCACTCTGTGTAGAATTAAATCTAGAAAAAAAAAATAAGAACAAAACTAAAAACAAAACAAAACAAAACAAACACATTACCAAAACATTGATCTAGCGGACAACAAGTAAACTCGGAAGATGTGAAAATCACCTCCATTATTAGAAGATTAACATAAAAATGACACATCAATACAAATCCTAGACGGCAAAGATATCACCCTAATTAATCCTAAGAATCTGTCACCCAACAAATTATAGAAAATAACCACAAAATAGGTCCATCATGACAAAAATATCCATAGGCTCAGGATAGTTAGAAGGTTGTCTCCATGCCCTCCAATTGCAGAACTATAGAATGGCTCTCCCTTCGACTCACCCAAGCTCTACCCTCCATCCGCGAGGTCGCTTTTGACTCAAGAATCTTCGTTGTGAGCCCCTCCCTCAGTCTCTAGGGCCCGGAATCAGGAGACTAGTCTAAGACTGCCGCAGAATGCCAGTCTCAAGAGGGGCACACACAACAAACCCTAGATCTCACACCGAATAGAGAGAGAAGGAGATAGTTTTACTTTTTTTGATGGAAAATAATGTCGTTTTACTTGTCATTGCTCCTCTTTATTAATGCATATTCTTTCTTTTAGTTTTTTTTTTTTTTTTGAACAAAAAATCATAAATATAAAAGTTATGATTCACGAACTTTCACCTTCAAAAAAAAAAAAAAGATTCAAGAACTTTCCTAATGTGGTAGTTAAAAGGGCAATTTACTTAGATTACTTTTAACAGGAAAAGAAAAAAGAAAAAAGAAAAAGACGAAAAAAAAAAAAGGTTTTAAAATGTTGACCCTACTTCTATATAGAGTCGAAAAATTCAGCACCACTACTAATTTAATTTGTGAGCATGCCCTATCTTAAGCAGGTACAAGAAAGAGATCATCCTATTTCCTGATAATATTTCAAAATGGGCAATTTCCTAAGCGCCCTAGCTGGCTAGCCTCCTTTTTTTTTCTTTTTTTCTTTTTTTTTTTTTTTTTTTGGGATAAATGCTGGCTAGACAATTTGCCTGTCAAGTAATGTTGAACACTTTGCTGCAAAAACAAGTCAATAACATCATATAAGTAAAATATGCCCTACAAGGAAAGGTTACTCTAGTCAATTTGACACGCTCAAGCAACAACAGCAAAAAAAAATAAAATAACATAAAATAATATAACATAACATAACATAAAAGTACAAAAAGCATGTCCCATCTCCTGTTGCTTTCAACAAACGACTCCCACATGTCAATATCTACTCCTAATCCAATTAAACCAACCTTAGAAAAGGACACTCACCCAACCAATTAGAAGCTTCAAAATGATAATTTAAAAAAAATAAAAATAAAAATAAAAAGGCACTACTTATTATAAACACTTCCTTTAGACAATTTGCCAAAGATCATTTGTGACTTGATCAATGGCAGCTACAAAACTCCAAATACTTCCTCCAACATTGAGCGTCAGAAATAGCCTTCATTCCCTCATCGCCCTTCTCGTTGCAACCCTAGTCATCGTCGTCGTTTACCTTAGCCACAATGGTGGCCAACTATTGGAAGATTGCGACAAGTCTAAGAACTCTGGCAAATCCAATTCAAAGTGCGATATGTTCTCGGGGAAATGGGTTTTCGACAATAAATCTTACCCTCTATACGGCGAGAAACAATGCACGTTCATGTCGGATCAGTTGGCCTGTGAGAAGTTTGGTAGGCAGGACTTGAGCTTTCGCAACTGGAGGTGGCAACCTCACCATTGTGACATTCCCAGGTCTGCCTATAAATATATATATATATATATATATAATAGTCATTTTATATAAATTTATATATAGCCCCTTTTTAATAATTTCTGATTTCGTCTTTATTATAATTTAGTCTAGTCATAAACTGTCGCATGACAATAGTACATATATGTAATTAAACTAAACTTATTTCGCAATTAAGATTATTCTAAGTGTGTACTATTAATATGTCCTCTTTTTTTTTTTTTTTTTTTTGTTGGATGTTTTTTAAAGGTCATTTGGAACGTGTGTTTTCCATGTTAATTATATAAGCTAGGTTCAATGCCACAGCGTTGCTAGAGAGACTAAGAAACAAGAGGCTTATGTTTGTCGGGGATTCTCTGAATAGAGGCATGTGGGTTTCCATGGTTTGCCTTGTCGACTCCGCGATCCCTCCGGCGTTCAAAACCATGCATTCCAATGGCTCCTTGAATGTCTTCAAAGCCACTGTGAGTCTGGAATTTCTCTTCTTTTGCCTTTTATTTTATAAAAACTGGTCATGTCATGTCATATATTTTGCATTGTGATTAATGTTATTGTTATTGTTATTGTTAGGATGGGATGATTATCATGTCTATGTACTCTGTTAAATGTATGTACCGGACTGCTATTTGATCACATGTAAATAACAAATATAACATATGGGCAAAAAATCAATTTTTAATCAAGATTTATTTGTTACTCTTTCAAACTTGTAGGAAAACCTGATTTTGGAAGGCAATAAAAAAAAACAGGAAAAAGAACAGGTAAAAAAAATAAACTCACTCACTCGCTCATTTTGGAAGAGTGAAGTTGTATCCCAACCTGTTTAGGCTTTTTCCTTCTCTATTGGGCTTTCCCAGCCCAAAGCTATGTTTGAGGCTTGTAAAGTCCAATAGGAAAGAGCAATTAAGGAAAGTGGTGTTTTTTTTTTTTTTTTTTTGAGAAATGCTCCAAAAAAAAAAAACAACATATCTTTATAATATGACATCATCTAAAATAGTTTTACGATTTTTTATGTCTTATAATTTCAATTAAAAAATGTCAACATGAGTAAAACAAAAATCCTAAATATGTATACTAAAAAGATTATTCCCACAATTTGGTCTAATGGGAAAAGGGTAAATTAGACCATAATCATTATCATAGCAAGAGTAGTATTAAAAACACTAATTTTAATTCTAATTTTTTGAATATCAACTTATTTATCTTAATTTTATTGGTTGATGTAAAATGAATTAATATGGCAAATGTATAGAATTTAGTTTAGCAATTTTATTGGTCCTCTGTCTTTTTTTTTTTTAAAGGAAATTTACAACGCATATATACTAGATATCCCAAATTCTGGATATCATATAATTGTGCAATTATATACACAACTTTTTTATTTAAAAAAAAATGCAGCTAATTGGTTGATGAATCAAAAAAATCAAGGAATACAACGCGTCGATTGAGTTCTATTGGTCGCCATTGCTTGTGGAATCAAACTCCGATAATCCCGTAAGCCACCGCCTGCCAGAAAGGATTGTAAGAGTGAAAGCAATTGAAAAGCATGCTCGGCATTGGACTGACGCTGACATTCTGGTCTTCAATACCTACCTTTGGTGGAGATCTAAATCCAAAACGAAAGTCCTGTAAGTACTCTTTGTTTTCGTACAGGCAGACACTTTCTGAACATTTTCAATCTCTTAAACTTATAATTTTTTATATCATCAGTCCTTTTTGCTCATATGTATTAAAATTATACAGTTTTTTTATACATCACTTATACGTAAATTCTAGTCAAATTCCTTTTATAGTTTAGATTCAAGTATGAATTACAATTTAATTAGGTTCAAGTTTTCATATGGATATATATTGAAATTGACTATAAATGAGTAGGAATACTCTTTCTGAGCTATCATGCGTAAAAAAACTATCCAAATCTTAATAAACTCAGCAAAAAGGATCAATATTTTTGAAAATGAAAAGTTTAGGAGGTTGATTGAAAAAAAAAATTATAAATTTGGTAATTTGTAATACTAAACTTCTAAATTAAAGTAGTTAGAACTGCCCATTTGACGTCGCTTTAAAATTATTGTTGATTGAAAAAAAAATTATAAATTTGGTAATTTATAATACTAAACTTCTAAATTAAAGTAGTTAGAACTGCCCATTTGACTTCGCTTTAAAAGTATTGTTTTGTTGGGTTTTGGCAATGGTTAAGGTGGGGATCATTTGAGGACTCAGATGGAATATATAAAGATGTAAAGAGGTCACGCGTGTATGAGATGGCTCTCAAGACTTGGTCTGATTGGTTGGAAGTTCATGTTGACAGAAAGACCCAATTGTTCTTTGTCAGCATGTCACCCATTCATGAAAGGTATAAATAATTTTATCCTCATATTTGACAAATTAATCCAACTTAAGTTTTCAAGCAAAAATAATAATAAAAAAATTCAACTTAAGTTAACTCTTAATGCATTGTTGGTCATAGCACTTAATTTTAAAAGGACTATTTTTAGTTGTACATTCCGAATTTTATTATCGTTCTCACTTTACTTCTTGAACTTTTATTTTTAGCATCATTTTGTCCTTTTCTATCAGACTTTCAGTTAGAAGCATACATGGGAAAAAAAAAAAAAAAAAAACAAACAAACAAACAAAACAAAAACAAAAGTGAGTTCAACGCAATCATGTGATCTTTTTCTATTTGCTTTTAGCATAAATCCTAACAGAATTGGTTTAATTATACTAATTCTCCTATTTTTTAATTAGTTTTTAACTAAAATTTTGATAGAAGGGATAAAGTAGAGTTAAATTTAAAATTCGGAAAGCAAAGTAAGAATTTTTAAAATTCAGAGAACAAAATGGGAGCGATCCTAAAATTTAAGACATATAATTAAAGTGATCCATTTTTGAAATATACATAAATGCAACAGAAAATGAAAAAGGAAAATTGTGTGATAGCGATTCTTTATCAAATTATATTTTTTAATATTTTACCAACTTGTTTTACGCTCTAAAAGCAGTACATAGCAATTGCATTATTCTATGTTCTTTCATATATTATTCTAGTAATCTTATTTTGATTGTCTTATTTCTCTCTCTCTCTCTCTCTCTCTTTTTTAAGAAATTTCTTAACTCTTCTTCTTTTATTTTTAACTGGGGGATTCAAACTCTATATTTTTAGGTAAAATCAAATATGATATTATCACTAAACTATGCTTGAAATCAAAATTTATTAACTCTTTTTATTAAATAAAAGAATTATTCTTCATAATATTCTTAGAAGAACAAAAAAAAAAAATTTCCGTCTAATTTCATTGTAATGCTTTTTTTTCTTTTGGCTTTAATTTCATTGTCATGTTTATTAGTTGAGTGATTTAAGGAACGTACATAAAATAAGGGCATAATAAATAAGGACAGCATAAAAATATTTTGGATTGGGGCCGGCATGTGCCCCGGCAACTATTGAAGGTTCTTCCTAATTATTTTGCAATTTGAATTTGTATCAAAATTAAGTAAAAATTATCAAAAATGCCTTTTCTGGGTTATAATTGCTAGTTATAAGCAGAAAAACCCATCCAAAATTTAATAGATTTGAGCAAAAAGACTAAGATCCCAGAAAATTTAGAGAGTTGATTTCCAAAAAAAATATATATATATATATATATATGGGGATTAAATTGTCAAAGTCAAAATGTTCAGGGGTGACTATACAAAATAGCCCTATCTATTCATATGGCGCCTGAATTATATACCATTTCTCATGTTAGCCCACTTTTGATTATAGACATCGCATTCCCCTGAATTTTTTTTTTTCTAATTACGCCGTGGTCCTTTTGTCTATTCAGTAAAAAATTAAAATTAAAATTAAAAAAAAAAACATAATGGAATAGATTCTGATTATATGAACTTTATTTATAGGTAAATTCGTAATTAAACAATTTCAAGAGGGAAATTCTACACCCATCAAAGATATTTTTTTAGAGTAAGATGTACTTTTATCAGAGTAAGATGTACTTTTATCAAAGGTATATAACATCATTAGAAATATTTTGAAGATACAATTTTCCTCCTAAAAACATTTAATTATGATTTTAGTCTAATTAAAATTCACACGATCTTAATGTATTTTATTTTCATTCAATTTTTTCCATATACTGGTATATGAGCCATTCACATAACAGTAGTTTTGCGATATAGAAAATTGAAAATTAGAGATCACCATATGTACAATTCAGAGAGTAGTCGTGAAAATAATCCTTAACAAAATGTTAAAGAGAACTATTGGCATCATGCACCACGTCGTGCAACAAATTATACTAAATATTAAAATAAATAATCATAGAAAACCCTTATTTCTAATATAATACGTGAAGAGTATCTTGTCATTGGTTAAGATGGGAGATAGTTTCTACGAGTGCGACCATTCATTGGTATATACGGATTCAATAATTATACATAAGACCATAACATAAAATTATTAATATTTTTTCTAAGGTAGGCATTCACAAGTTATTGTCTCTTATACGTATATATATAATACTAATAATAATAATAACAATAATAATATAGTTTGTCTATTTGTGGATCTATATACATGCCAGCTCATAGAAAGAATTCATGCTGTCCCACATTTGCTTATATCACGTCGGTGTCTAAAACAATTATCCATCATTGTCGGCAAAACCTTAGGCACCTCTTCTAAGTTCTAACATCGTGTGGGCTTAGTTTGCCTTGTTAATTTCCTTAGATGACACATTATTTTTTAACCGAAACAAACAAGAAATCAAGTTTTACTAGGTCAACTTTTGATTTTAAAAAAAGAAAACTTTTGAGTGGAGCCATTAAAAAAAAATAGAGGTAACTTTTTCTCTCAAATAGGAACATAATTATGCAAATATATACAATTTTGAAGAGGGATTTCGTTTTACTTATCTTTCTTAAAAGATGAGAAGAAATTTATACAAAATTTGAAGCAAAATAAAAACTTTTTAAAATATAATTGGGGCACGTGCCTCCACACACACACGAAGTTGGTTTCAAAAAAACAAAAAAAAAAAATGAGTGCCTATGCACTTCACAAATAATGTGCATCTCGAATTTATCATAATACTCACTTACTTGATTTGTGAAGTTTAAGTTAAAAAGTTTTGTGAACTCTGGCATTTTGCTACAAATATTACTACCAAGTTCATTACTATGACATGCGATAGTTTTAATTATTTATAAAGCTACACTTGCACCATGATAGGAAATATATTTTTTTAACTCTGGAGAATGTGCTTATTTCTTATGCAAAGTTTACAAGAAATAGATCTTACCTAGAGAAATCGCAGGGCTCGTGAATGGGGAGGAGTTAGGGGCGAAAATTGTTATGGCGAGACGGAGCAGATCTTCAGAGACGGATATCAGGGAAAAGGGTCGGATCCAAGAATGATGCAAGTGGTGGAGAATGTGCTTGATGACTTGAAAAAAAGAGGAGTAAATGTTCAAATGCTTAATATTACTCAGCTCTCAGAGTACAGAAAAGAGGCACATCCCTCAATTTACAGGAAGCAATGGGAACCCCTAACTGAGGACCAAATATCAAACCCTAAAAGCTATTCAGATTGTCATCACTGGTGCCTCCCTGGAGTGCCTGATGTGTGGAATGAGCTTCTCTATGCCCATATTTTTAGTCAATGACCCCCCCAAAAAAAGTCAAATTTGATTTTCAGCCCTTTTCTTTTTTCTTTTTTCATTTGTACCCTTTGAAGTAGTTTCCACTATTCTCCTCCCCATGTTTTTCGCCTAGACCAAAAAGGATAGGAGAGAAAAAAGAACGGAAACAATGGTTTAAAAAAATTCAAATTATGAGGGTCTCTTGTGATTTTATTGCTCAAAATCAAACATTTGTATTATGTCAACTCCAACTTTTTCTCTTTCCATGTCAAATAGGACTTTGTAGAAATGATTTACCAAAAAGGGAGGCTTTTCGAAGGAACTTCTGAACTGTAACTTCATTCTACTCCTAACTCTAGGATTTTGACGGCAGCTGGCCCAATTTGAACTCAACAGTAAGATTGATCGTTTTTCTTATCAGACAGGACGAAGCCACGCATGATTAAGGTCTTTATTTAATTTTATATTTTTTTATTTTGTTCCATTAAAATTAATTATTCTTGTTTAAGCTCCATTAAAAAATTTATTATTTATTAAAACTTATTAGACATTATACACAGGGAAAGATTATGATAGAGCTTGTTTATATACTCTACGATAGGTTTCATCTAAGACATTCAAATTTAATCCTTGACAAGATACTGAGGATGTATGATAGTTAAAATAATACGGACGCATAGGATTGCGCAGAGAGAGAGAAGAGAAATTTTGAACTCCATGCTTGTTCTTCTTCATCAGCCAGGCGGGGGGAACCGGTGGCCCGACGATGAGCCCCTCTAATCCTGACCCCGGCGACGAGTTGGCTAGCCCTTGACCTGCGGAAACCACCCCACCCTCACCCCTTAACCTCTGGCAAGAAGCCCCACCCCCCCCCCCCCCCCCCAAAAAAAAATACGACCTAGACGAAGAAGGGACCCCCACCTCCGATGAGAAACCCCCTCCCCCCCGGCCTCGCCCCGCCCCACGTCATATTCTCCGTCACTGAGGAGGCCCTGTTGTCTTCTCCATTGTCGAGGGGCTCAACCCCCCTCCTCACTGAACTGAAAACCAGAACCCAGAACCCAGCACCATGTCCCTCGCCCCCGTCACCATCGCCAAGCTCAGGCAAACGACCTGAGAAAGAAGAAGGCACCCGCTTGGACCTCCAGCGAGGACCCCCCCGAAACCAACTTGAGACGAAGAAGGCCCCTACCCAGAACCGACCTGAGATGAAGAAGGTCCCCGCCTAGACCTCCGGAGAGAAAATGCCTAGATTTTGATTTCGCAGGTCAAGGGGAACGCGAGAGGTCTGCGATGGTGACCTTCCCAACATCTTTGCATTTCTTCCGGTGGGGTGCTCGGAGGGAACGAAGTAATTAGAAAGTTTGGCCCAAAAAAAAAAAAAAAAACCAATAAATCTGCTGCTTCCCATCTCAAGTAAAAAACTCCATCTCACCGTTCATCTTAATTGAAAATCCATTAATAACCATTTGATGAGTAATCATAGGATGAGTAATCATAGGTAGTGTCTCTAAAAGAGACTCTACGTAAAACTTTCCCTTTTATATATTAAAAAAAAAAGTGGAATAATAGTTGAATTATAATTTGATCGCATAAATCAAAAAAGAAACTTTTGATCATATTAGAAATAAAGTTATATTATGTAATATACTCGAAACATAAAACTTGTCATAATCTGTTGTAAAATGTTTTACATGTACGTATTTGGTAGTTCTTTAAAAACACGCGACATGTTTGTTTATTTAAGGGCATTTAATTCTTAAAAAATTAGTATTATTTATTTAAGGACATTTAATTCTTAAAAAATTAGTATATGTCTTCGCTAAAATAAAATGCTAGCATCGTAGCTGCATACGAGTGATAATCATGATCAAGTCATATCACAATGCATGGTTGGATATAAAATAAATTTATTTATTTCATGACAGATCTATAAGCTACACGAAAAGTAATTGTCTTAACAAAATATCCAAATAGGCCATCTATTATCTCTACATCCCTTTAATTTAATAATAATAATAATAATAATAATAATAATAATAATGAGAGGATCCCGCTATGAAACTTCTGAACATATAATTATAGTTTTTTTCTGAATTTTTATAGTTACTCTCCCTGTCATATAGTTGTATTGAAGGATGAGTTAATAGGAGACGCAGCCAAAGAATCTATTCTCAACAACAAAATAATTAATTATATATCATGCATCAATGTAACTAATATAAGACATTTTATGAGGCCCCTTTTTAACTTTATATGTCATTATCTCTATTAACTACTTAGATTAGATTGTTCTTTGCTAATCTAGGCGTCTTACTTATACTTGGGACTCTATTTTAATGATGATAGGCTAATTCTAATACCATTTAATGATTCACTCTATTATCGCTATAGGATTTAAAATATGCATCTTTTTTGTTGGAAGGATTTGAAGTATGCATGGCATAAGTTCTACTGTGTACCTTAAACTACACACACCAAAAAAGAAGAGTAAAAAAAAATGAGAATAGTTTTTTCTTGCTAAGAAAAAATAGCAGTAGTTAAAAACAATTGTTAGTATGTGAATAATAAAAAAATGTGAGTATTCTCTTTTCCATGGTTATCATTATTATCAGCTCCAATCTCCATAAACAACAACAAGAAATCGAATATCATATCACCAGCAAGCACGTATAATCCATTGCCTATCTGTGACATCACAAGAAAAAAAAAAAAAAAAAAAAAAACTATTGATGAATCATGAAACTAAGGTAACCAGCACGTATAATCCATTATTCCTAATTCATTGACTCCTCTCCTACCTGCAACAAAAATATATATTTATATGTGTGTGTGTGTGTGTGTAAACCAATTCAAAACTATTAAATCATGAAAATAAGGTAACCAGCTAATAATGCAACCACTATTTTAATTTTTTGATAATATGTTATTGAAGAAACAAAATTTCAGCTCAAAAGCCAAGCATATCAGCTACCTGAGGAGCCGGCCAGCCAATCGTCAACCTGCGCCAGCAGCGCATCAGAGTGGGCCCCACCACGTTTTCCTCTCCAACTCATCCTTCCAAGCGCATCAGCCACACGCACCAATCAGGGCACGAGTTCTTTGCCAATGCAAGTCTACTCGCACGCCTTCCCCCGCATGGTCCCACTTCCTAACGGACTCCATGTGCGACATGTGGCATATGGATCCTCCTTTGCCCCCAACTAACTCAACATCTGATCACATTTTCTCTTTAAGGTGAATCAGAAGTGCCACGTGTCAAAAACCTCCCCACTTTGCTTCGGCACTTCTCCCATTTAACAGAGTAATTTTTCCCACAAATTTCATTGCTTTTTAGCTGAATCTTCACATCCTAAAACTCTATAAATAGGGTAATCGCCTAAGGCTTTTGGGGTTATTGTCATTTACTGTGTTTTTGGAGACACATTTTTCTTCATTTTCTAGTTTGTTTTGCAATTTATTTTCATACTTTCTTTCTAGAATTTGTGAAAATGGTAAGCAAGCTAGGCTAATTCTTCCATTGGTGAGGTTAGAAATGAAATTATGTGTTGAGTGTTCTATTTGTGAAATTGATTATCTTGTTTTGTAATGTTTACATTTTGAATGAATTAAGTATCCTTAATTATCATTTTTTTTATTTCAAAATATTATGTGTCTTATTTAATATAAGTATTAGTCTTGCTTTATTTATGTAATTTAGTCACGTAATTATTTTGTTGAATTATTTTATAAGTTGTTTTTTTACTACAAATTGCTATGAAAAGTATTTTGTCGAATTAGGATAACTTGTAATAATAATCTTTTAGAAATCAAAGTGAAGACTTAGTCTGTTTAAAATACTTTTTTATGAATTTTTTAGAGCTTAAAATCCATATTTTCTGATTGTGTATTTAGGATGTGAAATATGTAATTGAATTATCTATGAATCAATTTTGCAATTAGAATACAAAATACATAAAGAATTCTTGATGTCTTACCGTTTTTCTCTTGTTGAGGTCTCCAAATTACATTTTCTCTTTTAATTTTCGCAAACAAAAATTTAAAAAATATTTCTCTTTTACTTTTCTTTAATTATTTACTTCTCTAACATTCTTATTCTACTAACATTTTCTTGATTATTTTTATTATCTCCTAATAGATGCGACCGTGAGATCTAATTATAATTTACCACAATTAACCATTTTAAAAAAATAGTTTGGACATAGCATCAGTAGTACTTCAAAAGCACCCCCAAAACAGAAGGGGAAAAAAAGGTCTCGAATTTAGACCTCTTCCTCGATTAGAATAAGATATGACCCCTCAATCATTTACACATCCCTTTTAAGTATCATTAGATATGTGCGTATTAATTAGTGGAATAGGTTTTTTCTTTTTTCTTTTTTTTTTTTTTTGGCTGAGCAAAAAAAAAATATTTAATGGAATAGGTAATTAAGGGCATTGGATACGCCATTAATTAACCAATGAATCATATTGTATTACTTCTCTTAGTCATTTAAGAAAAATCAATAAATGGATATGCTGTGTAAATGACATTTTGTTAAGAATTTTTTTTTTTTTTCAATTCAGAACTACGGTTTATCGAAAATAAAAAATTAAAAAATGTTTAATTAATTATTCAGTGATTGACGGTAGTAATCATTATTATTCAGTGTTAATATGTATATTTTACTGATTCATATGATCAATTACTGATTAATAGTAAATAATTATTAAATGACTTCATCAATCACGGATTAAATAAGTGTTTAAATTAATAAATAAAAAAATAAAAAAGGGTCTTACATTCTCATTTCTCAAATAAAAAAAAAACATCGGGCATCAATTTAAATTAGTGTTTTTTTTAGATAAAATTTCATTTAACTAAAAAATCTTACAGACATAAAAAAAAATACAAATGACTATGTACTGTTACACATTACGAAACACTTGAAAAAAACTAGTTCTATCAATAAATTCTGATGAAGCATAGGAAAAGTAATGCAAGACAAGACCCAATATCGGAAAAACTTCTTGACACATAAATTTAAGCAAGCATAAGGCTCTTTTTGAAACCACTATAATCGATTGAAGCTTTCAATCCATCGTGAGTATGTAACATGTAGCTCTAAGGTCACAAGCATTTTTGTTTAGGCTCATAGCTAGCGGAACTTCTAACTCGTCAAGTGCTAAATTTAGAGAACCAAAAACAAACTCAAACGGTAGGAGAATCACCTTTGTTGTTACAAAGAAAATACTACAATTACATGGGGCAAATATCAACGCCTTTACTAAACTAAAATTTAAAGCTTGAAACATGACTATCACAAACCTTCAATGAAATATAGCTGACAAAAAGACCAGCAAAGTAGGATAAACGCTTTAAGGGAAAGCGACAAAGCCGACAAGATACCTTCAAAGAGCAGAATGTGAAACACACACACCACCACTGTTAAAGTCTAGAGTCGACACCACCTCTTCCCCAAAAAGCCCACTACCGTTCAAAATAAAAACCCAAAAGAACCACCAGACAAGGGAATTCGTCAAAAAACGCTTCCAAGCCATCCGAATTCTCACCTATGAACAAAATTAGATCCACCCTCTCAAAGCCACCCAGCCAAACACGGTCACCGTCACCCAAAGGCCTACAACGATACAAGCCTTGTAACCAATGTTCAAGATCAAAGGTACAACGACGCACTCATGAGCAATTCCAAGACTCCGACTGACTCACTCTCTCTTTTTTTCTCCCTTTCTCATTTCTTTCCTATGACCAGTTGTGCTCAAATTGCTTTGCTTTGCTTTGTTTCTCTTGTTTAAATAAGTGTTTAAAAACTTCTTACTTACTCATTGCTTAATTTTTTTTCATAAACAAATAAAAAATTAAGGCTTCGTTTGACGTCACAGTTTAACTCCAACTAAACTGTATTTTTTCATTTCAGTTTTTATTTTTTTCTTAAAAGTCAACAAAATTTATAACTAGATTTTGAAAATTCAACCAACTCTAACTTAAAAATTTCATCTCCAACCGACGAATCAAATACAAGCTAAATTACTAATTTACCCCTGAAAGGAGCAGTTGATCGTTACTTACTTAAGCTGTACCCGGCCACACTGGATGATTAAATCTTCCAAAAATGACGCCATTAATACACATATTTGTTTCTCTTTCACTTTGCAAAATTCCCGACCTGAACGCTTTCTGATTCTCTTTCAACGAATTCAGTCAAATTCTTCTCTCTCTCGGTCTCTGTCTGAAAAGTCTGAGAGAAACTTCTCCATTGTAGTAACTGCATCTTCTTCACGATGCAGAGATGGAACAAGAAGAAAGCCCACGTCCCTCTTCTTGCTGTCATCTTCCTCATCTTCGTCGTCTTCTCCATCCTCCACTACGAACGCACCATTCTCCAAATCCACCAAGATCAACAACAACAACAACAGCAAAATCAACAACTTCAAGAAGAAGATCACCTTGTTCTTCCCCACCAACGCCAACGAGACTCCTTCACCTACGTCAAGCCCAATCTTCAGAGACTCCCCGGTCGACCTCCACGTAAATCTTGCCTTCTTCTTCTTCTTGAATCTTTTCTCTGATTTCTGGGTTTCGTTTGGTTTTTCACTTGATGGGCTCAAATGGGTTCTTTTCTTTTTTGGTTTCTTTTTTTCAGAGGTTATTGATAGGTTCAGTAGATGCAACTCCACTCGAGATTACAGTCGCCGGAAAATCGAGTGGACCGCCGAGTCCGGTCGCAGATGGAGAAAGAAGAGTTCGGAGGAGAAAAGGTGCGATGTGTTCTCCGGCAAGTGGGTATTCGACAACAGTTCGTATCCGCTGTACAATGAGTCAGGGTGTCCGTACATGTCGGACCAGTTGGCGTGTCACAAGCATGGCAGGGATGATTTGGGCTACCAGTACCGGAGATGGCAACCCCATGGA
The DNA here is from genome assembly GCA_025413025.1 of Ficus hispida. Lineage (NCBI taxonomy): Eukaryota > Viridiplantae > Streptophyta > Magnoliopsida > Rosales > Moraceae > Ficus > Ficus hispida. The sequence continues at coordinate 22,960,372 of CM046372.1, forward strand.
TGCAATTTGAAGAGGTCAGTGATTTTTCTTTTTTCATTTATTTTTTTTTTTTCAGATAATTATTTGGCTTGGGAATGTACTTTCTTGATGGTTGGGTTTTAGTTCTTCTTTTGGAGATCAATAGAAGTGTTTAAATTCACCTGATTTGGTTTGTTTTTTTGGGTTTTACTTGTGGGGAGAACAATAAGCATTCTCTAAATCAAGAAGGGTACATAAGCATTCTTCTTAATTTAGTTTTGTTCTTTAGCAAATTCTTGGAACTGTGCTGGCTTGATGGTTGTGTTTTGGTTGTATGGTACTGGAATGAGTCCCCAATTCTTATTTTATAGCTATCGAAAAAAAAAAAAAAACAAAAACAAAAACATTAAAAGCAATGATACACATCATGAAAATTAATTAATAATATTATGAATGAAATATTCTTGTTTTTATCCTAGTTTTACCCTTGACAACTTGTAATTTTGTTTCATAATGTGTTATTATAAGTATCAGCCTTCTTTCTTTAAATTACATATAAAAACAAACAAAACAAGAATTGGCGCAAAATGTGGCTTTTTAATTGACCTTCAAAGGCAAGTTGAAGCACATAGAAAGTAGTTGAACTTGTGTGATTGCATCTTGTCAAGTTAACTTGTGAGGGCAAAATAAGCGTTCCTTATGAAAGAATGGTACCTAACTTTTGTGCCATCTGTCGAGTATCTTGTGAGTTGGATTTCATGTTTATTGTTAGTTTTGTTAGAGATTTTTTTGTAAGTGAAATTGGTTATGAGTTAAGACTTTTGTATATGAACTGGAAGCTCCAAGTCCTATTTCACAGTTAGTTGTCTTCTTTCTACAACTAATAGAGTTGGTACATTTCGAGACAATAATGATTGGCAAAGTCAATTGAAGGAAAGTGAAAGTATTTTTAGCCTTATGATTTTGGATGTTAAGAATGATTTGTAACTCATGTAACAGAATACTTTCTTTTTGCGAATTTGATTTTACATTTATTGATGGTTTTTCCCTGCCCTTGTAGGTGGAATGTGACTGAAATGTGGGAGAAGTTGAGAGGAAAAAGGTTAATGTTTGTGGGGGATTCATTGAACAGAGGGCAATGGATTTCAATGGTCTGTTTGCTACAGTCGGTGATCCCCGCAGATAAAAAATCAATGTCGCCAAATGCCCCTCTTACCATTTTCAGGGCAGAGGTGAGTTAGTTACTTCTCTAAAGACGTTGTATGGCAAGTCAACTCGATGTAGCCTTTGTTCCATTCCAACTAACCTGGGGTTTCACTTGCAGCATGAATCACAACACATAAACGTCAAAACAGGGGAATGTTATACTGTCCCTACAATACTCTCAAGCAGTCGATAATGATATGATTTGAATCTTGAATCTACAAAACAAATGAACGTGGCCGTTGTCAATGTTTTGTACCCTGTTCTTCATTTGTTCATTGGTAAATTTGCAGGAATACAATGCAACCATTGAATTTCTTTGGGCCCCACTTCTTGTAGAATCAAATTCCGATGACCCTGTGAATCACAGATTGGAGGACAGGATAATTCGTCCAGATTCAGTTCTTAAGCATTCGTCGCAGTGGGAGCATGCTGATATATTGGTTTTCAACTCGTACCTATGGTGGAGACAAGGTGCAGTTAAGCTCTTGTAAGTATACTAGCAACTACATAGGTTTCAAGTTAGAAAAAATAATCTCTCGAACTTCATGCACAAGCAACTGAATCAGGCCTCCCGCAAATGCAGATGGAGTACTGACGAAAGTGGCACATGCGAAGAGTTAGATGGTCTTGGAGCCATGGAATTGGCTATGGGAAGTTGGGCTGATTGGGTTGCATCCAAAGTCGATCCTCTTAAGAAAAGGGTTTTTTTTGTTACAATGTCTCCTACGCACCTTTGGTACGTGCCTTAACCCTCTCCTGCAACATTCTTATACCCTTTTAATCTTAATGAAAATCTTCAATGTTGTTAACAGTATCATAATACATTTACACTTGAATGGAGAGATCGATTAGACATTTTTCCTGCATGCTTTATGTCAACTTTAGGACTAGTTCTCCGTGTCCAATGTTTTCAGTCTCGATTAACAGAGAGTAGGGCTTGACCTTATGCTCCGTTTGGTAGGAAGGAAAGAAAATAGGAGGGAAAGGAAAATTATGATGGAAAGAAAATTGTTAAGGAAAGATAAGATTTTGATTTTCCCTTGGGTTGTTTGGAATGAGAAGGTGGAAAGAAAATCATTTTACTTTTCCTTGTTTGGTATTGGAAGTAAAATCAAAGGGATGGAAAAATTACTATGACTACAATTCCTATTATACCCTTACATTATCAATCATATTTTGTTTTTGGCTAGGATTTTGATGGATAACAAGGGTAATTGTGTAGATGCAAAACTCTTTGTTCCTCTCAAAGTTTGCCCTCACAAAATCCTTCCACATTTGGGAAGACATTTTTGTGGGCCCCACCTTCAAATTATTCCCTCCACTTTTCCATTCCATCCAAATTTCCCTCCTACCAAACAACCCTAATTATCATTTTCCATCCTAAATTCCCTCATCTATTTTCTTTCCTTCCTCTTTTCCATTCTACCAAACGGAGCATTAGAGTATACCCTGTAGATGTCCCAGAATAGTGTGATGATTAGAATGGATGGACCTTTACCGAAATCATAATCAGAATTTTTGCAAAATGATTGGTTTGGTGGTCATCATCCATTCAATAAATTGCTTATATTCACGATAGATTTCCATTGTACTAATGGAATCTACAGAAAGTATAATGTAAAGAATGCTTCCTCTGTTCGCAAGGTGGACAAAATTATCGTGCAACTCATTTCCAAAAATGCAAATTCCGAACCCGCTAATTTAGAAAGCAGCTCCGGGTTTTGTCATTTGCTGTATCTTGTGTTTTTTTGGAATCTGAATAGAACCATAAACCCATATGAATTTGTCACAATCTCAGGAGTCGAGAATGGAAGCCAGGAAGTGATGGCAATTGCTATAGCGAGAAAACTCCTATCGGCTCAGAGAGCTACTGGGGAAGTGGTTCTGACCTGCCTACGATGCGCATGGTGGAGAATGTCCTCAACAAATTGGGTTCAAAGGTTTCAGTCATCAACATCACTCAGCTCTCAGAGTATCGAAAAGATGGTCACCCGTCGATCTTCCGTAAGTTCTGGGAGCCTCTGAAGCCAGAGCAATTGTCAAACCCGCCAAGTTACTCTGATTGCATACATTGGTGTTTGCCTGGTGTACCTGATGTGTGGAATGAGTTGCTCTTCCATTTCTTGTAAAACAAATATGACATTCTTCGAAAGGCGTTTCTTTTCCTGTTTTCACTGTACCATGGAATTTTTTTTTTTTTTTTTTTAACCGGCATAGTTCAATTCCCTTACTCCTGAGGCCATTGTTAAAATGTTTTCATTCTTTGAAAAATACAGTACTGGTCTGATTTACATGGGATCAAGTATTGTAACTAGAATTTACTGTACAAGTGCAGTTACAGCTTTTACCATTAAGACAAATTAGACCATATGAGTAATATTCCAAATTTCAAGTTTTCAATTCCATTTACAACAATACCAATCCCTTTTTTTCTCCATTATTTAAGAGATCTATTTTTACCCTATTTAACGGTCAGATTAAATTCTAAGAATCGGATTTATGAGTGGAAGTATTTTTTGTCTTATTATACATTTATTGGGAGAATATGTAGTAGAATCTCATTTATATACCTAATCGATAGAGCTTATTTTTAAACCGATAAGATGTAATCGAATGACTGAAATGTTGTTTCTGTATAATACTTATAATGCACATTTTCTCATATTAAAATAAACCAAGACTTAAAAAAAAAAAAAAACTAATATGTTGACAGCATCAGGGGGTGGGGTGTGGCACAGATTTGGTCAAGGAAAGGGTCTTCGTTGGGGGGGGGGGGAGGCATGACGCAGATCTAGCATTTGGGGAGCGGGGGGTGGGTCCGTCGCCGGTGTCGAAGGGGGAGGGGGATGGGTGTGCTTGTCGCTGGAGTCGGGGAGGGGCCTCTTCGTCGGCGTCAGGGGTGGGGGGCGCAGATTTGGTTGGGGAAGGAGGGTACGTCGCCGGCGTCACTGGGGCGGCACCTACCACCGGCTAAAGGTTGGTTTTTTTGATAAATTCTTTTTTATTATTATTATTTTTTAATTTATTAGTCTATTCTAATACGAGGTAAGGTACATTATAATTATTATATAAAAATAATATTTCAGCCATTCGATTACATCTTAATTGTTTAAAAATGAGTTCAACTGATAAAGTATATAAATGACTCTCTTCTCCCTATTTTTACGCGAAAATTCATAAAGCCGACCATTATAAATTTATTCCGATAATTTCAAAGACTTGCTTAATGATAAGATAATACAATTTTTCCTAATCGGTATTATTGAACAATAATTGCTAAACATTCACGCATCCCATGATAGTCTTCTCAAATTTTATATTAACGTGAGTATCACTAACAATATTATGACTAATTTTTTTTAATATAAAATTATAGTGATTGCATTGACATCTTGAAAAGTGATTTTAAAATGTCTATAGTTTGTATCAGCATTATGCTTATCTTAACAAAAGAGTTTATTTGTCTTAAAATTACAAGTAAATCAAAATCCTCACCCCATTACATTGCCCACATTTATATGTCAATACTATCGTTTGATCAGATAAACTGTCCACGTTTATCATCGCCATGATCATTACGTGTATGATACTAAATTTAGTTGGAATATTCATTCAAAATGTAAAGAGAGAGAAGATTAGCCATGTAAAGCTTCCAAACATTCTAAAGAAAGAAAACTCACCTTAACAATCAAATATCAACGGCAAAACCACAGCTATTCTTCATATATTCATCTTCATCTAAGTAAATTACCATATTCAGCATATTAAATTGCAAACCGCATTTAACATTCTTAAGACTAGTTATCTAATATTTCTACTTATACTAAAAAACCATACTTTCTAAATTTATACTATTAGATGAACTATTTGAATATCTTTCTAACCTTTTTAATGACTATTTCATTTTAGAAAAATATACCTAGTTTAACTATTTGAGAATGATTTTAGGAAATCACGAGCTTCCCGTGACTGAGATGAAATCGTTTTAGTCCATCCATAGCTGTAGCATGTGCTATAGTCTCGACGAACTTGGTAAGAATCCATCTTGGAAGAACTTGATTTCTCCTGCCAATTACCAAATAATACGAATTATTTTTTTAATGCAACATACCAAAAAAAAAAAAAAAAAAAAAGAATCAAATATTATTCCAAGTAGAAGCAAGATTATTTTACTAGAAATTTGTGGTAAAAATTTTGTAACAATTGTTACCTTCTTATGAATGGTGCCATCTTCCTCAACATGCCAACCCGCCTCTTCACAGAGCGCCTTCAACAAGTCGTTAGTGTCGGCCTTCTTAGGAAGTTGGTAGTTGCCATACAACCGAAGGCCAGCAAATATTTTCTGAGTTATCGACCGGCGTTGACGCTCCCTTTGCTTACTATTTTGCCGCTCGCTCTCCGAGGGAAATCGAAGTTTGGTAACAACTTGGCCATCTTTTGTAGTTTTCTTAATTTTCCAAGGACCTCTTGTGTTCTTTATGCATCCCTTGGGAGCACTTTTCTCCGCATATTCATTTTCTCCTCACCTCTTAAAAAGGGAAACTCAATTTTACTATTTTATAAGGGTTAAAAAAAAAACTAATGAAAATATAAAGGAAAAGAGAAGAGGGGAATCGTGTAGAGGATGAGAGGGAATAACTATGAACCGTACGACAATGAAACAAAGTTTTGTACTCATCATCTCCGGGCACAAAACCAACCATTCTTGGCATTTCTACACACTTTTCGCAACTGTGGTTTTTTTTTTTTTTTTTTTTTTTTTGCTGAAATTTTCCCAAGTGCTATTAGTTTGACCAAATAACCGCTTATGGATTGGAGCTTCTTGACTGGACAATTAGATAAAAGAGGGAAAGTTCCGTATTAGGTAAGGACGAAATTAGAAATTTTATTTAAGGATTTAAGTTAAGGTAATTTAAAGTAAAAATTTAAGGGTGTAAATGAAAATATTTATACATTTTGAATAGAATTTGAAATTAAAAAAATCAGGGTGATTAAAGAATAAAAAAGATGGACAAAACAAAAGAAAAAAAAATTGTAAAGAATCCTAATGGAGCTACTCGGGTCCGGAGGGGGCTAGTCTTAGCTAGTTTCGTCCGTGATGGTAGCATACCTTGTCATGCTCTATCAATATAGCATGTTTTATTAGCTATTTCATTAAATTTTAACAATTGATTTATGAGTATGTTAAAAATACCCTAGAAGATTTGGATTTTGCTTGTCATTGATTTTCTTTTTTTTTTTTTTTGCATAGGTGCAATTGCAACAGGGTCAATTTTGCCATTTTGCCATATTCATAGTTTATATATATATATATATATATATATATATATAGCACATAGAGAGGTACATTGTTCAATAACCAAAGAGGAAAATAAATAACTCTCGCACAAAAAAGAGGAAGACAAATAAATATTCCCTACATTGACTGGCACAACAAGTTCATGCATTAGAGGTAAATATATATATATATATATATATATATATATATATGCGCTATGATCTTCTGGGCAGAAGATATGCTCAGGCAAAAAGGGTACAAATGCACATAATTGTGTGCCACATGTACATATATGAGCGACTATATTTATAACAAAAAGGAGCTATCAACATTTATTTATTTATTTATTTAAAAAAAAAAAAAAAGGAGCTATCAAAAGAGAGAAGCGATTATTCTCGAGTCCTTTTAGCCAAAGCAAAAGCAAAAAGCAAAAAGTATTATTGAGTCCTCAAATTGGCTTGAGGTTTACCCAAAACAGCATCCATCTAGAGCTTTTTGTAGTTTTTATTTAAAGGATGAGTTATTTTAAAATTTGCATTTAATTTAATTGCAAAAATGGTCAATATTACAACTGTCGTTAGTCACGGCCAAGTTGAATAGAATCTTTTTACTTAAAAAAAAAAATTAGAAGCTTTTTTTTTTTTTTTCAGTCTAATAGAATCATATATCTGTCACTTGTGGGCTTAACTTTTGCGCATTTTCACTTGAGGAAATTTTGAAAATAACCTTTTTAGAATACATATTTAGTGTTTTTATTTAATTTAATTATTCGTTAAGATTTTTGTTCTGTTGATCATTTTTATTTGAAATTATAAGGTAAAAATTCTAAAGCAATTATAAACAAGATAATATTTTAAAAATATACTCTTTTTAGGTAGCATAGATGTAATTTTAAAATGTGAAAATATGGGACCCTCGGTTATCAAAAAAGAGTCATTATCTTAATTAATCCCTTTGACGATAAGCTAAGTTATGAAAGAGAGAGATTTAGGAGTTCTCGTATCTGAAATATTAGAGTTACATTCTCTTTAATAAAAATAAACAAGAGTCATACTTACCATAGCACAAAATAATAATAGCAATAACAATAACAATAATTAAAATAATAATCTTGTTCTGAAAAAAAGAAAAGAAAAAATTATAATCAAAAGTAAAGCTACTTTTTGTGCTATTTTAAAGATTAATCTCGTGTAACTTTCTTTAACCGTGTATGTACATTATTAAGGAGATATTGTGTACCTGGGGCTGGCATAATGCATCAATGAAACAAATTACTAGCCGTACTACAGCAGCTATAACGAAACAAACGAAAACCTTTAGGGTTATTTACATATATATCTAAATTATATTTGAGGTATTGATTTAAAATATGTTCATTTTTTTTATTTATAAAAATATTTAAAAGAGTAATTATAAAAATAATTTTACCATTCATAAATAATGAAGAATTAACAAATAAAGAAATTATAAATAAGGAAACAAAACAAAACAAAAAACAAAAACAAAAAAAAGGAATCTAAGATGTTTACAATAGGGCTAAAGTTGATTAATGAAATTGCAAAAAGAATTGATAGAAAAGAAAATTTTTAAAATTTTTTTGGTTTATTATAAAGAATGTGTAAATATTCATAATGAACTAAAAAAAGAAAATATTTTCTCAAAATCAGATTTTACATTAATGAATAAAGACTAAATAAAGAAAAAAAAAATCCCAAAAAAAATATTTCATAAAATGAATCTATATTTATCATAAAAATATATTCGATTTCATTTCTACTAATTTATATAAAGAATAGTATTTGTTTTCATAAAGAATTTGATTTCATTTATTGTGCTATTCTTTAATTTATTTGGTTAAGACATAAATGACAACCCTTTAATTTATAATGAATTATATAAACAAATAAGTTTTCTCATAAAGTATAAAATAAGTTAATATTTTATGTTGTGTTTATTATTTAGTATGAACCATCATCTTTATAGTAAATATTTTATATTTATTATAATTACTTTGATATTTATAACTAATTTTGATTTATTAATGGTAATACACATTTATCAATAAAAAAATACTCATCATTAAACTCAAAAAACAAAAATAAAATAAAATAAAATAATCCGAATAAAAATAAAATGATGTCAATTATAATAAAAGAACATAATAAAATATTACAGACAATTATTTCTTAAAAAATAGACATATATATAATATTATTAAAAAATAGATATTTCAAAACGAAACTCTAAAAGTAGACCCTTTGTGTAATTATCTTAAACGTTTACTACATAGAAACCAAAAAAGTAAAATACCCAAAACATCCCATGCATTTAGTTACAACACCACGTTTACCCCTCTTATTATTCAATTGCCTAAACATCTACTGCATTTGTAAAATTAGTTACAAAATGGCCCTTGAAACGATTGAATTTTTAATCATCTTAAAATTTCAAAATGCAGCATAACATACATTGGGAAGGGTAATATTGGTATTTAAAATTTTAATCGCTTCAAGGGATATTTTGTGACTGAAATGTATTACGCATTTGTGTAATCGAAGAGGTAAACGTGGTATTTTAAGGAAACACAACGGGTGTTCTGGGTATTTTGCCGACCAAAAATGTCCTTTAACCAGTAAATAAACATATATAAAGATTACATATCTACAGTATGGAGATTGGAAAGTAATTGTAAGGTTCCTTTTGCTTGCATCTTCTATTGCAGAAATCCGGCTACTGTGAAAACTGAGGAAAGATGATTTAAACCAAAACATCGATTCAAAAGAATCAAAACAAACCTTCTATTGCAACGATAAACTGGTCTATAAAACAAGACCAAGACCAAATGAATTATAGAAAGATTATGGACGAGGCTTTAGCATCGGTGCTTGTATAAGCTTCTTCCCAGCACTTCATTCAAAGCGGTATTTCAAGGTTCCTCCACAAGAACTTTCGCCAGTTTAATTCCGGTGAACAAACCTGTGCCACAAAAAAAAATGATTAAAGAAAGCATTGAGGTGAAAAGAGGTTGCTTTCATTAAGGAGTAACCAGTTTCATACATTGGAGGAACCTCCTTATAGCATTCCAGATGATAAAAGTCGTTATGTTGGTTGATTAGCACACCCGAGATCCCATTTGGTCAGTGTAAGCAAAGTCAGTATCTACGTCAAGAAAAGTCCATCAGAAGTTGCAATGGCTGATAGTTTGAAACATTCGTTTTCCTTTGTTAAAAATTCACACATAGCTCATCTTTCCTTTTTAATCATCCGAGGTCCAATTGCACTACAATGATCTTTCAATATTGTATTATAAGACAAACTTGAATTAAAGTTGAAAACAAATGTGAGATCAAGTGATTATCTTCAGAGAAAGAAGACATAGAATCAAAAGATTCAAAAGAGGAAGCAAAAATTAAAAGAGAATAGCGTGAAGGAGGGACTCACCGAGGTTAGTAGGGTAGGCTATTTTCTACACTAGCCTTTACCACCGATGATAAATAAAATCTTATCCTTAAGCTTCTCAGTGGTCTGTAAAAAATACCCCATAAAAGATATTAAGAGCATACATGTTGTAAAGAACTTGGTTAGATTTGAAGTTTCAAATTCATACCAAGTGAGAGAGTTTTCCCCATCTTTCAGCAGAGACAGCCGCATTTTTTAGATGAGAACAATGTGGTGTGTCAAAACTCAAGGAATAAGTCGAGTTTTCTGAAGCTTCAGCTACCCAGAGACTATTCAATTGGTCCTTTGTTCTCTTTATGAGATTACAGAAGCCCACCTGCAAAGCAACATTGGTGGCTTCAGCGAAAAGACTAACAACAAGGAAAAGAAACTGGCTTACTAACCAGTTTTAGAAGAGGGTGTGTTTTAAGAATTCAAACATGTGTGGCAAATATCATCATGGTTTTGTATTTGCAACTAGAGGATCACTGCAAGGCTCCCGAGCTTAGCTCGCCGATGCCCAAGAGCATTTTTCTTGCGATTATGTTCAATAGATGATTCAGGGATATAAAAAGTCTTGTCTGCAATATTGGTCCTTTCGTTCCGTATTCTTTGACTTTGTTTTTGTCAAATGGCTTGCTTTCCTTTCCAATGGGATTAAAAGATACATCTAAAAATTATTAGTTCTCAGTGAGACTACACCTACCTACTTCCTCAAACAGAACCAAATTCATGATAAAAATTTTTGCAATTTACCTCACATGACAGGATTTACCTCATTTATGCCTAACAATTTGATAATCAGGGAAATGAAAAAAACAAAAAAACAAAAAACAAAAACAAAAACAAAAACAAAAAAGGAAAAAAAAAACAAAAACAAAAAAACAAAAAAAAAAAAACAAAAAAAGATGTCATTCTGATTGAGATAAATTTTTATTTAAGTACTTACAGTTGATCCTGCAAGGTTAAAGTTAAATGGTACAAAGGATTCATCATCCATGCATGACGAACAGAAGCAGATGGCAAGCAAACAATCAGAAAATTCTTCCGACTGTAACTCCATAATGGAGCTATCTGTCACAAACACCCACTGTTTCTTTTGGTGAGCATCTTTGTAAACCTCCCCGACAAAGATGACAAATGCAGCAATATCAAATTCACTACAAATTCAAATAATAACAAAACTATAAGTACAAACGTACTTTTAATAAAGAAACAATACAAGTGAAAAGGTTCCAAGATTCACCTGGAAAGAGGAATTGCTCCAAAATTTGATAATGGCACTGATTTACGAGGAGTGAAGAACGGCCTGTGGAGGAAAAGTATGATTTGAATAGGACTTTTGCTCATGTAACAAGAATGGAAAGCGAATACTTACATGAAGTGGTCTACTGCTTGCAGAGACAGAGGTTGCCAGGTGGTAGGTCCTCTTGCTTGCAGATAAATTGTACCAGCATCTGCACCGAAAGGTATAAGCCCTGTAACATTGTATGCCTTCCCCTCGATCAACTCGCTTTGCTGTCACATTAATTAGAATAATTTAGAAAACACGAAAGGCAATCCATAATATTCATAACTAGATGAAATGTGGGAGTTACAAAGGAGAAAGGGATTAACAAAGTAGACAAAACAAAAGAGAAAAATTTAGTTCACCTGTTTTTCCGTTGGGTTCCAGATTGTTATTAACCCTTCTTTGGGACTATCCTTTCCTTCGGATGTTTTACTAGTTAAACCGACAACCCGCAACTTCATAAATGGGGTGACTTCTCTCTTACTTAAGCCCGCATTTTCCAAAGCTTTCTCAATCGACTTTTCCATGTCTGACTGCCTGATTGCCTAAGGTCACACCTGCCACGGTTAATAATCTCTTTCTTCATGAAAACTTTTCAGTTAGGCAAAGAGTATAAACCAAAACCCACCTCCATGTTCGCCTGATATTTTGCAAACGAACTGATTTGGTCTGGACTCATTTCTGCCAAAAGAACTTCAGGTTGAGAAGCTTTCTCTAGTATCTTCCAGATTTTTGCCCCGTCTTCACTATCACTATCATTATAGATACATGAATGTTTCGCACCCCTCTGGAAGTCGGAAACAATGCTCTCTATAATAACAGAGCGTCTGTGCCATGCAAAAATTAAAATAGAATAAAATTGACATGGCATGAATTCAATTTGCAAGAACAAATCAGCATTTGAGGAGGAAAGTTACAACATGCTCAGGAAAGTTAAAAAATGCTCGCGCATGTAGTATGAATCCTCTGTCAACGGAAATACTGATACAGCCCAAAGGAAAAAAAAAAAAAAAAAAAAGATATAAACCAAAGTAGGCAATACTGAAATCTTTTTTTCTGAATGACAGAAGAAAACAGGATAAAAGAAGATATCTATAGTTAAGCAAATTAACTTAGGTTTCCATGGCTTATAGTCACCTCTCGTTGTATGATTGCACAACTTTAGTCTCTAACCTCTCTGATCGCACCACTGATCTTCCATCACTTAACCTAGATGGATGGAACAGTGACAATTTTCATCACAAACAAATTTCAAAAGATGTTTTTAAACAACAGGATTTGGTGACATCACTTTTCAAGTTACCTTTCCTTGTACAGAAGAGGGTATATACGTGTGATTCCGACCAAGGTCAGTGGAACATGACCCCCATTGCTTTTGATGCATTTAAATGCTAAAGGAACACCGACAGCCTTGCCTGTCAGAATGGATTTTAATGCCAGGAGGAAGAAAGCCAGAAGATCAAATTGCAAATTCACTAAGCTCATGCAAAATTTGAAATAAACGTAAGCCTATTGAAAATAGAACTTACAAAATCCAAGCCTATCGGCCCAATGAGCTCTATACGTTCCATTTATGTGCAGCATCAGATTTACTGTTCTTGGCACCTATATGATAGCAAAAACTTGAGAAAACTCTCAGCAAACTGGAAGTAAATATTTAAATTTTGCCTTCACCAAACATTCTAGAGCAAGTGAGAACCTCAAGTGGCGAAACAGGCGAAATCCAGCTGTTGAATGCTGCTCCCCAAATCTACGGAAGAGAAATTATACCATAAGAAAGGGGGATGTAACCGAAATACACCATCAAAGAGTGCAAATCAGAAACATGGGTTAACATATTACCCGAAGTTTCTGTCCAACAAACAACTTTCCTGAAGCAAGCTGTTTTAACAGCAATACATCCAAAAGGGCGTCCACCGAATACCTGTGAGACAAAATCTCCTTATATACCAAAGATCTTAAAGCGTGGTATTGAACATCTCATCTTCTACGTGAGCAGTTTCTTACCACCCATCAGTTAGTTCAACTATTGCAGTAGCAGCATTATGGTTTTCAGCATCACCTTGTGCCAAAGACCTAACCTCAACCTTTGCATCATAATTCGAACAAATGGCTGATATACATAGAACCATCATTGTACTAGGAGAAGCATCCCCTTCAAGAACTCTTTTAATTGCAGAACGGTGTCCATGATTCACTTCTCTGTCGTACCTACATCCGCGCATACAATTTTTTTTTTCTCACAGATGTCTATCAAACCCAAGACTGAACATATAAGAATTCTACTACTTGTATACCTATACTTCAATTCCTCGAGCACATTGGAAACCGTCAGAAATTTTCCAGCTGCTTTAGTTGGATAGCATCTCTCGTAGCATGCCAGTTTCCAGACTATCCACTTGTAGTGATTTTTGACCCATCTAGAGATGCATATACATAAAATTACGTTCAAATAAAAAATGCCACAGGGTTGACAAATATACTAGTGAGGAATCAAAGCAGGGTCCCAAAATATGCAAAGTTAACACATACAAAGGCCCTAAGAATTCCAACCAGTCTAGTCCCTAGCCCCTTGTCAATCAATACAGGTTATACATCCAAAACGCAGCAGTGAATTCAATTTTTCATTCAAATTTAAATATTATTATATTTACACGAAATCTTATATGTTTAAATACAGAATCTGCAATCCGAGAAATATAATATAAATCAGGGAACGTTAAGGGTTGCAGAAGAAAAAGAGATAAGAATTAATTACTCCTTGGAAGTATATTGCTGAGAAGCTCCGGATCGAGTCAACATGTGGAAGAAAGCTTCTGCTCCTATGCATCTTACACCAGTATCATCAGGGAAGGCGTAACTTTCGGCATTATCTGATCTTATCCATCTGAACTGGTCTGAGGAATATGCCAACTACACTCGTTTGGATACGAAAAGTGCCTTCAGCACAGAGCATGGAACTAATCTCTTGGAGACAGTAAACAGTATCAATAATCTGTTACCTTATTGTGATCTGGTGGAGGCACTCCAAAATATTCCTTGACGTAGATTCTTTTTCCCGGGAAAGGATATATGGTGGAAATCCTTCCTTTGGAACAACAATGTTCGGAGGAAAAAGTGTATGAACCTGATGGTAACATGTAGCTTAAATGAGGATAAATTATGATCATTAAAAGTATTGAAATTTTATTCTAAATGCATAAGTAAATTTTACCATTAGGAACGAAAGAGAAATTGCTTTTCATAGGGGTAGAGAATTTGGAACTACGGGGCTTCTTGAATGGAGATACAGAATTTCTTACGATTCTCCTCTTTTCATTAGTTGCTTGTCTATTTGTTGCAGAAACCGAACCAATGGTGTTTGATATATCAGCCAAATGCCTGCTTGGTGACCTCCCAACAAGATTTTTACTCAAATCAATACCATTTGCTAAAGAGTTATCCACCACCGTATTGGGAGCACAAAGTCCATTACTTGAGCGCTCTGTTTGATGAGTGGGGTTTCTGCTTAACCTGCAAACATCTTCCTGGCTGACTGCATCAAATTGCCTAATCAAGTTGGTTCCTGAATTTATACTCTTTGAGTTGCTTGATGCGTGCATTTGTTCGGAAGATGATCGCATTGGAGATATGAAACTCTTAGACATGAGTTTGCTTTTCGCCGTTTCCTGACACGATAAACTACCTTGAGGATCATTTTCCTTATTTAATGAAGAATCAACCAATCTTTTCCTTTCTGAATATGGGACTTCCAGATCACCTGCATTCCCTGTGTCAAATACAATTTCTAACTCTGGATCACCAAGAAGACTCCTCGCACGTTGAAGTGCATCACTTGAAACGGATATGGATCTTCCACCTGCTGTCTGGAACTTAATTGGAGATGGTGTAGTAACTGAATTATGCAATCTGGAGGGTGCAGGGTGTGGCTTAGCTTCATTTCTGAATCTAGTATGACCTAAATCAGTCCTACAAATTGGCGAAGATCTTGGAATTGAGGCACTGTCCATAAATCCAAAATGATTGACACCCTCTCCTTTATCCAAGCTAGATGCATTTTGCCTCCCAAAACTTGAGTCCATAGTAGATGACTTCATCGAATTTTGAAAACCCTGAAATTTGCAAGGCCGATTATCTTCGTTCAATCCCAACAGTGTCTTTGCTCTGGCTAGACCATCTGAAGAAATGTTAACCGTTTTCCCAGAAGCCGTCTGGAAAAGAGAATTAGACAAATCACATACATTATCTTTAGCTTGCATTTGACCTACACAAAACATTAAAAAAAAAATTAATAACTAAAGGATTATAAATTGGTCATTTAGCTGGAAATTAAACCTGGCAGTCGCGAATTATAAGATACATAAGTATGACCTACACATTTAGTGCTATTACGTTGTTTGTTTCAATTGCGTAGAAAATAGTAACCAAAATGATTGTCCCTCAATTATAAAATCAATTAACTTGTTTGAGTTTTCCAGAACTGTGCAGCAATGCAGGTCATCCAAGCCTGCCTGTTTATTTCCTTGGCAACCATATTCCGAATTTTATCAATCTCTTAGAATGTTTTGAAAAGGGAAATAGATTGGCATAACACATACAAAATCAGATAAAGTTACTCACAACTTCTTATACAGTGCCACTGTCTCATTACCACTACATTAATTACTAGAAATTTTCCCCCAATAAAAAAGCCCCCCCAAAAGTTAAAATTAATCAATGAGTTAAGCAATCACAAACTATTTGAAGGAACCAAAAAATGAAAGAAAAAGAGTGAAAGAAACCGGTATCAGTAGCGGAATCGTCGCCGAGAACCGACAATGCCTTGGCGATCGAAGATTTTTTCACCGGAACAAATCTTCCTAATCCAGTTTTGAACATCGGAGTTTTCTCGAGACCTTCATTTTCATGTTCATCTTCCTGCAGAAGCTCCGAACATCCTGCACAAAGCAAATTATCATCAAAGGGTCTAAAACTACCAGCGACGAAAGCTTAAAATTTGAGAGAGAAATTGAATGTTATACCTTGAAGCAAAAGGTCAGCCATGGAAGGAAGACGCGAGCTCGAGTTGTTGTCATTCTGTGCAGAAGATGGCAGGGGAACATCCACCGGGTCTTGTTGGGGAACATCCCACCGGAAGCTGTTCCCGTAGCCGGAGGATATCTGCCATGTCGCCATTTTTTGGCGTAATTTGGGGGAATGTTTGCGGGTCGGCCAAGGGCTTTACGGAATCGTTTTTTATTATTATTATTATTATTATTATTTTGGTATTCAAAAAGGCGGGAAAGTTGAAATGTGTTTTCGATTGGTGCACCGCCAGACGCTCTAACTTTTGGTCCATTCACGATGCGACACGTTTTTGGGTTTTATTTTTTATTTCTTTTTCTCTTTTACTTAAACGTTTGTTTGGCTCTTACATCATCTCCAACCCAAATACTCTATTTTAGAGTACAAAAACTCTAAAATAGAGTATCTGTCACTTAAAGTAATTATTTTATCTTCAATTCATTTAATCTATATCATACTCTAAAAGGAATATTCTATTTATATTCTTTTTTATAATCATTTAGATATTATTTTATATTTATTCCCTATAATCTTTGTATTTTACAAATTATGCCCTCATGAATTCTTTTTAACATATTAATCTGTTGATTATATTTATTTTTTAGAATAATCTTTAAAAATATAAAGTTATATCAAATAACCAAAACACTATAAATTTAGTGCGATTATAAAAAACAACTTAATATTGAGTGAAAAAAAAAACTACATGATTTTCTTAATTCCACACACACAAAAAAAAAAACTACATTATGTATTTTGTTATTTTTTGTTTATCACATATAATTATTTAATGTATTTTTTTATATGCTTATTTATGGTTTGTTTATGAATTAGAATATCTTCTTAACTTTTTAATTTATGTAAAACTTGGATGTTTATTTATTATCTTACAAAATTTATTCAAAATAATAAAATAAAAAAAGGTATTAAAAAATAAATATAGCTTAAGATTTAAACATAGAAATACTTTACATATAGAAAAATGGGTAATTTTGAAGAAAAATTAAGTTAAGGGTAACTTTATAATTTTTATTTTTATCTAAATATTAGTTTAAAATTTAATTAAAAAATAATAAAAAAATAAAAAGTAGTTTAGAGCATGAACAGTGATACTTAAATATGAAGTAGTTCAAAATCTATATTTGAAGTTCCATATAGAGTATGGGTTAGAAATACTCCCATACTCTAAATTGGTGTAAAACTCTATTTTAGAGTATAGGTTGGAGTTGCTCTTAACCTCCTTTTGGTAAGTTAGTTAAAAATAAAATTTTTAAATTTAAACTGGTTGAACTTTTAAAAATTAGTTATAAATTTTATTGACTTTTCAAAAAAAGATAAAAATTGAGGTAAAAAAATACAATTTGAATGGAGTTAAACATTAATATCAAACATAACCTTAGATTTGAATCCAAAAATTACATTCAAGTTTGTCTTTTATTAAAGGAAAAAAAAAAAAAAACCCTAAGCCTCCATTTGATAAGTTAGTTAAGGATGAAATTTTTAAGTTGGAGTTAGTTTACTTTTCAAAAACTAGTTATAAATTTTGTTAACTTTTTAGAAAAAAAAAAAAAAAAATTGAAATGAAAAAGTATAATTTAATTAGAGTTAAACTAATTTACCAAACGGAGCAAAATTCGATTCAAGTTTGTCTTTTTTTTTTAAGTCAACCAAAGTTTTAATTAATTTTTACAAAGTCAACAAATTTCAACCTAAGAATTTCATTCCAAATCGGTGCATCAAACACATGCTAATTGCTTGGTTGGTCTAAACATAACAACTCCACTTTAAAAAATTCAACTCCTTTTTTGTCTTTTTTTTTTAAATCAACAAAATTTTTAAATAATTTTTAAAAAATCAAACAATTACAATATAAAAAACTCAACTCCACCGTACGCTTGCTAAGCCCTCATTTGAAACAACAACTGCAAAGAGAGTTTTCACTATAACTTCAAAACTCTCAAATCTATATATCACTTTCTCTCTTACTTTTTCAAAAAGCTCAAATTTCAAAAGTCCAAATCTGATTCATATGTTTGCTTTTGAATTTTTTTTTTTTTTCTTGTTTTAAAATGAGAAGACACTTTTTTTTCCTTTGAAAAAGTAATAGTATTTGGATGTCAAATTTTTTTGGAATTAAAAAAAAATAGTAAAATTTCTAAAATTACATTTGGATAGATATTAGAAAAACTTATTTAAAAATTGTTTTTTTTAACATTCTAATAAATCTTATCATATGTTGATGCCAAAAATCTTTGACACAAGACTAGATACGTGATCTGCCTTGTACCATCATGCCCGATCTAGTCGCCTGCAAAAAAGAAGTGCCTTGAAGTAAGTAGGACACTTGTGAGTGTCTACTAAGGGTATTCCGATACTTAAATCAGTAAGGGGCACTGATGAGCAAGCAAAAGAGCAAAGTTTAGGCAAGGTAAATTAGACCATACCTGAGGGAGTGAGGAACTTCTCTATTAATAAGTGTTTCACACCCGTTCGGGTTCTCGGGTAACCCCTGATGGGTCGTATTCCAAATAGTCTCGGCAGGTAGATAAGCTCCCAGCGTACAGATAATTGACCTCCACTAGACGGATGACACGTGCCCTACCATTCGAGTATTGGGGGAACACAAGTACAGGTCATTAGTATTGGCACAGGTGGCCAATATTATGTTAGTTCAATAAGGTATTAGAGGGTGGTGCCAAAGTATGGACAAGGACAAATACATGACAAGTACCAAACATCAAGTGTTACATGGTGCAGAGTAGTGAGGTGGCACGCTCTACCACGGTACGATTATCAACTGATACGGAACGGCATGATAGGGATAGTCTGGGCCAACCATCCTACAAGGGACCAAACTATGGTCGGGGAAGTGTTGCTCGGGCCAGTATACTGGAACCCAATGGTGATCTTCTCAATGGGGATCAATAACTCAACGGAGGTGTCAGTGGGTCTACCTAAAGGCCCGGGAAGGGACTCCCTTTACAATCGCGACCCAACTTCTTTGGTCTAGTCGAGTCTCATCGGGTGATCGGATCTTCTCTATTGGCACAAGCAAATAGAGCCTAATGGTTCTCGCTTGCCTCATTCTCCGGTGAATAGGTGGTTTCGGCATGGGAATGATTACACTATCAACAATACCCTCCCGAGAACTCTCGGTCTATTTAGGCTAAGGGGTGTTAGTCGTTGTGTGGTCAAGGTCATCCAAGTGAATTGTACGCCTTCTCGGAATATTGTTCAAAGTTGATCAGAAGAGGTCTGGTCGAAGTTGGTCGTCAAATCTGGTCGAATGCATCACCTTCAAAAGTTTTTGACATGTGGCAGCTTCACGCCACCCGTCATCTCTTGGTTGGTGGTAGGTCAGAAAGACCCTTCGAATTCTGCACCTCCGTTTTTCCAGCTAAACTCCCTCATATAAATAGGGGGCTGGGACATTCTCTTTTTCTATTCTCACATTCAGATTTCATATAATCCTATCGAGAGCTTCTGACTACTGCTGAGAAGACCATCATTTACGAGCAGTGTTCCTAGTGCACGAGAAGTTTCGAGAAGGTAAACCCTCTCACTGTTGCATAGATTTTCACAAGAAGATAAGTGACTTGTCTGGTGACTCCAAAAATGATAATTTCTCCACGGAGATTGACATAATAGGCTCCTTGGAGAGCACTGACTCTTCCAACCACATTACTGATTCGGCTGAGCAAGTCAAGAGGACCCCAGACAACATGTGGGGCATCTCAAGCATCCTACCTCGAGAGGTGTACCCGCACCGACCGGGTATGCACAAGAGGGTGTCCAGTGACTAAGACAGATATAAGAGTTGGGTCTGACCACTCTTCTAGATCGTTCTTTCATGGATGAGTTAAGTGGTGTGCGAGCCTTCAAGCAACCAAGGACGCAAACAGATCCCTAGATGGTGGACCTCAATAAAGTCTACTAGTTCTCCCACGCCTCATTCCCTGATGTATAGGTGGTCTCCAACGTAGGAACGATTACACCATCAACATCATATTTCAATAAGGTATTGATATTTAATCTATTCCTTTCTTAATTGCAAACATCTTGAAAGAAAAAAAATCGTTCTAATCGAAGATGAAATGAAGAAGTTACAAAATTTTTAAATTTAAAGAAAGAGAAATTTTTGAACATGAAAATGTTATTGTGAGAAAATTAGATTTGAAATCTAAATGAGTAGAATGATTGATTATGAAAAAAAAGTTTTAGATTTTCCTTCTATGCTTTTAGGTCCCAAAAAAACACCATTTTCATTTCATTTCTAAAATGAGATGTGCCAAAGCACACAAAATAAACGGCCCCAAATCTTATTTTAAGTCAAAATGAGAAGTTTTTTTTTTTTTTTTTTCAAATTATGCAAAAAAAATGAGATGAACAAAACAAGATTCATATTGCCTATATTTCTTCCGAACACACTTCAAATTTTTGCACTATTTTTTATATAACAGTTCATTTCTAATTTACACCTCCTCCAGACACATATCTTCAAACCAGCCTCCAAAACTCTGTCTCTGATTGTCACCCTGAACGGCCTTTATATTTGTTATTTTTTAGCTTCTGTTTGGAACAATATTTACGGATGGAGTTTTGACTACTCAACTGCAAAACTCTCAAATCTACATCTCAATCTCTCTTTCTTTCATTTTTAAAAACTCAAATTTTTAAAGTCCATAACTTTCTTATTTCAATCGAACTAAGATTTTTTTTTTTTTTCAAATCGTACAGAATGACGAGATAAACCAAATGAGATCCATTTTACATATTTTGTCTAAACACACTTTAAATTTTTACATATCATCATAATTTATTTTCAATTCACACTCAACTAAACAAACATTTTCAAACCGACCTTCAAAACTTTATTTTCAATTGTCACTCCAAACGACCACTTAGTCCTATTCTTTATATATATATATATATAGCTGAATTTTGAAAATATTGTTGAATTCGATTTCCCTCTCTCAAATCTTAACGTGATGGCAACATCTTGAGGGGGTTATTGGCTTTGCGATGATCTTGATTGGTCACGAAGGGATTGGCGGTGGGAGGATCTACAGGTAGGGAGGTGAGCTCAATGGAGGAGAGTCTGTGCGACGGTGTGATCGACGCCATGGTGTTGGGAGGCGTTGGGAGGTTGCAAACATTTATTTTAGTAGTTAAAATAAATATATATCAGTTCTAATTCAAATTAATTACTTGATTGTCCAAGTATTGGACAGTTATTTGAGGAATTGTACCGAGCAATTAAAAAATAACACGTGTTGACCCTTTGTAGGAGACCATGCTCGCAATCACTCCTTGTAAGGAGAGTGGGAGTTTTCTTATTCCATCTAAAACCCTATACTGGAATACGTAGGGGTGGGTTAGTTGACATGTGAGGCAATTGTAAAATCTTATCAATTGGGAGGTTAGAGGTTTGAATCCCCTGCCAACTCAGGAGAATATCCTTATCAATATAAACTCAAAAACGGAAAATGAGGGGGCCATGATCAAATTGTTTCTTTTCTTTTAGCAAAAAAAAATATATATACTAATAATAATAAATAAAGAACCCTATACTACATAAAAACTTTTAGAGGTGTCTATCAAGGTTAGATCTTTTTTTTTTTTTTTTGCCTCCATTTAGAGTTTCTAGTTCTCTCACCTGTTAGAAAGATTTGACTGATATGTTTTATTTCTTACCATCTAATAATATTATGCCAAATATTAAATTAATATGAATTTTAAATTGATGAAATATGATATTATAATTAAAAAGATATTTTTAACTGACGTGTCATGATATCATTAGACAGACATGAATTGGATGAAATAAGGGGATACATGACTTGAATCCCCTTTAGAGAAATAGAAGCCATATCCAATGAAGATTCAAAGGAGAATTGTTGTCGAAGTATAGTCACGATGCCCACACGTCAATTGAACCTTAGAAGGTTATGACCAGAAAGATTGAAAGATAGTGATCAATCATTGATTACTAATTTGACTTAGAAGGTTATAACCAGAAAGATTGAAAGATAGTGATCAATCATTAATTACTAATTTGACTGTGATCAATTTCTAATTAACTTTGATCAATCACTAAGAAATATCATGTTGCTAAATAAAAAAAATAGCCACTTATTTAAATAAATAGGTATTTAAAAAATGTTTATTTACCTATTTTTTCAAATATAATCACACCCTTGGAGAACACAACTGCATTTTGAGGCTTTCCTTAAGAATCTCATTAAGAAAATCCTCAAAAACTGAGCTTTTATTAAACCTTTGTTGGGACCTCAGGATTGGACCCAAAATTTCTATATCAATTTTTGTCTTTTTTTTTAGTCAATAAAAATTTGAACTGATTTTTGAAAAATTAATTAATTTCAACATAAAAATTTTATTCCAAATCGATGTGTCAAATATATGCTAAATTATCCAAAAAAAAATCAATATTATAACAAATTACATCCTAATCCGGATAATATCAAGATAAATAAATGTTATTCGAAAGAAAGATAAATAAAGTGTGCATTTGGTAAAATGGTTTGAGTTAAAATTTTTAAGTTTGAATTGGTTAATTTTTTAAAAATTAGTTATAAATTTTATTGATTTTTTAGAAAAAGATAAAAATTAAGATAAAAAATTAGAATTTAGTTAGAGTTAAATTTGTGAGTCAAACAGGACAAAATGTTTTAAAAATTGTAATTTTTACAAGCTTCATCAGTTAAAAAAAGGTGTCAAAAAGAAAAGGTGTCGGACAAACGGAACCCACCAAAACTATAATGATCGCATTTAAAAAAGAACATGATAATGTTTTTCCCCCAAGTTTCAACTTTTTCCTTCATTGGGTGTTTCCATTTCTATGTTACAACCGTACAAACAGAACTTTATGTGGGGCCCCGGTGCTAGATCTCCTTGACTCTTGCTTGTGTGGCATGAGTTTGCTGTTGGGCTTTGGTGGACCGACCTATCTAAAGGCTTTGATTGCGACCCTCTACCACCATTTATGTGGGCCCCCCATGAATGGGCTTGGTCAGACCCACAATGTTGCCATTTTATTGGGCCAAATGACTACTCTGGAACATCCTTTTTTATTATTATTTTTTGTTTATTTATTTACTTTTTTTTTTTAAAGGAAGGGATTTTCCCTTTTTAAACCGAAAGGAATAGATGTCATTATGGTAAATAAGAAACATGTGTTAAAACAATTGAGCATCCAAATTTGTTTATCAAGTGGTTGCATGTATAGGGTAATAATAATTTCATAATTGACTACTTAGAGTTTGAATTCTTTAAAAAAAAATTTGTTTATCAAATATGTTATCCCACTTGTGCTACGTTTCTTTTTCAAGGAACTTGTACAATTACTTTCTAATCAAACTTTTTTTAAATGGAAAATTGTGGTCAACTATCAAACCATATAAATATCAATGAAAATGACTTCGTAGTACACAAATAAACTCACTAAGATTGGATCTATCAGTATGATCAGTACACCGAGATTCGATAGCAAAAAAGTTTCTCGACACATCAGTATTCGAGCACTAATAAGATCAAGAAATATTTAGGGGCTAGTTTGATAGAGTTTTTGTTTTTACTTCTAACCAGTAGAAGAAGAGAAGCAAAAGCTACGACTTCTCAATAAGTATTTGGAACCAAAAAGCTTTTGAAGTCAAAATGATATTCAAAGTATTCTAATAAGTAATAAAAATATTAAAATGAAGTTTATAATGTTTAATTTAAATTTTGTTAAAGTTTTAAAATCTACTATAAAAGTTTTTGTCAAAAGTCATATTTTTTTGGCTTTGGCATAAAGCTTTTTTGACAAATCATCCAAACATTTCAAAAAATTATTTTTGATTCTAGGAAGTCAAAAGCAGCTTTTAGAAAAATATGCCAAACATACCCTTAGTAAGTCTTTTGGTTGTTAAGTAATATATATCTATATATGTCTTTTAGTTTCTAAAATAAAATAACAATAAAACACTAGTAGTCTAGTACATTGTAGAGGATTAGAATCTATTGTTTACATGTATAGTAAATTATACACTTTTTTGTGTCTACAAATCAATATTTGAACTAAAAATCTTAAAAATTGGCACCTTGAATTTCAAATATGTTTTATTAATGATCATTTTGACTATCTTTTAAATTAAGTATAGTCTTTAACACGCAATTCACACAGTTTTTTACGGTTTTTACCATTCATTCCATGCAAAAGTTAATTTCCGTAAAAAATAAAAAATAAAAAAGCTCATAGAGTTATCAAGAAGACCACAATGTTATAGATTTTGAAATTTGAGTAGTCAATTGTTGAGATTTTAATTTAAGGCATTTATTTACAAATCACAAAAGTGCAGGGGTAATAATGCAAAGGAGGGGGGAAAAATTCCTAAATGACATTAAATTAAAAAAGGGTTACAAAATGACATAAGAACTATATAAAATTACGTTAGTGTTACTTTCTATTTTTATTTTTTTGAATTTTTAACGGTCTAGGATTGGTATTCTATATCTTTTGAGTTTTAATATAATTAGGTATTAAATTATTATTAAATCATACTTACAATCACGTTAGTGTAACTTTTAAAGACAAGGGAACACAATTTTCAGAAAAAAAAAAAAAAAAAGGGAATAAAGATTTGCAGTTTATATGAGAATTAGAAACACGTGTCATTTTAATTCGGTCCAATTGGGAGAAAGCAGGTAAAGTGTTTCTTTCAAGCACTTCGTTTAACAAATATTAATAATCTATAGCTTTATACAATTTCTAAACTTTTTTAGAAAGTAAATAAGGAAGACCAGTATTGTTTAATATACTTTATAAACTTCATCATTTTTCCTGATTTGGTATATATTATAGTTTCAGGTTTTTTTATTGAATTATTCCATTGTTAGGTCGTTCTGTTGTAAAAGGTAATATAAATTAAAAATAATAATGGTTCCACTTTTTTATTCCTTTTAACTCTTTAACTATAATTTATGAGCACATTAAATAAATTAAACTTGACTCAGTACAATATAAAATATTTACATGCTATGATTGTATCCAAAGAATTTCTCACTTAATTAAAAAAAAAAATTCATGTAACGTGTCTCCTACCAAGAACCAGTACGTTTTATACTTTTTTTTTTTCATTTTATTTTCTATCCTGGTGTTTCGTTAGAAAGAGAAAGAGAGATTTTATGGTAGTTTCTTTTTATTTAAAAAAAAAAAAAAAGTGGTGGATTTGATATGAATTTGGAAGAATAAGCCGAATGTTGTTTGTGCTAAAGAGATTTTATACTAGTGTGTGTTCTTTGTGCTAAAGAATAAGCCGAGTACTGTTGTTAATAATAATAATAATAATGATAAAGAGAAGTTAAGACAATGCACGTAAAAAAATAATCATAATAATAAAAGAGTTAAGATTATGTATGTTTTGGCACCTAATTTTATCAAAAGTTGAGTTCCCATTTTGAATGAAAAATAAAAAATAAAAAGTTAGACAGTTAATCTAATGATTATAATGACCATAATAACTCTTATTCTTCTTATGAAAATAATAATAATTCTTATTAATAATACAAATAAGAGGTTTATCATAAAAATTTGTTTTTTCGTTTTAAAATTAAATAGTCGAAGGTCGAGAAGGTTTAGCCTAGGCATTTCTCAATTTATTATAAAATCAGTAAGTACCCGTTGTTTTTGATTTAGCATATTTTTCCAACTTATTGATGTGTGTGTCTTCTTCTTCCTCTTTTTTTTTTTTTTTTTTTTTGGCTTTATTTCTTCTTGTTTGGGTGTAAGATTGTAGGGGTTTTTTTTTTTTTTTTTTTTTTTTTTTGGCATCATCCCTTTATTTCGTATTAAATTTGTAAGAATTTTTTTTTATTTTAATAAATTAGAATGAGGAGTTTAATACAGGATGATTGAGAAAAAACTTGTCAATGTAATTGAGAATTGAGATAGACTTAATCATTCTTATACCAATTTTTCATTGGATGATTTACATATATGGCCATTTTGTAAACCTATGTTTAAAATTTGTCCAAATAATAAATTTATTTACAAAAATGAACAAACAATTAACTGTCTATCTTATATTGACCAATATATCCATACAGTTTAAATTATAGAGGGAAAAAAAAACATATATGGTAACTCCTACAAATCAGCCAATATTTTCAAATCAAAAGGAAAAAAAAAAGGGTTGTAAATCCCTTCTTTTGCTCGGTATATAACCAAAATAGACATATATACCAAAATCAGAGAATATTATGATATTTGAAATTAATATTGATTTTTTTTTTCTCGTTTGGCATTTAGTCAACTCCATCCTTAATATGTTGACTTGATCATCATGCTAACTATTACGTTCTTGCATTTTGTAAAACCAAACACAAACTGATCATTATACTGACCATGTCCTCACTATAATGACCTAATCATTATGTAAGTATAGTGTCTCTATTTATAATATGGAACCAAATCAGTAATATTATTAATAATGACATGGTCATTATGATTTAATTATGAAATATTGTTTGAGGAATAGTTTTGTAACATGTGATAATGGTATGCCCTTATGGTAATTGTGTTTATTATGAAATACTCACTTTTTTAAATGATTCAACCATCATACTTGTAATTTCTAATGGACATAACTAATAGTTCAAGGGTACTCATGACCATGTAATACTGTGACTTGGTCATTATGTTACTGATTTTGAAGGTCAATATAATATTGACCTTGGTCATTTAATTATTATACAATAATTTATTGTAAATACAGTATTGCAGATAATTGTGCATATCATATTGATCATATCCTTTTATTTAGATATCACCTGATCATTATATTATTTGTTTTTATTGGTCAATATAGCATTGACCTGGTCTTTTTATAATTTTTATGCAATCATTTATAGACAATTTATTTTAGAATGATCCATCTTATAATGACTAGAACTACAATATAACTAATGTCTGAACAAATGGTGTTGTAATGGCACAACTAAAAAAAAAAGGAGAAAAGAATTGTTCAAGGAAAAAAAATAAATTTGGGTTAAATTAGATAAAATTGTTCATTCATATCATTAATTAACGACAAATGTACAAATTACATATCAATTTCATTCAAACAACTAATACTGCTATCATAGAGGGATAAATTGTTACAAATTTGTAAATTCAGGGTGCAAATTACCGAAATAAAATATTTAGCGTGTAAATTATAATTATGCGATAAATTCAGGGTGCACCGGTGTAAAAGAGCCTTTTTTTAATCTTTTTGTAACTTCAACTTATTTACTTGTATTGAGGACATATTTCAACTTATTTACTCATAAAATGTATAATCTTTAAATATGTTATTTGAAATAATAAAATTATAAACTTTTAAAGTTTAAATTTACTGTAGATATTTGGAGATGTTCATAATTAAAGTACTTTTCAGTTTAGGAAGAAGAACAAAAAGAAAAAGAAAAATAGATACCAAATGTGCCTTCAAATGGGCCATAAATAAAAAGGTACATTGTAACAATTTATCAAGTTCAGTGAAGAAATTATCAAAATTAAAAATTAAAGAATAAGTTCTCAAAGGATTAAAAAGTTTAGTGGGCACAAGTGCTAAATATCCCCAATCAAAATAACTGTAAATTTACGTTTGGTGTACGGATTTGAAATAGAATTTTTTTGTTGAAGTTGGTTGACTTTTAAAAAACTAATTATAATTTTTATTAACTTTTTGTAAAAAGACAAAAATTTAAATGAAAACTTTATATTCAAATCGGAAGGCCAACTCAAGCGGACCAACTAAATAAAAAGATTTGGCTACTCATGGAAGGGTGAAGTAGTGTTGGAATCCATATATGCTGTCTCATTCTCCTATCTCAATGTTTGTCTCTCCAAACCAGAAATATTTGGCTACTCGTGGAAGGGTGAAGCAGTGTTGGAATTCATATATGCTGTCTTATTTTCCTGTCTTAATAACTGTCTTTCAAAACCGAAAATTGAAATGAAAACTTTTAGGTTCAAGCAGAAAACCAACTCAAGTGGACCAACTAAATAGAAATATTTGGCTACTCGTGGAAGGGTGAAGTAGTGTCGGCATCCATATGTGCTGTCTCATTTTCCTATCTCAACGATTGTCTCTCTAAACCAGAAATATTTGGCTACTCGTGGAAGGGTGAAGCAGTATTGGAATTCATATATGCTGTCTTATTTTCCTGTCTTAATAACTATATTTCAAAACCGAAAATTGAAATAAAAACTTTTAAGTTCAAATAGAAAGCCAACTCAAGTAGACCAACTAAATAAAAATATTTGGCTACTCGTGGAAGGGTAAAGTAGTGTTGAAATCTAAATATACTGTATTATTTTCCTGTCTCAATAATTATCTTTCCAATAATATTTTGACAACTCTCAATAATTTATTAATTTTTAATATTTAATATTTTTATACAATTAAATTTTTAAATATAAATGATATGAAATAATATCACATAAAAGAATAATTAATGAAACAGGTGGTACTGTAGAATCGACTCATAAATGAAACCTGGGAGGGGTAATTCTGGAAGAATGTGAATCGGGGAACGTGAGAGGGTACACTGAAAAACTGGTGTTATGGTCCCTAAGAAGGAGCATCAACTACTGGGACTTCGAGCAGCTAAAGAAGAAAGTCTGGGAGATTTCAATTTCCAAGGCACCCCCCTCTGAATTTTTTTTCCTTTTTTGTTTTTTTTTGTTTTTGAAATATACATTAGTGGAAACTTCCTTTCCGTGCATGGTCAACAATAACTTTTTAAAATTTTTTTTATTATATAATTTTTTTTTGCTGGAAAAGATTATATATATCTGTGTGTTTATATATATATATATATATATATATATTATTCTGTGGCTTTTTTCCTTTTTTTTTTTTTTTGCTCTCCCTTCCATTTCTGTAATTAATATTTCATCTTCCTCCACACGGTCGAAAAAATATTATATGACTAGGACATAATATTTTTTCCTCGAATCTTCATTAAAATTCCATTAACTCATATACTTTAAGGATGAGTCTAGAGGCGGACCGTTTTTTTTTTTTTTAAATAAATAATTTATGTAATTAATTTTTTTGAAAGGATAATTTATGTAATTATTAATTGATCTATTTACTATGTTATTTAATTTTGTGTAAAATAACTTTACTGTAAATAACATATATCAACCGAAAAAATTACACATCAACAACGTTAGTGTTATAGCTATGAAGCATAATTTCACGGTATCAAGTCACTGGATTTAAGTTATTACCTATATTTCTACATAATATAATTTAAAGAACTATCTCATAAATGACACTTGTAACGTAAGATTAAGGACGGATACACCAAGATCATTAATATATAACATTTTATGTTAATATATATTTTATGAATTCCAAATATATCATGTGATACGTAAAATAACATCTTGGTCAATTAATAATATTATACGTATCAAAATAAAAAAATTACATTAATAACATGTTAGTCAATTAATTAACATATTAGTCAATTAATAATAATATACGTACCTAAATAAAAAATTACATTATCAAATAGGTACTATCATCGAATGTAAAACTAATTTTATTTGTAGGATGCTAGTGGTAGAAAATGTCTATTAATATCTGGAGAAACTTTTTAATCGTTTTTTTTATTACTTGTGATTTCTTTTCTGAGAAGAGGATATGTATTTCTTTTGTTATTATGTGAGAAAGGTTTGATTATAGGATATGAACATGAGAAAATTGATCGCGAAAAAAAAAATTTCAGCAAAAGAAATAAAAATGAAAAAAAAGGAGTCATGACCGCAAAAAAAAAAAAAAAAAAAAAAAAAACTCACATATATTTTATGAAAAATATTATGAACATTAATTCTAATATTAATATTTAAATATTAATTTACATAATATATGAATTATTATTATTTTATTAATAAATAATTAAAACTAATATCACATCAATTATTTAGTTATATCAATAAAAACATAAGATGTGAATTAATATTTCAAAAAAATAAGATAATAATTGATATCCATGATACTATTCATATTATATATAGTTTTTTTTTGGTAGAAAAATAAATATATAGTACGAGACAAGTTCAATGTGCCGTGAATAAATGCACAATCCATTAAGTTTTTGGGTCCCACGTAGTAACTTTACGTCATGATTACAAATTTGACAGAATTTGGTGAGATATTAACACATTGGGTGAAATGTTTCAAAACTTTGATAATGCTATGAAAAGGTCGCCTTTCTACGAGCTTATCCACAGAAGTATGGTATTAAAAAATTTACTATCGAAATTGTACTTTTGATTCAACAGTCAAATTTCTTTATATGTATGTTAAAACAAGACATCATATAATATAACAATATTCTCAATTATAAACATAACTGTTAAAGTTTAATATGATGGTTAAAAAACTTATAGGGTGTTTGGTGTTTGAGTTTGAGTTAAAATTTATAAGTTTAACTAGTAATTTTTATTGATTTTTTCAGAAAAGATAAAAAAAAATTTTAAAAAAAGATAAAAATTAAATTAATAGGTGTAAGCTTAAATTTACACCCAAAACAAACTCTTATTCTATTGATTGAAAAGAAAAGGAACTTACACCCAAAACAAACTCTTGTTCTATTGATTGAAAAGAAAAGGTATAGTTTCTGGGGTAAAATTTTCATCCATATGAAAAAATTGGTACTTTTAGCATTAGAAACATGTAATCTCCTTTCTTTCCTATATATTCGATGGTTCCTTGTCCAATTTCTACATGTAATGATTTTATGCAGTCAAATATATAGGATGCCCTCATAAGATTTCCAAAAGCCCTTCTAGTGGGGCAACGCCATAAATTCTTGTACGAATGAGACATATTATGTTGAGAGAGAGATATATTTTTTAATAGTAATTTTAATTATTTTTTAAACAATACAAAGTAAGAGGGTTGTGTCCTCTAGCCCCAATCCAGTATCATTTCAACCACCCAGCCAACAGTTTAAGAAGTGTTTGATGGAATAATTTGAGTTAGGATTTTTAAGTTTTAATAGTAAATTTTTTTTGAATTTTCAGAAAAGACAAAAAACTTTTTGAGAAAAAGATAAAAAAAAAATTTGAGTTGAAACCATCCAACCAAACTCCCCTTTTAAGGTTTTAAGAGCCCATGACACAATTTTTTCCACCAAAAATTAGAACGTTTGGATGAATAATATGGATCATATAATTATAATTTAATTTTTATTTTTTTATTTTATTATTTATATAGTTTTGTAATTTAAATTTTAAAAATATATAATTTTATATAGACAAACTTAAATAAAATAATTTTTTTTATAAAATATATAAAATTTAGAAACGAAAGAAACAAACCCTATATTGATTTTTTTTCCCGAATATATTTTAAATTTTTATACTTTTTAACTCCAGTAATTGAAACGCTTCAATAAATATACAATTAATTTAAATCTAATTTTATAATTCAAACTTTAACATCAAATACATACTTAAATTTTTATTTTTACGTGCCACACGACTCAAACTGTAAGTTGATAGTGGTAGAGAGAGACGTTTGAGTGTTTACTTACTTCGCATATTTTGCAATTAATAATGTGAACAGTTATTTTAAATTGTAAGCAAATAATTGTCCTATTGTTACTAGTCAAAACACTTTACAATTTGGTGCCTCCAGAAGGAAAAAAAACAAAAAAAAAAAAAAAAAAAGTGGAAATTGTGTTGGTTGGATTGTGCATTTGGCTCTCTCTCTCTCTCTCTAGTTGGGTGTGCAATGCTATGATAACTAAAAGATACCTACAAAATAATAATTTACAATTAAAACAAAAACAGTAATACAAACTAATTTCCTAAAGAAACAAATTTGACTATTTGTTTGAACATTATTGTTCATAAAAGAAAAGGAGTACATCAATAATTCTACAAAAGAAAGAAAAAGTTTATTTATGTTGACATCTTTGTTTTGCCTGATCCAAATTCCTAATTCTAGCATAATAATAATAATAATAATTAATAAAGGTTTCTCAAATGACTAAAGACTTTTACGTTGACATCTTTGTGTTTGGCTGATCTTAATAATCACAACCTAAACGATTAAGGGCAAAAGGAGAAGCAATTACACAGCCAAATACGGAAAATCTATAATTTTTATGTTCCATGATTTGAGAACACTAAACATTACAACAGTTTTTCCTTTGAAAGCCAGCATCACAATTTCACAATAATAAATATTTTTCAGCCAACAAAAAGCCTATGGTATAACATTTTTCAAGTCTAATCTTATTTATTTTAATTTTAGTAAATGAACATAGGAAAAAAATTGATGTAAAAAAAAAAAAAAAAAACTTAACATATCCCTGTTAAGTTGATACACACAACTAATCAAATATTAAATCTTTAATTTTTAACTTTTTAATAAGAAAAAAAAAAGATAAACAAAATAATTCAAAATCCAAGCCGCAGTTGCTAACAAAACGAGGATAAACAACAACAAAAAAGTACGCACTTATTCAACTCATCGTGGTAGTCATGTAAACATGCTTATTTATATATAGCCCGTTGCCACCCTAAAAAATTCAAAATTTTTATTAAGTTGATTAAGTGAACTTATAACTATAGTATATATATAATGTAACGGTAATTTTATAACAAATTTCACCATAAAATATAGAGTTTAAATTTTGTCATTAAAGTTTAAAAATAGTCACCAAATAGAAAGAATTTGAACAAACTTGCCAAGCATTTTGGAGGATTCCTTCACCTATACGTATACATATATATAAGTGTGCATATATATACATAGTAAATTAATCTAACAAAATCAGCAAAATTCATTAAAATTGAGAAAACAATAATTTGTGGGCCCATTATAACGCTTGGTCCACGGCTCTTTTGATAATCTACTACTCATGCACTAAGAAATTACTTAAAAATAAAAAAACAAAAAACAAAACAGAAGAAGAAGAAGAAGAAGAAGAAGAAGAAGAAGAAGAAGAAGAAGAAGAAAAAGAGTAACATTCCTACCCCAGCAGAAATTGATTCCTCCAAGACTTAACCAGCGAGGAGAGAGTGAGAGAGGAGAGAGAGAGGAGCAAGAAGAAGCCATGAAACTCAGGATGGATAGCGCTAGAGAGGGACGAAAAAAGACGACCCTCGTAATAATCTGGTGCTATCCCTCCTGAGCTTAACAGATTCTTCCCTACTTTTTCTTTTCTTTTCTTTTCTCGGCAGCCAAAC
This sequence comes from Ficus hispida, assembly GCA_025413025.1. Lineage (NCBI taxonomy): Eukaryota > Viridiplantae > Streptophyta > Magnoliopsida > Rosales > Moraceae > Ficus > Ficus hispida. Next base: position 22,993,864 of record CM046372.1, read on the forward strand.
AAAGAAGATCGAGATCACAGAGAGAGAGAGAGAGAGAGAGAGAGAGAGAGAGAGGTATTCTCGTCAGACAGAACCATTTAATGTTGAGTAGCAATAATAGTGGTGGGCAGAAAAGAAGTATTTATAGAGAGAGAAAGAAAGGCAACGTGACAAACGTCGCCTCTCATGAATCATGATCATGCCCTTTCCTGGAGCCATGAAAAAGCTTGACTGGAGTACTGCTTCACTATTTTCACAAAAGTGTTTATCTTTTTTCTTCAAAAAAAAAAAAAAAAAAAAAGATAGGAAGAAGAAGAAGATTTTTAGAGAGAGAAAAAGAGGAGTTGAGTGGGGAATTTTGTCGAACAGTTTGTGGGCTTGAGGGGACGCATTTCCCAAATTTCAGTGTAATTTAATTAATTTAATTAATTAATAATAATATTATTATTTTGTTTGTGGTTGTTGTGAATCTTTTTAATGCCCCTGCCGACTACGGTACTTTACCAATCTCGTTTAAATATGTATTTACGTTGATTAATTGCATCTAATTTTTGCTTATGAGGGTTAATTGCATTATATTCCCCAAACTTATGAGTTGTTTACAAAGTTGGCCCCGGTCTTCATTTTGTTTCATATTCAAGACTATTAACTCTAAACTAATGTCTTAAAAAAAAAAAAAAACTCTAAACTAATGCATTGGTGCAATTGATGTCGTTTCTCAGAATTTGGTCTTTTAAAGCTTATTGAAAAAAAAAAAGGATAATTTAAAAACTTAATAATGTCAATCATACCATCACTGTGGTGGTGACATTGTGGGGAATGATACTTAGAATCTTCGTTTCTAATTCGAGTTATACATCACAAAGATATACTGATTTGGTGATCATGTGTTGATGGACTCTGTAAGTCCCTAGCCTCTTAGCTGATGAAGGCTTAAGAACATGATCATTTGCCATCCTATCGATAGTCCTAATTGTCGCTTATCCTTCCATGCTGAATCGGTCCCTAGCCTTTTAGTTGATGAAAGCCTAGAAACAACATCATTTGTCATCCCATTGGTAGTCCCAATTATCGCTTACCCTTCTGTGTTGCATCGGAGAATGTGAAGACACAACTAGTCCTTCTATTTATTTATAACAACAACGTCTACCATAAATCATAATTTTTGTTTTCATCAGTAATGTATTCTTATGCTTCGTTTCTCAACAAACTCGGATTCACAACCACATTGGTTGATCAACTCACAAAAGATTCCAAAACTTTCTTACCCAAATTTGAGGCAACAATAAGACTTTAAATTTGAGATTGTTCAACATGGCCCAATCTTAGACCATCTCTAATGTATATATTAGTGTCAATATTATATTTTTGTTATAAAAAACATGAAAATTACAATATCACACTTTGTATTCCAATATATAATGTTATTTCTAATATTATTTTTACTTTGTATCATCGTTATTAAGCTTTGAAACTCTTGAAAGTAAAATTTTAGTATTTAAATATTTTAAAATGAAAATATGAGTACATGAAAAATTCAAAATAACAATCTATTGAAATCAAGTGTTAAATTTAATATTATATATATTTGATGATAAATTTGTCATCAAGTTTATGATATGACAAATTTGATACAAAATATAGTATTTTATGTGAGATTACTTTCATCCCCCCCCCCCCCAAAATGTCAAGACTTACGTTTCTATTTGGAGAAGCCATTGATCACGCAGTTTTGTATTTTGTATTTTTATTTTTATTTTTTTGCTAAAGAAATTGATTATGCAGATTAATTTGTTTGACAACGCATTCTGAGTAAGGACGACCAATTTCTCAGTTCAATAATTAGAGTTGACCTCGGAGGTACACCAACTTTTTGAAACTTGGGAAAACCAAGATGGCATTATATCTTCATCCAAGTTTCTAAAGGGTAGGTGTCAATTGCTCCAGAGTGCATGGGATTAATATTAAGGTTCGGATAGTAAAATTTGAGTTTAAATTAAATTATATGTTTTATGAGGTGTTTGAATTATTGAAGTTAAAAAGTATAAAAATTTGAAATATATTGAGAAAAAAATCAATAGAAAACTTATTTTGTTCGTCTTAAAATTCTATATAATTAAAAGAAAATGTTTATAACTAAATAGTTTTTTTTAATAATTTTTTAATAAATGATCGAAGTAATTAAAAATTATTTGAAATGTCATTTTTTCTAAAATGGTTAATCAATTTTCTTAAATGGTTAATCAATAATTGATCACGTAATAGTTAAATCAGTGATTAACTTACGGTAAATCACTGATTAATTATAATATAAATCACTAAATCTCATAGTCAATTACTGATTAAATATTAGTCAATTGTCAATTTTTATATTTAATTACTGATTGATCAAATTTAAAAAATGAAAAACGATTATTTTTCTAAAAAAAAAAAAAGGATTTAGGGTTTAGGGTTTATAGGTCATCTATTAGATTAAATGATTAAAAAAAGTCACCCGATCTAATTTAAAAAAAAAAAACCATCTCGTTTAGATTTGTATATGTAAAATAAGGGATTTTTAAGTTTGAGTTACAAAACTGTAATAGTAACTGTAAATAATAAAACTGAGGTTGATTTTTTAGAAAAAGAAAAAATATGAGTTTTAAATTGTGATTCAAATCTTGGTGCCAAGCATATGTTATAATTTTGAAATAACATACGCTAAAGTTAGGAAGCGGTTGTCTTTGATAGAGCGACATGATACACGAGTTTGAGAGAAATAGAGTTCGATATAACATAATATATATATATATATATGTCTATATATATATATATAAGATATGAGTCATTTTATGACCAATATGATCATAGTCTTTTTTTTTTTTTTTTGGTAAATAAATATGATCATAGTCTTGGAGGAAGAAGGAAATTAATGCAATTAACATTAAACTACACCACGTGGCTTTCAATTGGTAGGAAATTAATTATCTTATCAGCCTATGTTTGATAGGGTTGAAAAGGAAGGGTAGGGAAGTTAAACGGAGGGATATTGAAGAGATAAAAAAAAATCTTAGGTTTATTGTTAAAGAAAAAATTGGGAAGGTAGAAAGTAAATTTCTGAGACTAATCATTGTTAGTCCTGCCAATTTTAAAAGGAAAAGAAGTGGAAAAATTTTAACAAAAAATAATATGTAATATAATTATTTTGAGCTCAAATTTCTATTTAGTTTCTTATTTTTATGATGATATAACTGTAAAATGCATTAAATAAGCCCCCCCACCCTCTCTTTTTTTACCCCCTCTCTCTCTCCCTTTCCTTTAAGAAAAATTGCACTTTTGGTTGGTGATATATCAGTACCACTTTCTCTTTCAAATGACTTTCTACTCGTTCACGGTGAGTATTTATCAACAGTTTTTTATGGCCGTATTTGTCTTTTTATTTAGCCCCTCTTTCCTCTATAGAAGGTAAAGTCAAGTCAACATTGTGATCTGTAAACATCACTAAACTTATTTGATTACATATTTTTTTATATGTCATGGCTAAATTTTCAGTACATGTTCACTGCTGTTTACATCTTTAGCATTAAATAACCCTCATCTTTAGGGTCTTATTAAACAAAAAAAAAAAAAAAAAAAAACTCAGTCTTCCTATTTCATATAGAATCTAAATAATAATTTCATATTTGATTTTAATAATAAAATCTAGAATTCAAATTCCTCCACTCTAATTTTATTTTATTTTATAAAAAATACTCATGTTTCAACACACGTAAAAAAAAAAAAAAAATCACTCGTCAAAAATTGTAAATATACTTTTTTTAAAATTATTTTTTAAAATCTAGGAAATTACTATTTACACCTTGGAGTTCTTAATTGACCTGCACCCATACAAACATAATGGGACCCCCAAATGCCAAATCTTTTGTGGATGAATTTGATGATTGACAGCTCAAGATCTCATACAGATGTTTCTGATGGTTGGAAAGAATGAATATCTTAGCAGGTTAACTAGTGGCTAAATGCCCAAGCCCAAATGGATTCGACAAAAATAAGCAAATTCTATAATTTCTTCATGCACTATTCAGCATACCACCTCCTAATTTTATTTTATTTTATTTTATTTTTTGGGTAGGAAAGGGCCTAAAGCATACCTCCGTTTTAAATCATTGTATATATATATAAATATACTCTCACATCTCATATTTTTATAAAACAACGCTTATAATTTTTTTAATATATTATTATAACAATTAATTGATTTTAATATAATATTTTTAGTATTATTTGTCCTTTATATTTATAATTTCAAATAATGTCATATTATAATATTCTAAATATAAATTACAACTGTCGGATTTATCTGACTGATGGATTAGAGACATTTCCTATATTTATTATTATATCAATTTTACATACTTTTTTACATGAGTTCATTTTATTTTTATCATCAAACTATAGGTCTAATCCTTTTATAATCTCTAAATTTTAAAACATCCAAAAATCAGTCCTCAAACTATCAAATTTGTCCAATAATAGTTCTTCGGTCAAAAACACTGTTAAAAAATAAATGGTAGTTACCACTTTAAAATCAAATGTGGGTTTTAATCAAGAATAATTTTGTCATCTTCAGATTCAAAACCATTTGTTAAATTCGCAATTCAATCTTAGAAAGTTGTAAATTGCCAAAACACTTATGCCTTAATATTTAATTGCTAAAATTAATCTCGACTAAAATGCATGTGATTTTCATGTACTAATTAATGTTTGTTTTTTCCTAATTAAAAGAATGAATTATCATTATTTCTTAACAGTGTTTTGGATGGAAGAATTATAGTGAGACAAATTCATAATTCGAATACTAAATATAAAACATTTTAAAATTTAAAACAAAAAAAAAGACCTTTAATTTAAGGATAAATAAAAATTATTCTAATAATAAAAAATACACTCCATAAATAAGATAGTCTAAGGTAGAAAGCTCTTTCTTCCTTCTCATTTTAGGCTATGTTCGGTAAGAGGGACAGAGAGGAGAAAGGATGTAGAGAGTTAGAGTGATGGACAATGTGAACTATAGAAAGGATTGTAGGAAGGGAAATTTTATTTGCACTTAAAATATTGATAAATACCTCTATCAAACATTGAAGATTCTTATTACACTTTTATCCTACAATAGAATTACCTTAAAACCCATTAAGAATGCCCATACCCTCACATACCAATAAATAAAAATATTCTTTTTTTTAATAAAATAATTAAAAGAAACATATACCACATTAACTATATATGAAAATATTAAAGAACCAAAAAAATTCCCTACAAAATTGATTAATTTTAATTTCATTTTATAAATCCTAAATTGTTCTTTATCTATTTTTTTTTTTCTTAGAAAATCTTTATAACTACATAAAAAATTTCAATGGAGGATTCAAGTGAAACAAAAATAAAAGAAAGCATGTCTTATTGAAGAGCTAACAACTATTGAAGTATGCACTTTTAATTTTTTGATTCATTAGTATTATGTGTTTTTAGGGATTAAATTTTTAAGTCATTTTGTTGGAATTGATGTTGTTACAAAAGTATTTTTATGTTTCCTTTTTGAGATTGAAAATAAAAAAAAAACTTTTTCTTATTTAAATTTGCTAAATTAATTTTTAATAAAACAAATTAAAACTAAAATGGAAGTGGAGGGTTAAATATGATATTATAAAAAATATATATGAAAGGATAGATTTATTATGTTTATATTAGAAAATATTTATTTGATGGGAGAATTTATCAATATTTTGGTTGCAAATATAATCACTCTTGTAGGAATCATTCATGTTGTTTAATAAAAATGAGTAAGAGTTAAAAGAAAGAAAGGATAATAATTCTTTATCTAATTACTATATTGTCTTTTTGTAATTTTTTTTGAATAAAATTTTGAGGACAAAACCGTCTTTCTATCCACCTCTCCTCTTTCTCCTCATTTTCTTCCAACGAAACAATAGAACGAGACTCTCCCTCCATCTTTCTCCCTCCATCTATTTCATCCTCGAAGCAAACGCACTCTCTTTTTTTTTTTAATTGCTTTTTTTCAATGTAGATTGTTTACAAGTACTACGACATCATTTTTGTTTTTTGTCTTGATTTACAATAACAACAAGCAAATTTAATACTACTTAATGCATTAAATATGTTCATACATATACGTATATATATATATATATTTATATATATTCCTGAAAGATGACAATAAAAAAGTATGTATAAACAATCACATGAAAGGGAGGATTGGGAGATATTGACCAATGGACCACAATCCAACTTCGTGCATGTCACGGACCTTCTGGTCTCAGATATATATAAATACACGCACACATATATGTAGGGTGTATATATATAAATGTTTATTTTTCTTTTGCTTTACCTGAAATTAAGCCAAAAAATTTTGAGACATTTGCAGGATATAATTGTTTTTCACTTCACCGCACTGGTTTGTCCACGAATCCCTATTGATGTCCACTAAACTAGATCTTCTTTTCTTATTTGATTTTTCCTTTTCAGATTCTTGTTGAGAGTAAGGCCCCTGTTTGAAGACTTATTTTCAAAATATTAATTTTTTTTTTGTTTTTTTCTTCTAATTTTGTTATTCATTTTTTTAAATATTTTCAAAAAATTTAAACTTTAAATATATATAATTTTATCATTTTAAGTTAAAATGAGATATTAAAAAAATTATATAAAATTTCAAGAAAAATAAAACAAGATCTATACTGCTATTCTTTTTTTCCAAATACATTTTAAGTTTTTACAATTTTTCACTCCAAATATTTTATTTTTACCAAATACACTTTTTTCAAACTCAAACTATCTCCAATCTTCAAACTACCGTTTCCAAATGTGATCTCAAACGGGCCATTGGAAAGGACTAAGGACGTACATTGTTTTGTTTTGTTTTTTTTCATTTTATTATTTCGCTATTTTTAATGAATGTCTTTTTTTAGGTATAGATGGTTAAACTTTCCTCAAATTTTGAAAAATGGCCATTGCGTTTTCAAATTTAGTTAAATGACCCATTTGTTTTATGGTGAATTTTCTTTTCATTTTTTGCCCCGTCCTTCTACCTCGGCAAATCATTCAAGTCATTTACAAAACTACTTCTCTTCACATAGGACTCTAGTCGTCTTCTTCCCACTTTTTTTTTTTCCCTCGATTTTTATGAATGAAGTTCTTGCGATTATTCTCTATATATCACAATTCATTCCAAGGATATTCATCTTCTAGTTCCTTTTTTTTTTTTTTTTTTTTTTTTATGGAGGTATTGTCTTCCACCCCCACCCCATCCCCCCCCCCCCCCCCCCCCCCCCCCCCCCCTCAAATTCATATTTCCTTTCAATCAGGTATTATGTAAATTGTTGTTGTTTTACTGTATTTGTTGATTGTAGTTTGTTAGATTTTGTTTGTTATATGTTTTATTTGTTAATTTTACTTTTGATTGAGTTCTAACTAATTTTTATTTATTATATACTGTGTCTTGTCAGTTTAAGTTTCTATTTGTGTTGTTGTTGTTTTTTTTTTTTTTTTGTGATTTTGTCTTCAATTTCAAGAAATATTCATTTTTTATTGGTTTTTGCTTCAATTTTATGTTGTTTTCTTGTTTTCATTTATTGTATGGTCCATTACCGATGAACCATCACGGTCAATTATTTTACTCATATGAAGTACAACCACTTATTAACTCTTTAGAATATATATATATTTGGTTTTATTTATTTATTTTATTTTTAGATGAGTTAACATTATTTTTATTTTATTTTGTTACCATGGGAAAGATTAGCATCGTCGTTACGTGGGATGGAAATTGGGACAACAAGACCACTATGTGAATGACACATATGTTGAAGATTTTACGGATGAAAATGGGTTTCTTATCTCGGTGTCTTTGTTTTGTTTGTTTTGTTTTTTGTTTTTTGTTTTTTTCATAGGTGCTTTTTATTAGAGCTTGACTACGACCAAATATGACTAGTTTCTGAGGAGAAGTTGATGGTAGTTGTAACTTGTAAATGTTGACAGTACATTTTAGCGTCTTGGGGATCAAGCATAACAAAGATTGATCGACCAAAATTCAATAGCTTTGCACATGAATTATATGAATATTAATATGTCTTTTTAAGCGTTTCTTTTTTTAAGGCGATGAAATTGGTTCACTTTTATGCACATCATATTTATATTTTGTCTATCATTTTATTTAATCATTGTAAATTTAGCTTTCAATCTTGTATTTTTAAGTCAATCAATGAATATTTGAAACTTATTTTTCATTCTACAAAAATGATCATGAATAATAAGATTGTTTCTATCCTTGTTCAAATTACAAGCATTAATGTGGTTTATCATTGATCTTCCACCAAACTAGAAAATATTGAAATGATAAACCAAGCATCAAATTTCTAACTTTAAGTAATTTAATTTCATTCATTAGACATATAGCAAGAAACTTTTGAATCTTAGGATTGTTTTGGGGAGGTCTTGGAAACCACATTTTCAAAACCTATTTTTTAAATCTTTTTTTTTTCCAACTTAAAACTATTTTTCACCATTCACATATCCAAATGTCTACAGTAAACTCAAATTTTAAAAGTTTATAACTTTGTTATTTCAGGTTCAAATGAGATTTATATTTTGTTAAATTACATAGAATTTTAAGAGGAACGAAAAATGATCCATATTAATATTTTTTCTCAAATATTTCAAATATTTACATATTTTCCCTCCAAGTAGTTTTTATTTTTATTTTTAGCTAAATATACATGTTCAAAACTCATCTCAACTTCAACATAAATATTTCCAAAACTCAAGGTTAGTTTGGGATTACTGTACTTTTGTCATAATTTCTATTTTTACTTTTAGCAAAAAGAGAAGTAAAAGTTAAAAGTAACAGTTAAAAATTCTAACTTGTTCAAATAATTAAAAAATACATTGGTTTTATGCAAATAATTTTTGAGTATTTTTATTAAACACAATATTTACGTCGTAATTTGTGTAAAAGACTTTTGGAGAAGGTAAAAGTATTACCAAACTAATCCTTAGGCTTCAATACCAAACTAGTCCTTACTGGTCCTTAGTCTTCAATACCAAACTGGTCCTTAGTCTTCAATACCTCTCCAAACGGGCCCCTAAATTACATGCTGAATTTACAAATCCAAACATTATCCCAAAAAATCAGTCTCCAACAAAGTCAAATCTGTTATTGGTCCATCTATATACGTCACTTTGCAGATTTTCAAGCAATTTTCTTGTGTTCTAAGAGAGTAGTTCAAAGCTAGGCAGCAAGCAATCTTCAATAGGTGGTTTCACCCTTTCCAAGCTTCTTCTCTTGTCGATGACTCTTTTTTTTTTTTTTTTTTTTCCAGCAAAAAAGAAAATTTTTTTTCTGTTGCGTTTGCTTTTATCACTTTCTTATTGGCCTTTTCTCCATTTACGTCCCTAAAATTAAGAATTATTGTCATCTAAAAGCTCTAACATTTATAGTTAATCACTCAAACTTAGTAATGAAACACTTAACCGATCAGTGATTGGACTACTCAATAATTACAAGTTAATCTCCCAGAATCATCAAGCAAAAATGAAAACAAAAGCACCAGAGAGTTCACAAGTTATGAAGCTAAATCTAACTTTGTTAGTTAATCATTGGTGAGCTGGGTAGTTAATCGATGATTGTAAATGAAGCAAAATTAGTGATACGCTTCCGTCAATTAGTGATTGACTACGTTCATAATTCTCTCGTTGTGAATTGGTATAGTCAATCTCTCATCGTCAATTTTTGATTTTCAGTTTTTGCTCTTCCTTCTATCTCGGGAAATCATTCACATCACGTACAAAGTTACTTTCTTTTCTTCACCTAGGACCCTACTTGTCTTCTTCCCACTTTTATTATTTATTATTTATTTTTTTAAATCAATTTCAATAGTGAATTTTGATTCATTCGAATTGGAGATTAAGCTTATGGTGCATGCAACTGCGAAAAGTTTGATAGAGTCTAAAGTCAATTGAGCTTCAAGTAAAAGTTTCTCTAAAGTCAATTCCTTCCGATTTAGTGTATCCTTGTGTCACAAGTCTAGTTTTGTTTCTTATAAGATATTATTATTGGCATGTTCCTCTGCCTTGTTTTGAAATCTTTATTTTGTTCAAATAATATTTGTATAATTTATTAAGTTGTGAAGCTTAATTAATATCATATAAAGAAACATCTTTTCCAAAAATAACACGTAGATCGAGTTATTATGGGGGTTGGAAGGGGACGGGATCGGGGGCTCCACCCCCAAAAGGTCTATCATGCAGACAATTTATACATTGAGTATTTTGAAGATTTCACACTTGTAATTTCGATTGTTACAGTTTTTTCTTTAGGAGGGGGACGCGTTTTTAGGTTTGATTATTAGAGAGGTTAGAGAAAATGGAAAGTATAGAGTGTGAATTTTTCTTGTAAACTTTTTGATCATCATAGGTGAATTACTGTAGCGGTCGAAATACACTTAGTCTCACATTAAAGCGAATCTATATAATAATTTACATGTTCTCTGATTGCTTTTTTTTTTTTTTTTCCTGCGATTATTGCTCTCCATAATAAAAAATTAGTACGCTGATACTTAACATAGTTATCTTAATTGTTTTATTGAATTGAATAAAATTCAATTGAATAGAACCATTCCACACGATAAAAAACACAACAAACACAAAGTTAATCTTTTTTTTTATTATTTTTTTTAATGTTGAAATGTAAATCTTATTAAACGAAAAGTTCAAACCAAAAAGGATCTAGCAAACCAAAATGTTCAAACGAACATACAACACTAAAATAGTAAAGGAATTTGCACAGTTAATTTTAGTATATTTTAATATTATTTTTGTAGTAATAAAGATTTTAATTAAAATTAACTTTTTATTATTTAAATTAGTGCCAAAATGACATTACAAAGGAACTCAAATTTGGGGGAAAAAATATTGTCAAAGCCTTAAGTGGACGACATATGACTGCAGGGGTAGCAAACAATTTCAATTTCAAAGGGTATTTTTGTTTATGGCCTAAAATTTAAGGGGGTAAGCACCAATTTTTAAAGTTCGAGGATAAAATTACAATGGTACTAAAGTTCATAGTCAAAATTAGAATTTATCTATATATATATATATATATATATAGGTTCTCCTAACTTATCATGCAATTGAATTTATATCCTATATATAAATTTTTATTTTAAAAATTTGCCACTGAATTTAAGAATGCCCCCAATTGATAATGGTAATAATTTTTCGACAGTTATGGACATATAACTTACACATGAGTCATAATCAAGATCATGAAAATAATTTTTTTATATCAACGTTAACCCAAATTTTTATTTAATATAAAGTAAAGTCAAAAATTTCAAAATTTAGAAAATTCAGTAAAGATCCCCCTAAATTAATAAAATTGGGTTAAATGATAAACTGACTATTTTGGTTATTAATTAATGATTATGCATAATTTTCATTAGAAAGCTAATACTATTATTAATTAAAGATGTTTTGTTATATATTTTGAAGTTTAAGTAGTAATCTGTCAAACTTCTACTACAAAACTTCGAAGGAACTTTAGTCTTCGTTCTTTACATTATGCGGAGTTATTGTTGGTCATAGTCACTGATAATTTTTGTGAAGCTAATGGTGTTATAGATAGATTAGCAAATTATTCTTTTCAGCATCGACAAAATCATTGGTGGTTCTCGGCTCTAGATTTATCATTTCCTTACTTTATAGGGATATGAATGATCTTCCTTTTTATACGTTCCCTTCATTTTTTTTTTAGGTATTTTATTTATCATGGATCATGAACTCTTTTTCCTTTTGTCGGATATGTTCCTTCAGGTTTCTTTGACAAAGGGTTAATGAGGCACCAGACCTATCCAGTTAGATCTTATAAGATGGTAGTGTAATAGTTGTTTTTGTGTTTTTACTCCTATTTGGAATAGTTTTGTTTATTTTGTCAAACTTTATTGTAACATCCTTTTATTGTTAATATCATGTGAGATGAGTAGACGATGGATATGCTAAAAAGATGTCGATTTAATCAGAATGTTATAGTGTACCTACTGATTAACGTGACCACCACTTTTTATTTTTATTTTATTTTTCAAATATGTCAAACTTGATAGCTCTTTTTTTTTTTTTTTTTTTTTTTTGGTTGTTGTTGTTGGGGAGATCAACATTTCCAAAACTTTTTTTTTTTACCTTTTTCTTCAACTGAAAACTAATTTTCAATATTTACATATCCAAATTTCTACGGTAAATTCAAACTAAAAGTTAACTTTATTATATTTCGAGTCTAATGAGATTGATTTATTTTTAAAATTGTGTAGAATTTTAAAAGAAATGAAATAAGATTCATGTAAATATTTTTTCCAAGTATATTTCAAGTTTTTATATTTTGTTACCCCGAACAGTTTTTTTTTAATTAAATACACATTTTCAAAACTCATCTTATCTCAACTCCAATCTAATTGTTTGGATTGCATGTTCTTTTTCAGAAAGGAAAATTTTTCTTGTTTAAAATGAGAAAACCATTTTATTTTGAGAATGAGATAATATTTGGATGCGTAAAAAATTTTCCTTCTTGAAAATAGAAAATTATTTAGAATGAGAATAAATGATGTTGGGAATAATACATTGAGTGAAGATTCTAATAAGATTCCAAAAGGATTTTACAAAAAATACTATATAAAGTAAATTAAAAAATGAGGTATTTTTTTTTAAAAATGAGAATAATAATAAAAAAAATTAAGAAAAATATTATTTAAAAAAAAAATGGACATACAATATCTTGGAAACTCCATTTCTAATACCTCTCCAAAGGCCTAAAATTTTCGGATTAAAATACAACTGTACTTCTATCAAGACGTACAAAAAAGCCATTAAGAAAAAGAATAGTACAACTATTCGTGGTACTACTGAAAAAAAGTACCATGGAGAGAGGAGGAGTATTTTTGAGCAAGCGCGAAATGTAGCCGTTAAATTGGTTAAACACGGGGAAAAAGGAGATAAAATCACACACGGAAAAAGAGAAAAATATATGGTTCCCAATTACCTTCCACAGATTCTCTCTCAAGACGAAGACAGGATTCATTTTTCCCTTTTTCCTCTCTCTACTGACAGACTCTCTCTCTCTCTCTCTAGAATTCAACAATGGCGTTTGCTCTCTCGCAGCAACTTCTCTGTCTCCACTCTCCCAAAACCAATCGGCCATCGAAATCGCAAACGCTCGCGGGAAGCCCTATCTGCTCCGTTGGTCTCCGGACCTCTCACTGCAAACCGTCGCCGCAGAGGAATTCCTCCACTTCGCTGCAAAGTTCGCCGCGAGAACCCAAACCGAACATCTCGCTGGCGCCGGAGCTGGACGAAAGTCCCGTAAATGAACCGCCTTCTGAACCGTCTTTGTTTGACTTGATTCCAATTCGCCTCCGTTGTTTGAGGTTCGCTCTCGCTCTGGCTCTCTTCTCTTTGAGGATTTGTCCTGTGACGCAGAATTTGGGGGGTTTTGGTTGTTGTTATTATGGAATTTCGGATAAATGAAAAAAAAAAAAAAAACTTGGTTATGCTGTTTGTTATGGAAAAAGAAGAAAGAAACTATAAGCACGAAAATTTTTTCAAGCTGTTAAAAGAAGTTAGAAAGAATTTCGCTTTTGGTTTCTGTTTTCTTCCCATGTTTATAAAAAGCTAAATATTCAACATTACTTTGGAGAAGATAACAATAATTTGTTTAGTAATGGCTGATAAATTTTGCCTTTTAAGTTTTAATAAAATAAATAAATAAATAAATAAATAAATAATCGAGAACATGAAATTAACAATGCGTGGACTGTGGAGTGGCTAAAGGAGATCATATTTGGATATCGGTTGTTGCAGTGACGGGGTATTTAAGTTTGACGGACTTGTGCCGGAGATATTGTCGATTGCATTGCCTGCTGCTATATCTCTGGCAGCTGACCCCATTACGTCGTTGGTTGATACAGCCTTTGTTGGTCATATAGGTACAGAATTTGTGGCAAACATAGTTTTCTACTTCTTATGTATTTTGATCATGTGATGAAATCGTATGCTTGTTGTGTTAATTATGCTCCATAGGATCTGCTGAATTGGCTGCGGTTGGGGTGTCAGTTACGGTTTTCAATTTAATCTCGAAGTTCTTTAACGTTCCACTACTCAATGTCACAACATCTTTTGTTGCCGAAGAGCAGGCATTGGTTAATAAGGACAATGATTTTTCATCTCAAATTGGTGATGGTAACTTTTGTGGACAATGTTTTATATAATAGTGTTCTATGTTTCGCTTTCCTTGTTTTATCTTCTTTGTTTATGTTGTCAAAATCTTGTTGCGTTTATAATTGTAAACAGATTTCCAGAAGGAACGCCAAAGCAAGATGTACCTTCCCTCTGTAACCACTTCGTTATCACTAGCTGCTATTATAGGCATTGCTGAAACTGTTGCTCTCTCTCTTGGCTCAGGCTTCTTAATGAATATCATGGGTATACCAGCTGTATGTCAAACTTGGCCATTTACGATCATGCCCTACTTTTCGTTTTCTTTGCTTTGTTTTAATGGAAACAATACTTCATTGTAGAAGCTCATGATTTGTATCGGCACATCATTTTTAATTTGAACTATATGTAATAGTTTTTATAACCAAATTATTGGCACTATGGTATGTTATTCATATAAGTTTTTGTTTGTTTGTTTGTTCTTGGATCTAGGATTCTCCAATTTGGGCACCTGCTCAGCAATTTCTTACCTTGAGGGCCTTTGGTGCACCACCAATTATAATTGCACTTGCTGCGCAAGGCACATTTCGTGGATTTATGGATACAACGACTCCTCTCTATGCTGTTGGCAAGTACTTCTATACCTCTCTCTCCCATGTTTGGCTGTGAATTTCCAGCTGTAAATTTTCAAGCTTACAGAACTCTATTCTAAGTTGCTTGAAGGTGAGTTGTAACAAGAGCCTTCTGTCGTGTATCCGATTATGCTTGCAGTTTATTTTAATTGTTAATTGTTGCGTCCAGATTTTCTATAGGAATGTTTTTGGTGATGTTAATTTGGTATATAGTTTTGTCTTATTGAGTTTATATTTTGAGAACTGGCTTCCTGATTCTGGTTACCATCGTCAGTTTAAGCTTTGTTTTTTCAATTGTTACATTTTAGTATTTTGAGACTGCCTTTATAAGTGCGTCCTTGCAACCAGTTTTGAGTATTAACCGGATCGCTATTTAAGACTTGAAGAGGCCGTATTTCTTTTCCTTTCCTGCCTCTTTGGCACTACAACGGCATTGTGGTGTGCATAAGGATTCTTGTTATATGTACCGTGCTTGAACTTTTTCCTGGACATTTCTATTAATGGCATTAACTTGCTTTAATGACTAGTCTCTTCTATTGGATATCAGTTGCTGGCAACGTGCTTAATGCTATCCTGGATCCAATTTTGATATTCAGTTTTGGTCTTGGCATTGGTGGTGCTGCAATTGCGACTGTGATTTCTGAGTACGTCAAATGATGTGGTAAACTTAATTTTACCAATATTTTTGTATCTTGATGTCTCTTTAGATTGTATCTCTTTTCCTAAAAAATTTTCATATGTATGTTTTTTCCAGATATTTGATTGCTTTTATTCTTCTTGGAACTTGAGTGACAAAATAGCCTGTCCCTGCTAAAATTGATGGTAGAAGGATTTCCGCTATCTCACTTCTGGTACGTTATTTGCCAACTAAGCTATATTGGAGGTTGGTATAGTTTGCTCGTTCATGCAACGGTCGTTCAAGTGTGAAAAGTGTATTCAGACAATAGTAGGATACATTTGCTTTTTGTTAGTTTACCAATTCTCCAAAAGCTTAAGCTGTTGGGAGGTGAGCCAACAATAGTTTTATATTTTAACACTCCTCTCACGTGTAGCCAGACAATGGGCAAACATGCGAACAGATATTGATTAAAAAGTCCAACCAAATATTTAAGAAGCCCGAAATATATTAAAGGCCAAACACACTCCCTCCATGTAGGCCAGACAATCGGCAAACATGCGAACAAATATTGATTAAAAATGCAACAAAATATTTATGGAGCCCGAAATATATTAAAGGCCAAACACGCAAATGACAATAAAAGGGTTATAAAGTGTGCAATTGCAGGGGTTTGAATCATGATCTCCCGCTCTGATATCATGGTAGTTTACCAATTCTCCAAAAGCTTAAGCTTTGGGAGGTAGGCTACAATAGTTTTATATTTTAACGCTTTTATGTTGTATGGAAGCAAAACTCTTGCCATGGTGACATGCTAATTAAAAGGATTGATGAATGTATACTGGAGAAATGTGAAGGGTGGAGAAGATAAATGGATCTTAAACTTAGCATACGTTTGGTCACCAGTTGGAGTTAAAATTTTTAAGTTGGAGTTCGTTGACTTTTCAAAAACCAGTTATAATTTTGTTTATTGTCCAAAAAAAGACAAAAATCCAGTTAAAAAAAAAAGTATAGTTTAGTTGGAGTTAAACTCAAACACCAAACAAACCCTTAATGTTTGGTCCACATCCATATCTAGTAAATGTTTGGTTCTGAGTCATCTAGGCAAAATGATACAAAACAAATTTCAATCTAAACAAGACGAGATGGACCTTTCGTTTTTTTTTTTTCCCTTTAAATTTAAAATTACTTTTGGAATTCTTTCTTATTGCATGATCTTCTTGATAATCTTCTAAAGCGTAAGCGTGTTAGTTCAGAAGAACAGACACCAAAGAGCATGTATGAAAATCAGTAGGATTAGAAGGAACAATAAGTTAGG
Source organism: Ficus hispida (assembly GCA_025413025.1). Taxonomy (NCBI): domain Eukaryota; kingdom Viridiplantae; phylum Streptophyta; class Magnoliopsida; order Rosales; family Moraceae; genus Ficus; species Ficus hispida. The sequence goes on from CM046372.1 coordinate 23,010,662, forward strand.
TATTAAAATTGGATGACTCCATCAAACCTTGTTCATTGTGGATTTGCTTGTTATTTGAGCATGGTATGGAAAATTTTTAGTTTGGTACTTGGGTGTTGGTCTACTTGAAATAAGAATATATTTTGATCCATCTGTGTTTATGGGTTCGATCTGGCATGCATATTACTTACAAACACAGGAACTATGTCGAAGGTCCTGAAAAATCTGTAAATGATGATTCAATGCCAGATTTATTTGTATTGTATGCCTTTTCTGAAATAATTAGAACTTTATATTCCACAGGTGGTCTTCTTATTGGTAGAACCATAGCAGTGCTTGCAACGACAACGCTATCTACGTCCATGGCAGCTAGGGAGGGACCAATACGCATGGCTGGTCATCAAATCGTCTTTCAAGTTTGGTTGGCAATATCTTTGCTTAATGATGCTTTGGCACTTGCTGGTCAGGTGCTGGTCTTTTGACTGTACAAAGAATCATATAACAGATCTAGTTAAATCTTAACAAAAAAGGAAGACAACATATCTTATTATTTTGCAAAGTGAGCTGATAAAAAAGAAATTCAAAAGTAGCGAAACATTTAGAAAAAGAGCTAATATCCTTTGAAAATAACTATTCCAAACACAATATTTTTAATGTATTAATGCAATCAAGTCCTTTGCATTTTGAGATGGAAAAATTAATTGGAAGACGGATATCCTTACATTGGAGTGCAAAATATCTAGATGAAGCAATACCTGTACAGCAGCATTTTCGACACCTTACCGTTGGTAGTTACCATATTGATGTTGCTTTAATAAAACATTGTAGTAGTTAGAACTTGATGATACTTGGACTTGAGTTACAAGTTAGAAGACTTTTGGAGTTATCAAAACTGGAGGTTATTATTGTTTTGCATCCTGTATTATGCGTATTGGATACACATCAAATGTCGAGTTGTATTTTTAATTGAACACCTGACTTTCTGATATCAAATTACTCGCATCACCTCACATATGTAGGTGATATTTATTAAATCAAGTAGAAACTTGCAGATTTTAATATTCCACCAACCTGGCCTAGCTTAGTGAACATTTCAAAGTAAGCACTAGCTACTGCTAACCCTCACTTTAGTTTTGTGTCCCCTTCAATGGTAAATTTGATAGTTCTCTTTAGAACTGACATATGACATGCCAGATGCTGTTGCGGTCTGAATGCTACAACTTTGCTATTTTTGCATGCTTTGTATTCAGTAACTAAGCTGATGAAAAAAAAACATGTTGGTGTTGTTAAATACAAATTCTGACTTTTTCCACTTAGATCCCAATAATAGCTAGCCCTCCTCCTCCCCGTTGGAAAGTGGCTGTTTCATTGTGAACATTGGAGACTTGATGTGCGCTTATTGTAGATGTGAAAGTTTCCGATCTCTATTTCACATGCATTTGCATACAATTGCCAAAGTTGGTAAAAGAAATAAATGTCATGCATGAGCACAAATTCCATAGCAAGCACTAATACTGTATGGACCTTGTTTTATACTTTCCTCGTCTCAAACTGTAGGCTGTTATGTCAAGTAGCATCACAAATACTGTTCGATATTTATTAGACACAAACGTCTTAATCTTACCATTGCAATTTTGATTCTCTCTAGGCTCTTCTTGCCAACATGTATTCCCAAAGAAATTATGAACGATCACGCCAGGTGGTTTATAGAGTTCTACAGGTAAATATGTTCCCCAGGTTTTTCATTTTCATGTTAAAACCTTATCTCTTCCCCCTTTTACTGATTGTTCATGACTGATCTGGAACTGCAATTTTTTTGTCATTTGATTTCAAGCAGATTGGTTCAGGGATGGGAGTTGGCTTGGCTATTATATTGTTCGTTGGTTTTGGAGACTTTTCTAGCTTATTCACCACAGAGTCAGAAGTTTTAGATGTTGCTTGGTCTGGTTTACTGGTAAGAAAACATGCTCAAACAGTTTCCAGTTGCACACACGTGTTGGAAAAGAAATTAGTTTTCGTTTTTGTTATTTCATGTAATAGGACAGAGAGAAAACGAGTTAGTATACAATTACCATTTTACCTACTTATTTATTATCATTAGCTTAGAAATGAGTTAGATAGTAACTGTTCCTTTTTTATGTATCATAACTTTCCCTCCCATATAGTCTCTCCATTTGTACTTTTTCTACTCTATTTGATTTTCCTTCCTCTTTTCTGTTTTGTTCCAAAATCTCTCCACCTTCTTCCTTCCTTCCACCTTTCTTCCATACCAAACATAATGTAAAAAATGCAATATGATCTAATAGACAATTGAGGCCACTTATGTCTTGACTTGAAAAGTTCTTGTGCTGTTTGGCGTACAAAATGGTATCTTTAACCATGACATGAATTTGTGGGAATTGATGATATATTTTGCATCCCTAATGAACGATCGGCTCATGTTTGAGCATGTGAATCACTTTGTTCGACCATACAAGTTGTATTTGCATTATGCCAATTGTACTTGCCGCTCATGGTTGGTGGACCTAACTGCTTTCATATTTTGTTGTCAGTTTGTTGCTGGATCTCAGCCAGTTAATGCTTTAGCATTCGTCATTGATGGACTTTATTATGGAGTTTCAGACTTTGGATACGCTGCCTATTCCATGGTACTTGTCTGATCCCCCGGTGAATTAGTAACGGTTTGGTATGTTCTTCTCCTTAAGCTGTAGTGTTCTGTTGTGTAGGTGATTGCTGGACTAATTTCTTCCCTCTTCATGCTCGTGGCTGCTCCTTCATTTGGTCTTGCTGGAGTCTGGACTGGATTGTTTCTCTTCATGACATTGCGTGTAGTAGCTGGATTCTGGAGGTAAGTAATTTCGGTTTTGCGATCAATTCATTTCCTCATTTTACCATCAATGATAAACTAGGCTACCAACTTTTAGAATTGGTCGGAATTTATGTGTCTCATTAGTTCTATAATTCTTCTTTCTGTTGGGTAAAACCACAAACAAACATGCTAACTTAAATATGAGAAACCCTTAAACTTGAGGGTGTCTAATGAAAATATTAATTAGTAAATATTGTTCCCAGCCTACGATCACTTTCATGCACAAATAAATGAATTGGTTCAAATGTGTACGATATTGCCTATTTGTCTATGGATTATTCTTGGATTCAAGTTCTCTTCCAAAATTTGTGCACTAGGTGGCATGGAAAATGAGTTGTTAAAATATAACTTTCCGTAAATAGATTCACCAATTAGAAAATAACAATTCACTTTCCACTTCACTTGGTACAAAAAATTTGGTAGATCACTTGAACCCTATCATTATCCATTGTCTAATAACTACAGCAACTCATTACAGCCTGTTTCATGGCTTATGCATCCCCCACACCCCCCCCCCCCCCCCCCCCCAAAAAAAAAAAAAAAAAAAAAGATATTGATTTCCTGTCTATTCAAAAAATCTCAGAAAAAAAAAAAAAAATATATATATATATATATATATTTTGAAATATAAATGAACTTTTGAGCCTGTATCTTGTCAAACATTATGCAGTAGTTCATCTGAATTCTCCCCACCCTATATATCAAAAATCTGATTTATAAATATGTTGCTAAAAAGATACACTTCCTTTCAGGTTAAGCACGAAAAGCGGACCTTGGAAAATGATTTGGGACACAGCGGAGCAGGAAACTGAGTGAGAAGTAGTGAAATGAGTGTCCAATAACCTCAACTATCTGCCTTTGGGATTATTAGAAAGGTATTAACTTCTCCTAATTCAATTCAAATTAAAGTAACCGTGGCTAAAATGCCAGTTGCCTAAAACGGAACACAAAATTCATTCCGATTCAAGTAACCTTCTCAAATTCACTAATGCAACGCCAGTTGCTCGTTTGAGTTATAGCTGGATCTGGATTGGCCTATAGTGAGCTTCGAACTACTTGTTGGAACTAATACTTGCGCAATTCAGCCGCTGGAAGGCTTAAGAACAGGTCATCTTCTATTGGTTACCAGGTTCTTCATATTATCTGATTCTTTCTGCACTTTTTCGTGCATATACAACAAGCTCAGTATTGATTAAATACTCACATGTGCTAGAATTGTCAATTCTTATGAGTTGTAAATATTTGGTCGACATTTTAAGAGGATTGTGCTTAGTGCCCTTGTCAAGATGGGAAATTAACAAAAAAAAAATAAAATTGTTAGGCTACCGAAAGATTGCCGACACTCATTTGTATTTGACTCCAGCAAATCGTGTAGCAGATAAATTTCATTTGAATGTTCATTCAAAATGAATGTTCATATTCAAATGTAGAATTTGAATTATATATTCAAATTAAATTCGTTTCGATAGTTTTGTTAAATATAGCATTTGAACAGTGTAAAGGTAGAAAAAGACATGTGGTCTGGATTTCTAAAAAGTGAAGATTTGGTTTCGGACTTGAGGTGAATTGTTGTGAAATAATAAAACATTTAAATAATTTTGCTCTAGTAGTTGGCCAACCAAACGGATATTACATTGCAATCTAATAAAACTATTGGAATATGGTTACTAGATGGTATGAGTATTGTTTAACCTTTTTTTATTTATGTCTTTTTTTTCCTACGTGGTTTATTATTATTATTATTATTATTATTATTATTTGTTTATTTATTTATTTTATAAATTTCATGTACAGAATACAAACAGATACTCATGATTAAAATGGTTCTTGTTCCAAAGCACAATCTCAAAATCCCAAAACGCAATCAAAATGGAATTGAATAATAAAAAGTTAACATTAAAAGTCAGGCATAGTACTGCTAGCCATTCAAACTCTTAATAAAATAAAGTAAAATAGTAATTTTGGTTTGCTAGATAGTTTCTCGAGCCTAAAGTTCTTCCTCATTTTTCCAACGGACAAGGCTGCTCTTGTATGGCAACAGATTAGGATCCTTCGGGATTCCACTCAATTTCTTCAACAACCTAAGCTCTGTCTCATGCAGATACCAGCAAGGCGAGTTCCTGTGCTGGAAAACTAGTACTTCTCCATTTCTTAAGCTACGAAGAGGCTTGAGGTTTTTAAATCTCGGTAAAGCGTTTACATCTCGAGTAATGTAGCTTATCAACTCTTCCAAAACACTGCATCTTTTGTTCCAAACTTTGACGTTTAAAATCTTCCAAAACCCAGACATCAATTTCAGTGGAACAAATTCTATCGATAAAAGAGCGTTTGTCTCCCATCACCATCAGAGTGCCTGTTTCTTCTAGAAAATATCATGGTAGGTAAGTCTCTCTGAATCTTTCCTCACATGTGTTGAAAGATATAAAGTATTGGCTAGAATCAACATCCCAATGCAGGATCAATTGGTCATTGGTGGACAAAGGATCACTTGAACAAAACGTGTCGTCGGGTGGCTACTCGTTTGGTCCACTAAATGGGCTAGGAATGACCTTCCATTCCTTCTCTGAACAACATAGGTTGAAAATCTCGACCACCAAATCGTTACCGCTGACGTGCACCACTCTGTACACCTTCTCATAAGGTGGAAATCTAGCACCAAGCCACAAAATAATGATCGCAACAAGAAGGGCATTTGGGGATGGTAACGTAGCACTTGGTGAGCACGTTCATGACAAGTAAACAATTTTTCTTGTTGATGTCATGTACCAAAAGCAGACCTTGCAATTAGACCTTGCCCTTTCCATCTGACGCATACCGAATTTTTTGTACTTAAAACCAAGTCCTTCCTATCCAATTCAAGCAACTGTCTCCCATTTCCTCATCCTATTTGAGGTGGGGACTTTTATCAGCAATGAAGGTTGCGAGCGGCGGAAAGAGTCGGCTACAAATTGCTCGTGGATATCAACCGTGCCACTGCTTGCACACGTACCTCAAGTCGTTGAGGCATTCTTGGGGAGTCTGGCAAATATTTTGTACATGACATTTTCGGCAAGTATGAAGGATGAGTTTTATCCTTGTTCTCCTGTTCCTCATAGCTGGAGATATCTTCTTGACGTATTTGATGACTTACACAGTGTTAAAAAAGGAAATATATATATATATATATATATATATAAGTTGTCTTTTATATACATTAGGGTCACTGTCTCTTGCTATTTGGTTAGATAGTTATGTCCAAGTTAAATTATGTTACTAAGAACTAGAAGATCATGAGTTATGTGATTGCAGGTATCGCTCGTGGTAATTTAAAAAAAAAAAAAAAAAAAAGTTTTAGGGGCCAAGTGGGAAAAAGCTTAAAATCAAAAGAAACCAACTAATTATAAACTACTATCCGGGTTAACTTAATTTTGTTTTATTTTTCTCTCAGTTTAATAGGATCATATACAAGCAAAATAAACTCACACAACAGGCAGGAAGGAAAAAAAAAAAAAGAAAGAAAGAAAAAAAAAAAAAATGGCTGAAATTGGAGCGAGTCTTTGTTAGAGTACCTCAGGTACAAAGGAAAACAACTAGCATAAAGAAGTTTATTCGTGGGACAAGGAGAGAGAGAAGGAAGATAGAGGAACTGTGAGGAGGATCATGATGTAGGGGGATTTTTCTTGTTTCTATAAGGTTCTTGTGTTTCTAATTTAATCAGGACTAGGAGTCTAGGATTGATAATTCGTCTTTTTTTTTTTTTTTTTTTTTTTTTTTTTTTGCCGCAAAAGAAAAAGCGGCAAAAATAAAATTAAATCTTCCAAAAACAGAAAAGAAAACTAATTTACTAATTGCCTTTTGTCTTCTTCTTCTTTTTTTTTTTTTGTCTTTTTTTCTTAATTTAAATTTGTTTTATGGTCATAATTTTGAAATAAAAAAGTTCTTGGAAAACATTAAAAAAAAAATCATAAATATCAGCAAAAAGTTCGGTTTTATTTATGTCGTAATGTAAAATGGATGATATTACAAAAATACTGGCGAAAGATTGAACTTTTGAAAGTTTTGAAAAATTGGCTATTACTATATTTTATTTATTTTTAATTTTATCAATTTTTAGTTTTTGTTTTTAAAAATAAAGTTCCTTTTTTTGAGGGTAAGTTTTGATGCTTTTATTTAACTTAAACTACGCAAATTAGTTTTTACAAAGCAACCCAAAAAGAAGGGTAAAACATCATATCACACATGAGAGTATGTACTAGAAAAAGCAAAACGAGATGAGAAGTGGGCTATCGAATTCCCACAACGAGAACCATAGCCAACACTACTATCTCCTGATAATTCAAGAGTATCGCCAATATCTTGAATGACATTTACTTCCAAAGATCGGAGTTTTGGATTCTTGATGGCGTGTACAACATTCAGAGCATCCTTTTCAACAATCCATTTCGAGTATCATTTGGAAAGAGCGTACCACACACCTTCTCTTATAGCCATACATTCACTTAAAAAGGGTGAAAAACAAATTGTCATTCGACGGGCCATAGCTCCTAACACCACCAACCTATTAGCATCTCTAGCTTCCATACGGATACCAATGAAACTTCTGGAGATGTTGGCGGAGGCATCCACATTAATTTTGACCTGCCTCAGGTCTGGAGGTTTCCATGGATTTTTCGGAGTCGGCATAGTGGTACTTTGCAAAGACGTACAAGCAACTCCTATATCTCTCTCCACCACTTATACTGAAAGAACTTTACTTCGTTTATGTGTTTAATCTGAATGTGAATAAAAAATCGATTTTGTTTACTTGAGGCACTATGTCGAACAGATGGAAGGCAATGGAAGAATAGAGTCAGATCAGCATAACACTCTGTATTTCAGCCATTACACCAATCAAATGCACCTCAAGGGAAAACGTACTTTCCTTGCAGAAAAATTAAACCACACACATTCGATCGATCCTGACTTAAGCAGAAAAAAAAGACACACATAAACCACAGGGCAAGAAATTCTTAAACGCAAAAATCCATTAGATTAATAAATCACATAAAAATCATATCATATTACATCGTAAACTTCCACGAAACTATAAATTAGATAAAACACATCAAAACCCAAGACACAAAAACCCCCCAAAAAATTTTGAGAAAATTGCCTTTCTCGGCTTGCAGTGGCTCAAATATGAGACTTGATGAGTAGGGGCGTGGAGGTCCAAAGTTAGAGAAAGAGGGAGAGAGAGTGGAAAACGGACAGAGAGAGAAACGAAGAACCAAAACAATGCAAGCAAGCGTGAAGGTCAGTCGCCAGTTGCCTACTACCGCCGCTTTATGTATACTTACAGATTTTTGTGTATAAATATAGATATAGATCAGTAGAACATAGTAATTCGTCGTATGTATAGTAATTTATCATTACATAATATCCATCTTCAAATTCAGGCCTCCAAATAATTTCAAAAGTAATTGGGTAGTCATATCATGTTATAAATTTGATATTTCTTAATATTTATGTGATGATCCAATTTTTTAGATAGTTAACTAATTTTTTTTAATTTTTAATTCATATAATTTAATTTTTGTTTATGTTTGATTTTAAAAATACAGAACTTTTTTTTTATAATTTTTTATAACAAATCATATTTGTACTTAAATAGTTAAAATATACTAAAATTTTAACTGAGAAAATTAAAATTTTTAGATAATAAATATATTCAATTACATACTTAAATAATGTTTAAAAAGGTAGAACATTATGTGAGTTAAAAGGAACTACTATAAAGTCTTTAAGTACATCTACTAGTTTAATAGTACCAAAATATTAAAAACGTAGTTGTAAATATAATCAATACAAAATAATTTGAGAAGTTTAAATAGGAAAATTAAATTCATGGTGGTATCTCATTCCCTTCCTTCATCGCCTCTGCATTGCTTCGACAATCTAGAAAACATCTAAATGACGGGCTACTTACCCGCATTATTTACAATACGAACACACATCTATGAGCTTTCGCTCAGCAAGTACAAACTATAACTCACAAAACATTTGCATAGATCATATCATTACATGTCCCAATATGAATATTCAAAATGTATGTGATATATGTGCATTTAATTATATTTTATTATATAAATATCTTGTCTACTTGAGGGTCCTTGTATCGTACCCATATACGCACAACCAATGGGAAGTTGGGGGAGTCAACCTTTAAGGTCATAATTTATAATTTTTGTTCTTATCATATAATCACAATATTTGGAGACTGGTATGACAATTAATCATATATTTCGTTAGTTTCATTCTTAGTTATTGTGGTAATGTATATATTTTCATGTCACTACACATCTATCATTATGGCATTAATACCTGAAATGTATGCTGATTATATTAGTACAAGAGAAATTATGAACGTCAAATACTTAATCGAAGTACTATATATCACTCATATATTCATCACAACATCAAGGCAATCCATGGTAAACATAGAATATCAACAATATCAACAAAGAAAATGTTTTGTTCCATACTATAAGTAAGGTTTATACTTACTTGTCTTATGCGCTTAAACTTCTAGAATTGTAACTCCTATTACGTAAGTTCGGGAAATTATTTTGATTTAACAATATCTCGACGTTAGAGTAATAATGATTATATATATATATATTAAAATTAAGGTGAGCTTAATTTACTTGCATCATAGCTAACATTAATTTTGAATATGAGTTAAACAAATTTCTACTAATTATTAATTAATTAATTAATTGATCAATTAATTAATCAATTAATTAATATGTACTAGTTACTACCTAATTTAGTTGAGTAATTACATAATTTTTTATTGACTAATTGATAATTATATCATTAATAATTAATTATGTTATTTCAATATTCTTTCTCATTTAATAATTGTCAATTATTAATTCTTATATTAATAATTAATAATTAGATTATACTAATTATTAATAGTTAATTAATCTCTAATTAATCATCTATAATTCTATAATTATTCAACATAATATTCTTGCTTACACAAATAATAATAATTTATTGATTCTTATAATTAATTAATTATTAATTTATTAAGTTATTTTCTTAACATAAATATATTTTGTTATATGTATTTATTAGTTTATTTCTCTATTAATTAATTAATCTACATCACATTGGTGACAAGAAGGCATCTAAGTGTATACTCCTAATTGGGTTGTCTTCCATTTAGTATTGAGCTTGTAAGGCATATTCCCATTAGCTATGGTCATGAAATTTGGCTTAGGTAGTTTCTTGGTGTATATCTAGTAATTCTCTAGTTTACCATATCTTGGCCTATCTAAAAACTTATGATTCAACTTCATAAAGTTATGGTTTTTCACATTTAATTGATCATACACTTAATACCAACTCATTACATCAATTGTTTTATGTCCATATGTTATGACTTACTCTTAGGTCACAGTTTTAATGTTTAATCATTTTGTAGGTATGAGATTTAACTTGTGAGATTTATTTAAATTTGTGCATAATTCCATTTTGAACACTTGATGAATAGTTCGAAAGCTTGAAGTATATGGTTTCTGTCCATATAATTTATTTTCTAAAATTTCAAGGATTCAAATCTTAATATGGATGTTTTTCTTAACATCACATAGTAAAATCTCAGTTTACAAGGAAATCTAATTTTGTGTTATTTATTAAAAATTATATACACATCTGTTTTAAACATATGATAGTTTATTTTAAAGCTTAAGATTTCTATTTTACAACCATAAAGTTTTTTCCTTAAGTTTTTGAGCTTTTCATACTGTATAATTAGGTTTTAATACTATTGGTCCCATGTATGCACCATATGTTCAGATTTGTAGTTAAACTTAGAAAAATCATAACAATTCACTCATAAGTCGAAATAAGGTAAAAGATATGTCATGGAAAAAGTTATGATGTCTAGTTTATAATCAAAAGCAATGTTCTAAAATATTATGGTTTATTAACCCGAAACATATAAAATCTGTGGCTAGTACAGGGTTCAAGCAAAATCTTTCAACTCGTAAAGTTAATTTGTAAAATTCATCAAAAATTACATATTTATCCTTTTGAGGCATAAGATACATTGTTGGAAAGCTTAACAAATCTAGTATTTATATCTAGAACTTATAATCCAAAATTTGAGTTTAAGGGGTTCAGATTCCATATTGCATCCCAGAGGTTATTTTTCTTTCTAGTTTAGTGTCATAACTTCAAATATAAATAACTTAGATATATATAAGCAAACTAAGTGATTCCAAAGCCTAAATAGAGTTTATTCTTTGTGGAATCTTACCATATAGTTTAATTTTCATACCGAAGTTTCTAGCTCATGCTATATTATCATAACAACTAAAAGCTCTAACAAAGTTCATAGATCTTACCGAAATGGTTCGTGCATCCTCTAAAACCTCGGACCTTCAAAGTTCTTCGCAAGACCTTTGAGGGGTAAATGTGGAGAATCAAAACACAAAGAGGACCACTAGGTTACCTCTAATAATACATCATCTAACCTTGCTTTATACTTCTTCGAACTTGGTAATGGGGTTGCTTAGAGCTTGAAAATGAAGGGGAAAGGGAGCTAGAGGGGTGTTGGATATGGGGAATAGAGTTGGTAGTTTTTGAGGCTTGGTAGTGACTAAAGAAACTAGGTTTTTGAGGTTAACATGTGAGAATAAAATGAAACATTAGGGGTTATTTTCAGCCAATATAGGCTTTAAAAAGAGTTGTATTTTGAGGGGTGAACATGGAAAATATTGGCTGATTTCCTCCTTGAATTGTCGCCACTTTGAGGGGCGGGTGAAAATTTTTTTCTATAAAGTTGAAGACAAATGGTCCCTTTCACATGTACTTGGTTTGTGTTGTATTGCCCAAACAAACTACACAATTCTTAGGTGCGATTGCATGCATGCACCACATACCCCTTTTCTCCTTATTCAAATTTCTTCTTGCTTTGACTACAAAGATCCGAATCTCCTCATGGCTTCCCATTTTTATTTTTTATTTTTTATTTTTCTTTCTTCCAATTTTTCAACCATTGATTAAATGTTATCATCTTTAATCTCACCTATTGAATTTTCCACTACACCAATCCTCGACCTAAGCTTCCATTGGTCACTTTAAATCTAAACTTTGGCCATTGATTTGTCTAGGATCCCTTAACATCAAATCTACATCATTGATTTTAAATCTAATCATTATTCTTGATCAATCCTCCACCTTTGGATTTACTACTAGTTAATGTTAACTATTCATCTCATTTTTATGTGACACATCAATTTTTCTCAATCATACTCTCAATACTTAGATATTAATATGACCAAAACGAATACTAAGGTCATCAAATTGACCTAATAATAATAATTGGGATTCCTTCCCAAAAATTGACATTTATGCCAATAGCATGACATAATAAATTTGTCATATAAATTATATATCGTTCGACCTATTTTTTATGTATTTATAATTTCTCATTTAATAAGAGAAATTTAACATTATTAGAGCATTAACATCATTATATATATGGTACATATAAAATCATTTATAAACTTAAAATTTGGTATTCAACAAACTAATTCATTACAAGTATATTAATGAATGAAATTCATGATAATAATTCATGAAATCAAGTTCATAAATTTCTAAGGCGTCACAATTTTTATCAACTCATCTTATATTTATGCTATTATATTAAATTTGATAATTTTGTCATTTTACAACTCTAAAATTATCAATTTTGATATTAGAGTGGGCAAAATTATAAGGAGGTACTAAAACCATGAATCTTTACCTAATTTTCTCAAAGTTAATTTTGTTCAATCTTTTTTGGGGGGGGGGGGGGGGGGGGGTGGTGTGGGCGATGACATTTTGAAAACAACTGGAGTTGGATCGGCAAACATACCTTAGATTAAGATATTTTTTATTTTATTTTTTCCATCTCAATGCATAATATTCCAATTTAAAAAAAAAATCCCTTTGAATAGGATTCTTTTAAAAATTTAATGTTGGGATTAAAAGCAAAGTTAATTTTTTTTGTTGCATATAGACGGCAGGTAACTCCCTCCACCCTCCTAAAACCATCCAACAATTAAACTTTAAATCTAAATTAATACTTTTTTACACTCTGATTATATTTCAATAAGGTCCTTTAGAATTAAATTCATTCTCTCTTTTTCCACCCATCAACCATCCAACTCGGATGATTTTTCTGTGTATTCCAATAAAAAATAAATAAATATCATGTATATAAATAATTTAATTGAGAACTTCTAAAATGAGGTCCCGTTGACAAGGTAAAAAAATTCCAACATTTAAATCAACATTTAACTGTCGTGGTCGTCGAAAACATGCATCAAACTTATTATGAAACATCCTCATGGGATTACAATGAGAAAAAAAAAAAAAAAAAAAAAATTTCCCCATCGTCCATGAGCCCCGGGCAACTGTGGTGCTTGTGGATGGAACAGGCGTCCGGAAGATCATGTTTGAAGTTGCGAAGAAACCACAAACTAGAAAATATGGTGTCAGTGCCTGTGCCCTGCTTTTTTATGTCATGAAAGGATCCTCAACAAGGCTCCATTCTAAAGTGGAGAGAGTACTGCAGTTCTTGATGAGCAATCCAATGTTTTGTATAGGCGATAAACTTAACCGAGGCAAGTATACTCCTAATCTAGAATTCTGACAAATCTTTTTGTTAAATTCTTCTTCCCATTTCGTAATATTCCTTGGTATTAGTCACCCTGTGAATGAATTTCCATTGGTACTGATATTCATAATCTTAATCAAAATATGGCTTTGTCCTCATATTTGAGGATTTTTTTTTTCCGCATTCTCTTGCCTATTTTTAATCTGGATTAAATTATTCTCGAAAATGTAAAATATTGCTTGCGTTGAAAAATGTAATGCGTGACATCTGATTCTAAATGATTCAGGTTGATGTAAATTTGTATTAAATCACGAATAAGGTCTTAGGGGTTTTTTTCTTATATTGAAAATTGTTTTGAGATATTGTTTTGCACTAGAGGACAACACATCATGATGATCGTTATTATATTCACTAGGTGAAAAAAATTATAAATTTTGATTGATAACCATTTTTGTATTGCTCGACACTTGGTATAACAATGGAGAGTAAGCAATGACAACATATGCCAAACAAGCAACACGTACATGATATGTCTTAAGACGTACTGGAAGTGCATAAAATGCTCGCCAACCTTTTTTCTCCTGTTTCGGAGTTGCTTCATTATTTATTTATTTATTTTAATTTCATCTTGTTCTTCCTCTCTTCTTTAACAGATTTAGATGAAGATCCTGTAATTGAAGTTTTGATTCTTACATTTCAAAGATTATTTGAGGTGATAGAGCCCAAGGATTTGAATCTTATGTGGAGATGCTTACATGTGGAAATAAATGATTCTGTTAAACACAAAAGTTTTACACGGTTAAGTCGCCTTTTATCATTGCTTATTTCGACAGTTCAGATCAATGGTGGGAGATGGGTTTTTGGTAAGAAAAAAGTATTACAAATATTGTTTCTATTAATTGTCATTCTTTCAGTACTGATTTGTTTTGTTTCCCATATTGGCAACTTATACCTTCCATTGTTTGATAGATTGCCGAACAATGCTTGATATCATGGCATTGGTTTTACAAACATTTACTGTATCTTCTTCCACTGCAATGGCTGAGGATCATTTACACGAAGATTTTGATAAAGTTCGAAAACTAATGATTTGCATTATTGATGTGCTGCACAATGATAATGACATGTCAGAAATTTCCAACAAAATATTTTCCTATCTCCTTCTTCTCTGATATTTCTGTCGTCTCCCTCTTTTTCGTCCTCTCCACCTTTTCTTCGTCTTCCTTTTTTCCTTCAGAAAAACTCTATGCCCCCTCTGTTGCCTCATAAAAATGGCCTCCCCCATCTTTCTTGTTAACTTTCCTTTTTGTCTCAAGACTCCCACAGATGTCCTAGCTCAAGTTCCTTTTTGGTTGTTAAGATTGGTAACCTTTTCACAGCTGTCATGCACAAACATAATGAGCAAATAAGTCTTTGTCAGCTGTAAGGTAAGATTGGGGTTCACATGCATTTACTTTAATTCTTCACTAGTATAACTTTGCTGTAACATTGATATAGCATTGCTGCAGCAATCTGATGCATTTCAACTATCAATTTCATTATCTCCTCTAATCCCGTGGGCCTCCACTCTTTTGCATCGTAGGCTCCAACTGCAAGGCAACACCAAAATTAAACATTAAAAAAATATGCCAAAAGCCAAAATTAATAACTCTTTACCCATCCTCTAACTAAAACAAACTAATTATATAAAATACTAAAACCAAGGCATATTATCTTGAAATAACAACAATCAATAAGCTTAAAAGCATGCTAAATAACTTTATTTCATAGAGTTATCAAGGGGTGAACATGGAAAATATTGGCTAATTTCCTCCTTGAATTGTCGCCACTTTGAGGGGCGGGTGAAAATTTTGTTCTATAAAGTTGAAGACAAATGGTCCCTTTCACATGTACTTAGTTTGTGTTGTACTGCCCAAACAATCTACACTACTCTTAGTTGCGATTGCATGCATGCACCACATACCCCTTTTCTCCTTATTCAAATTTCTTCTTGCTTTGACTACAAAGATCCGAATCTCCCTCTGCTTCCCATTTTTATTTTTTATTTTTTGTTTTTCTTTCTTCCAATTTTTCAACCATTGATTAAAGGTTGTCATCTTTAATCTCACCTATTGAATTTTCCACAACACCAATCCTCGACCTAAGCTTCCATTGGTCACTTTAAATCTAAACTTTGGCCATTGATTTGTCCAGGATCCCTTAACATCAAATCTACATCATTGATTTCAAATCTAATCATCATTTTTGATCAATCCTCCACCTTTGGATTTACTACTAGTTAATCTTAACTATTCATCTCATTTTTATGTGACACATCAATTTTTCTCAATCATACTCTCAATACTTAGATATTAATATGACCAAAACGAATACTAAGGTCATCAAATTGACCTAATAATAATAATTGGGATTCCTTCCCAAAAAATTGACATTTATGCCAATATCATGACATAATAAATTTGTCACATAAATTATATATTGTTCGATCTATTTTTTATGTATTTATAATTTCTCATTTAATAAGAGAAATTTAACATTATTAGAGCATCAACATTATTATATATATGGTACATATAAAATCATTCATAAACTTAAAATTTGGTATTCAACAAACTAATTCATTACAAGTAGATTAATGAATGAAATTCATGATAATAATTCATGAAATCAAGTTCATGAATTTTTAGGGCATCACAATTTTTATCAACTCATCTTATATTTATGTACGCTATTATATTAAAGTCAATAATTTTGTCATTTTACAACTCTAAAATTATCAATTTTGATATTAGATTGGGTAACATTATAAGGAGGTACTAAAAACATGAATCTTTACCTAATTTTCTCAAAGTTAATTTTGTTCAATCTTTTTTTTTGGGGGGAGGTGGGGGGGGGGGGGGGGGGGGGTGGTGTGGGCGATGACATTTTGAAAACAACTGGAGTTGGATCGGCAAACATACCTTAGATTAAGAGATTTTTTATTTTATTTTTTCCATCTCAATGCATAATATTCCAATTTAAAAAAAAAAAATCCCTTTGAATAGGATTCTTTTAAAAATTTAATGTTGGGATTAAAAGCAAAGTTAGTTTTTTTTGTTGCATATGGACGGCAGGTAGCTCCCTCCACCCTCCTAAAACCATCCAACAATTAAACTTTAAATCTAAATTAATACTTTTTTACACTGATTATATTTCAATAAGGTCCTTTAGAATTAAATTCATTCTCTCTTTTTCCACCCATCAACCATCCAACTCGGATGATTTTTCTGTGTATTCTAATAAAAAATAAATAAATATCATGTATATAAATAATTTAATTGAGAACTTCTACAATGAGGTCCCGTTGACAAGGTAAAAAAATTCCAACATTTAAATCAACATTTAACTGTCGTGGTCGTCGAAAACATGCATCAAACTTATTATGAAACATCCTCATGGGATTACAACGAGAAAAAAAAAAAAAAAAAAAAATTTCCCCATCGTCCATGAGCCCCGGGCGACTGTGGTGGCTCCCTGACAAGGGCTTGCGAGGCGGAGGGCTCGTAGTGGTCCGACGGTCAACGCCGGAGGGATGGGTGATGGACGGCGATATAGATCTGGTTTCCATTCATACAATGATCCGAGAATATAGGAAGCTCCGGAAAACACGAATCGCCAAAAGCATATTGTGATCAAATTTCTTCAAAGTGAGCATAAATTAAATCTGTCGGTTGGTCTCAGGTCATGAAGAATTGCCTAACATTTACAACCCCTTTTTGGGGAACCATAGGTCAAGTTTCCCTTTCTCTTCTGATAAACCAAAATCATAACCCGGCCTCAAGAAATCGAACTCGTCAATGGTACTTAAATCCGTTTCCTCCGTATGGTTCAAGCTCTTAGAGAGGTCACCATTTTCAGTCCGCAACTGGGATGAAAGTTTCGAAGACGTTTCACAGCAATTGTCCCAATAGCAATCAATGCCTAATGTTCCATCATTAGCAAAATTGTGTAAGCTATCTAGGCTACCGGATGAACCGATGGAGCCGCAAGAATTTTCTTGTTTCTCCATCTTTGTATCGTCATTTGCAATGTCGAAATCGAGTACAGGGTAACAACAAGTGTTTTTATGCTCATCTTGCAAGCAGGCATAACTATCAGCACAGCCACTGGACATCATAAAGGGCTCAGTCTGTAGGGTATCAATTCCACCATCGAGTCTGCTATACCGAGTCGGGTCCGATGGTCTTGCAACTTCAGATTCCTCTCTGTCCTTCTTAACAGGAAAAGAAAAACCATGCCCCTGGACTAACTTGGCATGCTCTTTAACACTTCCTGTTTCTGTTAACACAGTTTCTCCAAGTTCTCTACAAGAAAACGCATCGGTGGACCGCTCGGTAGAGTGCAGCGGGTAGTCGGGGAAGTTAAGGAGAGCCACGGCGCCATACATGGCCTTTGCAGCTTCATCATAGGCAAGAGCAGCCTCATGGGCAGTGGAGAAAGTGCCGAGCCAAAGCCTTGTTCCTTTTTTACCAGTTTTGGTGCTTCTACAATTCGGTTCTCGGATTTCGGCAACCCATTTACCCCAAGTCCTCTGCCTAACTCCTCTGTAATTGCACTCCGAGTTTTCGGGACCGCCTTTTCCCACCATACAACCCTTTTTGGAGCCTTTGGCTGGAGACCTGAGACTACTCCCTTCTCCTCCTCCTCCTTGTAGAGAACTATGTTGGCTGTTGTACTCCTTCCACTTTGCTAAAGTATCCACTATTGACTCACTTCCACTTCTTCTCTTCCTTGGTTTTCTCTTCCTGAAATCCATCTCAAAGAAATCTCGTTTTTTATTATCCATTTATATTTGGTTTTTTGTTATCCCATATTCCCTAACATAAATGCCTACAAAAAAAAAAAAAAAAAAAAAAAAGCACACATAAAGGCAAAACAAACTTACTTGGGAACAAGCTCAGCGTTCATTCTCTTTGTGATTTACTCGGGTGCTACTTCTCCCTCAACTCTTGTTTGGATAAGTCAAACTATATATATATATGCATGTAACTATCTGTTATCCGGGTTATTTGAATTTTGTGTGTGTGTGTTTTTTTCCCTCTCCTCCTGAGTTTCAGAACAGGGTTTATATGAAAAAGAGTTCGTTTGGTTTTTTGGGGGATTCAAAAGTTTCTTCTTATTTCCTTTTTTTTCTGGTGAACAGCGGGTCAGAGGAGAGTTGTTCTCCTGACAACCCCACTATTGTCTTGGGGACGAAGCAACTTGCAAGGTTTTTTTTTTTTTTTTTTTTTTTTTTTTTTTTTTTTAGAGTTCGGTCTCCCTTTCTTCTCCGTGGCTACAGAAACTCCAGCACCTGAATGTGACGTAATTCATGACGTTTTTCCTTCTTTAACTAGCTCTCCTTTCGACGTAGTTTTTCTTGCAGCCGAAGGTTTTATGATATTCCAATCTTGCCCCAATGATTTTGGACAATTCCATTTAGAAACCAATTTCTTACCACTAGTGGAACATGTGCCTTCCAGAAACCACGAAGAGAAATTATATACGGTGACCCATTTAAAAATTTCTCTTTTTAAAATTTATATAAGAAAAAAAATTTTAAAAATTAATAATTTTATAAAATAAAAAATTTAATATAAAAATAAATTAAGTATTATATAGCATATTTGAAAGAAAATGTTTTTTGAATATATGTAAGTTATAAATTTTTTTAAATAAATAAAAGCATAATTTAAATTTTTAAAAATTAAGAAGGGCACTGACTCTAATGTAAATACGTTTCTGAATAAGTAGGCAGTGTGCGACAAAGGACAAACGGTGAGAAGAAAATGTCTTTTGGTACAATAAATGTTTATCCGTACCCAAATCTAATATGAATTTATTAAGCCACGCCTACATACAGCAACTAGCCCACTGCCCATGGTTTTGCGTGCTCGGAGGTTTTGAATTTCTTAATAAAAAAAATATATATATATATATATATATACTAGTTAAAAAATATGTGTATCACATAGGAATTGACATATTTAAAAAAATTTATTTAAATAAGAAAAAAAATATATAAGTAAAAAGTAGATAAAAAAAGCATCAACAAAATACATTGAGATGAAAAAAGAATACGTGAAAAAAAGATCAAAACAATTAAAAAACTAAAAAAATTAAGGATAGACTAAATCAATGCTAAAAAAAAAATGATTAAAATATTTTTTTTGTTTTAAAAACAATATTTTAAAATTTTAATAAAAATATTTTCTTAAATCAAATATGATTTATTTATAACAAAATATCTAAAACAAATTATATGAACATATGAAAAATTACAAAATATAAAATCTATTTTTTAAAAACAGTATATAAATAAATATTTTTACTAAGAAATTTTTTTTTTTTCTCTTCTCTCTCTCACTTCATCTACACTCTCTCTCTTCTCTCCATCTCCCTCCCTTCCCCTCGAACAAAAGAAAAAAAAAAATCCAAAAAAAGTACTCCACCCATTTAACCTCTCTCTCTCCCTTCCTTCCTTCTGCGTGTTAGTGGAAAAAAGAAAACAAAACCCACAAAAATGCTCCACCCCATTCACTCTCTCTCTCTCTCTCCGGGTCAGTAGCGGAAAAAAAAAAAAAAACACAAAACCCAACAAAAGGACTCCCCTCACCTCTCTCTCTCCTCTCTCTCCTCTCCCCGTGTGTCAGCTGACCAAAAGCCCAAAAAACCACAAAACGCACGTTTTGGACGAAAACAGTAAAATTTTTTCTATATATGTTGTATATTTTGTATGTATGTATATATATTATGTCTAGATAAAAATGAAAAAAAAAAAGGGCCAAAAGAGGGAAAAAAAAAAAAGAAAACGAAAATTAGACCAAAAACTCCACCTATCTCTCTTTCTCTCTCTCCTCCTCCCTTGCAGCCTTGCGTGCGCGGTGCGCGTTTCAACCAAAACGCGCGTTTTGATGAAATCCATGAACTGTAGCTCATTTTGAGCTGTCTAATGTCTGTAGAGATATATATATATTTATAATGCACCGTAAACTACAAAAATACACTAAGTTAAATCCTACTGTTTTAGAAGTAAATTTTCTATAACTTTAATGTCATTTAATACACCAAGTTCATACAATTCTTTTCTATTGCAAATTTAGATTAATTATCCATTTAATCTCTAATATTTTTAGAAAATTTTGATTTGACCCCTAATCTTTTTTCTTTGGTTAAAAATCCTGAACTTTTTAAAAAGATATAAAAAAAATTTATACAATTCAATATATATTATCATACACATCATTTGTTTTATCTAATTTTTAACGATTATTAGTACAAATGACTATTCTACATATTTTTCAAAGGTCCAAATAGTATTACCCAAGAAAAAAGATTGAAGACCAAATCACATTTTCATAAAAGAAAACTGAGGTGGATGATCTATATTTATTATCTAATTTAATAGATAGCTTAATTTCTTTTTAATTAGTTAAATGGCTTAATATGTATGTTTTGTTTAATAAATTTTTATTTTTCCCAAACACCGTCCCCTCTCTCTCTCATCTGTTTCTTCCAACTTTCTTTTTCTCCCTTTGCTCGTTTCTCTCTTGCCCATTGCTGGAGATGGCAGCTTGTCGTTCATGGAGTTTCGGCAAGGTAGCGATCGCGAGGTTAATGATGATCCCAAGCTATGCGATGATGAAATATATTGCTCGTTGTTTGTGGAGTTTTGGCGAGGTCACGATCTCCTCGCCTTTGAGATCCAATTGCAGTTGTGATCTCATCACCGACGATGGGATGCCAAGCAACGAGGATGACGACAAGGTGCGGTTAGCAACAACAACTTCATAAAGTCGGCAAGGGTAGATCGGCGGTGAGGAAGAGAGAGAGAGGTAGAAGGGAGGGAGGAAGAGAGAGAGAGAGAGGCAAAAGGGAGGGAGGGAGGGAGGAAGAGAGAGAGAGAGAATCAAGGAGGTGATTGTCATAGGTGGGGCTGGGGAGGGATAGAGAGTTGGGTTTTTTTTTGTCTTTTTAATATGATCAATCAATGATTGATTACAAAAATTAGTAAGTAATATTCTGATCAATTAATGATTGACCATATCAATCAATGATTTGTTTGTCGTCAATCAGTAATTGATTATAAAATTTGTGAATTATATTATCATATATAGTGATTTACCAATAATCAATGAATGATTAACCGATTTGTCAATCAAATATTAACCAATAGTCAATAAGTAATTTATCGATAGTCAATCAATGATTAATTATAAAATATGATTAATTAGTGATTGACCATTTACAAAATTAATTAACCATTTTAAGTTAAAAAAAAGTCTTTTAACTAATTTTTAAAAACTTGGACCATTTATTAAAAAACTTATTAAAAGAATACTATTTAGCTATAAACCCCTTTCATAGAAGATTAAGGACCAAATGGTTAATTTTCTTCCGTCTATTTGACAGTTAATGTTGAAAATTTCTAAAGTAGGGCACATTATTTTTTCTTTGCTTGTAGAACTAGTTTTAATAATTAGTTTGATTTATGCCAGAGAGAGGGAGCACTTTTATATCATTTATCATATATCATATAGCATATGTTTTTAAAATGGATACTCCTCCATCAACCGTTTAAAATTTAATTAAAACGATTAGTAAACAATGCCATACCGAGAGGACAAATAACCCTACCATAGAATTTTTCTTTAGACTTCATACCAATTTATCAATGAGCAGGTTAAAAAAAATTAAAATTAACCTCCACAATGTTAGCCAGCTGGGCAGGTACTACCATATAAACCTGAAAGACATGATTCAAAAAAAGACCTTGTTTAGCTGTCATACAAGCCTCTCAAAACGACAACCATGGGGAAAAAAGAAAGACTAAACTAGTAGGGAATTTATATATTTATATTTATTATTTATAATTATATATATATTATATATAAAATAAAAGGCATCAGTAAGGTAAATGTAAATGGAAGATAAGAGATCAAATTGATCAAACATTGTTCCTCACTGCATTTAGCTTTCCTTTTACTCTTTACAAATACAGAGCAACTTCTGAAGATACAGAAAAATACCAAAAGCAGGGACCGATGATGTCGGGAACTGCACAACATATATTTGGAAGGAGGCAGGCATCAAGCCAACCTTACCTTCAAGATTTAACAAAAACACAAAATGTTCAGATCTGCTTCCAGTATAAATATAGGATCTGCAGTTCCCCAATAATATTCTCCTGAAATATGCCAAAAGCATCCAGTTGCGTAACGGGTGTAATGTCATGACTCCTCGATGTTTTAACTCATCAGCAACAAGATCGGATCTAACTTGTCTGCATTCAGCGATTCAAACAAGAAAAGGAATATAAAAAAGTGAGACCCAGGAAGCAGTAAACTGGAGGTCAAATTTCCAGATTTTGGAAAGCAAAATCTAGCTTTAACATAGGACGCAGCGGAAACGTAAAAACAGTGAACACATGGTTCTGGATGATCAAGATCTTCTGGCAAGCTATTTGTTCTTTAATTTGACAGATATACTCTGAAAGGAGGGTTTCACTTAAATCCTTGTTCGATACTGAATTGGTACAAGGAAATATTTAGAGATAAGCAAGCACAATCCTTGTGATATCCCACTGCCGGACTGTAAGCTGGAAAAGCTCAAGCTACTATAAGAAACTCTGAAGTGAATGCGAACACTCTAGAAGGAATGAAGGATCTACTTCAGAACTAAAAGAAACATCAAAGTCAACTCTCTAGATTGGATACTGCAAGGCTACAGGAAAAAGGAAAGAACGAAAAGATTGGGTGGGGGTCATCGAAGAAATAGTTAAAAACAAAGTGAAAAGCCACATAAAAGCTCCGGGAAAGAAATGCTGTTTAATAGATTGTGTGTACAAAACTAAAATGTACACAACATAAAACAAAACGTAGAAGGGTTTTATAGATTCAGAAAACCTGAAACCGAAGCACAGCACATCTGTTATAGGGTAATGAATGATGATATGACGAAATAAGACAACAGAACTGAAATCTAGAGATACAGAGACTTTTTACGGAAGGATGCTAAAAAGTCGAAGAGGATTTACAATTCTCCTCTTAAGTTCCTAAACTAAAACAATTGAATCCCATTGAAGCTAAATAAGACTAAGAGACATGATTAACATGGGTTTGGGTACTTTGTTCTGGTGAGAACCGGCTCCATGCTTGGATATACTAAACGACACAACTAGGAAAACTTAATTGTCATATTACAAAAGGATTGTCGACTCAAAAGCAATTCATAGAACATAAGGTATTACTTATAAGGCCAGCCATTTCAACCTCCTGTACACCTACGCAATTAGGTGTTAATAATAGCGAGCCAGTGAATGGCTTTATTTGGAAGTATGTTTGTCTCCCTGTAATTGCTTATGTGAGAATAGATAGTGACAGAGCCTGAAAGTATCATATAAATTCTAACACCCCTGGAAGGTTAGAGAACCTTTTTTGTTTTTCTCCTTCTTATGATTGCAGCTAGGAAATATATGCATAGAATGATATCACACTGCAGAGATCCTGACCCCTTTCTGTCTTCTAGGGCCTCAAAAAACCTCCAGTTCTGACAATTGTCAATTTACATCATTAAGATTTTAATAAATGATTGAAGAAAATTGTTCAAATACAGACGCCATTACTGGATGAAAATATGGTAACTTGCTCGTTTGGCCCCCAACCTTTATACTAAGTACTCTTTAAAAAGGTGAAAAATGGTGTTTTTTCTTAACATGTGTTAAAAATTTAGCAGAAAATGTCACGTAAATCACACATGATTTAGTATTTAAAGGTAATTAAGGAAAAAAAAATTACATGATTCAATTTATGTGCATCACGCACATGATCAGTCTGATCAAAAGCAAAAAGGTTGGGGGACCAAATTGCAACTTTGTAAAAGGGTTGGGGACTAAACAAACAATTTACCGGATGAAAATAATGACCAAGAACCATTTCTAAAGTTCGGTGTTCATTGACAGAAACTCGAATTCAAACTAAACCCACACCACTTAAATGTATTTCTCTAATTCTTTCTATAGAGTGTGCTGAAAAGAATGACCAAGAACCATCTATAAAGTGTGATGTTCAGAGATAGAATGTCAAATTCGAATTTAACGAACATCACTTGAATGCATTTCTCCAATCATTTCTTTTTACCAAGCATAGGGTCATTTTTAGTGTAGACAATCACATAATGTTAATTCTAGGATCATTTTCCGAGGCTATGATCACGAAATATTAATCGAATCATCTAAGCTTAACCAATAAAAGATAAATTAAAGTAAAACCCAGGAAAAGAAATTACCTGAAAGTGATATGACCAAAACAAAAACTGCACGTAAGAATCACTCCCCTATTCCAACCCAGCAGACCTAGCAACTTTGTACCTTAACTTCCTATTTTGATTTTCCTGCAAAATTTTTCAGTCAAAAAAGAATTTCATTTTAGTAATAACATAAAACATATATCTCAAATGAACAAATAGCAACAGACATTCTTCTTCCATCAAAAAGCAAAAAAAAATCAAAACTGTACACAAAATCTCCGAAAAGTTGCTGCATTTCCACTAGTTCAATAGCGATTAAGCAGGCTCACCTGCTCAAGAACCTTGGCGGAACTCTTCTCCACGAGCCTTGCCAAATTCTCAATCTTGGCAAGCATCTTCTCGTACAAATCTTCGACACCAGAAGTATAATTTGCAGCCTCCGTCCCCATCAGCCTTCGCAAATCGCCAACCTCCAAACCCTCGGCGCAGAAATCCAATTCCCTCTGAACCTTCGACACCTGCTTCTTCCGACTCAAACTCTTCTCACTCCGGTCCTCGTTCATCGGCGACGTCCTCAAATCGCAGGGTAGAAGAGGAAGCGGAGAGTTAGGGCTGAAAGACCCGTAATGTCCGCGAAATGCAGGTCCAATATTGACAATGTCGATCGATTTCGGCTCGAACGACTGCGTCGAAGATCGGAACTGGTGCGCGCGGTACTCGTGCGTGTGAATCGCCTGGTCCTGATTCGGAGAACCGAGGAGGAGGAAGACGCACGGCGCGAGTCTGGTGGCGGTCGGAGCGTTCTTCACCGGGAAAGCGAGATCTCTCCTCGAGGAGAGAGAGGCCGAGACGGAGAATTCTCTGAGGGAAGGACGGAGAGAGGTTTTCCGGCGGCCGGAGAACCAGCCGATTAGGGTTTTTCCACGGTGGTCTTCGTTGGAATCACCGAGGAGGCGCGTGAGAGAGGGAGAGTCAAGGCGGCCGGCTGAGTCGTAGAAGCTGTTGATCGCGCCGGAGCAGATGAATCCCGTGACGGTGGCGAGGAGAGGGGAAGATGAATCGGAGGCGGTGGATGAGGGGACGTCATCGGAGAGGTTGGAGGGGGCGATGTGGGCGACGTGGCCGAAGAGGAGGCCGTCGACGGCGCCGGGGGAGAATGAGAAGCGTTGAATCATGGAGGCGAGGGTTGGGCCGGAGATTGCGACTTTCTGGAAAGGAAGGTCGTCCATGGCGGCCTCACAGCTCTCATACAGTAGAGTAGAGGGGGGGGGGGGGGGGGGGGGGACGGAAGCTCAAGGAGGGGGAGAGAGGCGCTTTGGAGTCTGGTGAGAAGTAGAGAAGCAATGTTATGTCGTCGTTTTTACATTTGGCTTTTTCAAAATGAAAAAGTTGTTGTCGTTTTCAGCGGCAATGGGAGGTTGTCGTTTCTTTT
The DNA here is from genome assembly GCA_025413025.1 of Ficus hispida. NCBI lineage: Eukaryota > Viridiplantae > Streptophyta > Magnoliopsida > Rosales > Moraceae > Ficus > Ficus hispida. The sequence continues at coordinate 23,036,843 of CM046372.1, forward strand.
TTTTTTTTAAGATTTTTTTTTTCCTAACAAAAAAAAAAAAAAAAAAAGTCTTGAAAACATGACGTTAGCAAACATGTCGCTGAAAAATGAAAAACACGGTTGGTTGTCGTTTTAGGAGTTGAGATGATTAATTGATAAGCATGTAATATTTTGTTCACATAAACAAGATAAAAGGTAAAGAATCTTCATAACAAATATATAAATTCGATAAACAACAGTACAATAAAACTTTTTCTGTCTTTTTGAACAGAAACACAAATTGAAATACAACATTATTACCCCCCCATATAAAAGAATAATTAATTCTCACTCCAAATAAACCTCTCATGAAATACCTATATATGCACAACAATACAACACTACCAAAACAAATAAGAATGAAAGAATTTTAAGGACTACCCCCAAACTAATTCAGCAAAAAAGGACTACCCAAAGTAAACTAATACAATTTCTTCTCCTTTATCATATAATTTGGTAAACCCTTTCATTCATTTGGCGGCGGTGGTGGTGATTTGGTTGGTTCCTCAGCAGAAGCAGCAACATCTGGTTTGATCTCCTCTAGCTGATGCAGAACTTGCTGAACTTCCGGTCTCGCTTCCGGTGAGGGATCGACACAATGCAGAGCCAGCTTCAATGTGTTGAGCAACTCGTCGCCGATATTCGGCGCGTCCCTCATGAGCTCCAAATCGAAAACTTCATTAGTCCACTCCTCTTTCACAATGGAAGCCACCCACTGAGGCAAGTCCATGCCGTTCATGGGCTCCCCCGGGGATTTCCCTGTTAGGAGCTCCAATATGATCACCCCAAGGCTGTAGACGTCGGTTTTGTGGTTGGCCTTCTTGGTCTTGGTGAGCTCCGGCGCATTGTAGCCAAGAGACCCAGCGGTGGCAATCACATTGGTGTTGGCTGCGCTGGTCATGAGCCTGGAAAGGCCCGTGTCGGCAATGTGGGCGTTGGTCTGCTCGTCTAGTAGTATGTTGCTTGATGTTAGATTTCCATGAATCATGTTCTCTTGGGTGTGAAGATAGACGAGTCCCCGCGACACTCCCATCGCTATGTTCATCCTCGTCGGCCAATCAATGACGGTCTCGGGCCCACGAGCTGCGTGGTAGAAATACATAATTTACATGAGAAATGCAAACAAAATAGTGCAATGTAGATCTCAACTATATTGAAGACATTTTGATTGTTACTTACCATGAAGAAAGGAAGCAAGACTTCCCTTAGGCATGTAGTCGAAAACTAGAAGCTTCTCTCCCTTGGGTCCCAAGTAATAGGCTCTAAGTGCAAGGAGATTCGGATGTCGGATTTTTCCAAGTGCGGCAACCTCGGATTCAAACTCTTTCTGCCCCTTGGTAGTCTTTTCCCTCAGCCTCTTCACCGCAACTTGGTTACCGTCCTCCAATGTTGCCTTGTACGATGTCCCATAAGTACTCTTCCCCATAATCTCTGCTGTTGCACACAGCAGATCATCAGCTGTGAACACGAACGGCCCGTCAAAGTGAACAAGCTTTCCCCCAGCTTCACCGCCCGATTGAACTTCCGGGCCTGCAGAAATCGCCTTCTCGGTGCTGCCAGCAGAAGCATGCTTGGAAATTTTTCCGCTCTTTCCGCTAGAAGAAGCCCTTTTCCTCAGGAAGCAACAAAGCAAGAAGCAGCAAAGTAGTAGAAGAACCACTAGGAGGGCACCAGCTGCTATGAGAAGAATGTCCTTCGTACTTAGCTTGTGGTGATGCTTCTTCTTCTGGGATTCGGGTGGTTGGGATGGAAGGATCTGTGGCGGGGGCGATGGAGAAGGGCATGTGGTTGAACTACTATAACCACACAGCTGAAGATTCCCCACGAAAGAGCTTGAATTGAATTTTTTGGACAGGAGAGACGGCACAGCCCCGGAAAGGTTGTTGTAAGAGACATTGAAAGAAGTAAGATTGGCGAGGTGGACAAGAGAAGCCGGGATTTCTCCGCTAAAATTGTTTCTAGACAGGTCAAGTTGGCTGATTCCAGAGATGTTGCCAATAGTTTCAGGAATTGGACCAATGAATTGATTATCCTTCAGAATCAGCAATGAAAGGTTGTGCAATCTGTCCAAGGATTGAGGGATCTGGCCATCGAGGCGGTTTCCGCCAAGATTCAACGAAACTAAGGAGGAGAGTTTTGGGAAACTAACGGGAAAACTTCCATTGACACCATTGTTTGACAAGTCTAGTATTTGGAGTCTTGACAGTGACCCTAACTCATTGGGTATGGTTCCAGAAATCTGGTTATTGCTAAGAGAAATCTGTTGAAGAAGGCTCAATTTACTCAACGAAATCGGGATAGTTCCCGAGATGTTATTGTGATCAAGGGTCAAAATTTTAAGTTGGTAACTATGGTTTCCTGTCCCACTAGCCCCCCAAGTACTAGGAATTGGACCAGAGAACTTGTTGTGTTGCAAAGCGAGGATAACAAGCGAACGGGACTTTGTAAGACTACTCGGGATAGAGCCCGAAAGGGAATTGTAGCTCAAATTGGCTCTAAGTAGCTTGGTGGAGTTTACAAGACTAGGTGGAATAGGACCAGTGAGTAAGTTATTGCTTAAATCAAGAGTTTGAAGCAAAGGGCAGTTACCAATTGAAGGAGGGATAGAGCCCGAAAGCCGGTTGTTGAAGAGGTAAACTCCTCTTAGATTGGGAAGGAACCCGAGAGACCAAGGGAAACTGCCTGCAAGAAAATTGTCATGGAGACTAATCTTCCGAAGAGCTTGAAGCTGCCCGATCTTCTCAGAGATTCTGCCTCCGAGCCCCTTCCACGGGAGCTGGATGGCGATAACCTGCCCTTTCACACACTTGATCCCTGCCCATCCACCCGAACAAGCCCCGTACCCGCTGTTGTTCCAGCTGCGAAGAACTCCTTTCGGATCAACGAGGTCGTGTTTTAGGCCTTGTAGCGCTTGGTAATCGGCTTGTGTGACGATTATCCCGTCCCACGACTCGCCTGAGACAACAACCACAAGCTGAACAAACAACAAGGCATATATGAACAAATTACTAAACAATCTGAGAAACTTATAACACCTATTTCCCATCAACATTATAGAAGTTTGTTTCTTCACAACGAAATGAAAGGAAAATAAGAAGAGAGTTTAGTTTGGTTTAGTTTAATCTCTCCTTTTTTTCTTGTTCGTATAGAGAGAAACCATAAAAAAAAGGAAAGCTAGAAATTATGAGAAGAAGAAGAAAGATGAAGAAATGGAAATATAGAAAGTGAGAGAGATAGAGAAGCGGGTGCGAGCTGATAAAGAGAGAAAATCATGTGAGGATATTCATTTCAAGGTGAGAAAAACAAAGAAAAATTGTTTTAGTTTGGGCACAAAGTCAGGAGGCATATGGGGTCACAGAGTCTTCATCTTCGTTTATCCCAACGGCTAGTTTTAACGGCCCTTGGTCTTTGTGTGTGTTTCATGCTGGCCGCAGTCGTTTTTCTCCAACGGCTATATTTCAGGGGCCACGTCAGTAGATACTACGACTACTACACAAGTGAATATTTACAAAACTTGCCACTAGGGCATTTTTGGTTTGACCGTTTGACTGACTGTCCGTCTTTGGATCTGGAAGGAAACTTTTGGTACCACGGTCGGTCCCTTCTTCTGGGCTTTTGGCCGATTTCTGGGGAGTTATAAAAGTGCCTTTTTCTTGATAAAGTAGATGCTCTTTTTTTTTTTTGTTCTTTTTGTTTTAAATATTTTTGTTTATTTCTTTTTGGCTTTATGCTTATATTTTCTTACTGTTTAAGTAAATTCATTCTCATTCCTCAAAAAAGAAAAGAAAAAAAGAAAAAGTGATTCATTTTCTTGTCTTCAAAAGTGCAATCAAGTTGTACCAAAATGTAACAGTGGCTTGCAGGATTAGTTCTTAATATTCTTGGGAACTTGTACGAGACCATGATGGAATTGAAAAACGTGTCCCCGTCCTAGTATGAGTTCAGCCAGTATAACTTTTTTGCTACTTCATCCATTGGAATTTAGAGATTTTATCACCCCCCCCCCCCCCCCCCCCCCCTCCCCCCCTCCTTTTTTTTTTAAGGCTTAATGCCAACAGGTTACAAATCATCAGCACCCTGTTCAATTCCTCAAGTCAAATGGTTTAAATGAAAAAAAATTATATAAAATATCACTTGTGTGTGAATGAATCTATATCATTATCATGCACCGCACACGTGTGGGCACGGGTGATTCAAGGTTTAGGATGTTTTTGAGACGCACTTTACACTGCACATTGTTGTAAGGAGTTAAAGGAGCATTCTTTTTTAGTTTTTTTACTATATTTTCTAAAGAATAAAATTTAACTGCTAATTTTTGTTGTGACGAATATTCAACTGTCTATCTAAAACAAAAATAAATAAATAAATAAGCAAGCAAATAAATCGTTATTGGTAGAAAAAGGATTTAGGCCATCACTAATGCTAGTAGCCCACCACAATAGTGATCGACATTAACGAATTTTAAGACCAAGTCGTAATATTATAATTTATATGTACTTTCTAGTAATGTGGTGCGGAGCTCCCATTGTTCTTATTGGCGGTCTATTAATCTAATCCCTCGTATCCCTGAACGTTCAAGACCGTTGCCGATGATATATACACACACACACACACACACTCACACATATTATATTCACAATAATTGGTCTAAAAACCCCCGTGTCTTTCTTCCAGATAACAGTAGCGTGTCCTCCAAAAACCCGAGCAGTGGACTCAGGGATATACAAGTAAATGACTGTTTTTATTTATTTATTTTTGTAATTTCAAAATTGATCCATCAGTGACTATTCAAACTTCTTTACGGATTATTTTTGAGGACATGGTTAATCAATTTTCTAATATGATCAATAATGATTAATTGTATAGTACTCATTGCCCATATATGTTTAATTGATGACATCAATATGTGTTTGTATTGATCAATGGATTAGATGAGTCAATCAACATTTTAGATTTCATGAGCCAATCAACACCAAGTCTTTTTACTCCATCAGCCTCCACTCCCATTTTATGACGCGTTGGGGGGAATAGAACAAAATAGGAGCTCCCAAACCAAAACAAATAAGAAAATCTGGTCAACATGTCGTAGAACTTTCTTATCAATCTTCTAATGCTAATGAGAACATCAACGGCTAAAAAAATTAAAAATTAAAAATGTAAATATAACGCGTCTTGTTTAACGCAAAAATATTGACCAATTTACAGGGGAAGGCTAATGACTGAGAATGAGTCAGCGAAAAGTACTAAATAACAATTTAAACCATTCTTCTAAAATATAAACATCAGAAGCAAGCTATCTCATCTTTGGCAAGCATGCATCAAACGACTTTAGAACCCGAGCTTTATAAAAGGCAACAAATGAAACTAAAGGGAAAACTAACGCTCATGGATTCTAATCACACAAGTATATTGTCAACTACATCTACTAGTTCTGGGTTCTCGACATATCGAAATCAAAATGTACGAATGTTCAAGATATTGCAGAGACTGATTTGGTATCAGAAGAAGAGTTTACTGTGAAAACTGAAAACCTCAGTGAAGATAAATCTGAAGCATTCCACATATGGAACCCAATCGTAAATATTTTTCCTGATCAACACGGTAATAATCAGAGTACATTTTCTAATTGGAATTTCATGCTTGCCTATCATATTCTTTAGAAGAACATAAGCATTGCATATAGGTGCATTACATGGAAGTTCATGTAAAAGAGAAACGACTGTTGAGACAAAAGAAACATCATTAGGAAACCATGAGAAGAGATCGTAGCAGCAACAGAGATAAAGAGTCATAAAGACAATCCATGCTTGCCAAACTAGAAATCGAATTGCTAAGTCTATTCTAACCCGACTTACACGACATATTGCCTTACAACTTATATGCAATCTTTAAACAATGTTGGCAAAATTTAAATCCTTGGCAGATCAAAACAAAAAACAAAACAAAACAAAACCAAAAAAAACAAACAAACAAAGAAACAAAATGGCGTGAAAAAATCAAAGCAAGAAGAAAGCTTTCCGCAGATGTTGTTGTTTTGATATTTGTCCATCAAATCTATTGCACAGATCTAGTAACAAAATCAGATTGCCGAATAAAGATCTAATCAACCAGATTTCTAAGTCAAAGAAGCATGCAGAATTCATCCACATAAATTTAGAAAGAATAGAACAAAGAAAAGTTAATATGTATTAAAATGTAAGTTACAAATTGTATCATATGAATCCATAAATGGAACAAGAAAACAAAGAACTAATAGATCCAGCGAAAAAAAAATAAAAACAAGGAAGCGAATTTTGTATAACACAGATCCATAAAGATTGCGCCCACTACATCAAACATAAATTTATGAGACAAAAACGTCTACTTTATTGCCTCTAAGGAAAGCTAAGAATTCCAATTTGAACAAATAGAACGAAGAAGTGTATTTATATACGCATTACCCGAGCGCGTTCTTCTCTTCCATTAGCGCGACAATCAGACCGGAGCTTCATCAGACACGAGCGGCAACGTGGGGAGCGGCGGCGGCGGCGGCGGCTGCATTGGTAGCGGCGCCACTGAGGAAGGAGAGGAATCCCGTGGAGGCGGAAGTCTCCTGCTCGTCCAAGAAGAGGTCCTCGGGAACCCTAAAAGCTCCGTGAGCGAAGACGACAGCGAATCCAAGCATAAGCGCGGAGATCAAGACAGATCCGACGCTGGTGAGGAAGACGACGAAGACGCTGAGCCCGATCAGGCCCCAGAGCGTCTGAGTATCGGTAAATGTACGGCCGAAGAGGACGAGGGGCTGATCGGAGGGACGGAAGAGATACAGGAAGAGCCACGCCGACAAGAGACCAAGGAGAACGAGGAGAGAGATCGGGTTGGTAAGGAGCGAAACGGCGAGGATGCCGGCGACGATCGCCATGTAGTTGACGCGGAAGTAGGAGTAATTCTTGCGGACGCGGAGGGTCGCGTCGGAGAAGGACTCCGGCTTGGCGAAAGCAGAGCGGTCGAAGAGTTCCGACCACGGGCGGCGCTGGGAGAGGCCGTGGCGGAGGGAATCGGAGATGTGGCCGATGAATGCCCGGAATGCTGGAGTCGAGATCGGAGCCTGTGATTGGGCTGAGCCGACTCCGGCGGTAACGGCGGCGGCGACGGGGGGCTGGGAATTGGAGATCGGAAGCACCGGCGGAGAAGAGGACGCCATTGTTACCGAATTCTAGAGAGAAAAGCACAGCAATAGAATTTCTTGGAGACGGGAGAGAGAGAGAGAGAGAGAGAGAGGGTTTTCTCAATTTGAAGAGGTATTAGAAACGCATGGACGTGGACTGATAGAAATAGCAAAGGACTTATATGATATGAAAATAAATAAAAAATAAAAAAAATTTGGCTTATGCATCGACAAAATGACGAATTGTAAAAAAATAATTAAAAATAAAAATGGTTTTAAAAATGAGGGCTTTTCTCGTTTTTTGTTCAAGTCCGTTGGATTTGTTTTGACTAAGGGCTTGAAAAGAATCGTGACCATTGATTTCACAATTCGGGTCGACAAACGGTACGATGACGAAACGCTGACCAGTTGAATTGCGCCATATCACCCCTTGATTAAGATTCTGACCTATAATTTTTCAACCCAAAAAAAGAGAAGATATTGACCTATAATTACGAAACTGCCATTTCTTTCTTTTTTGGTAATTTCCTTTTTCTGTAACTGCAAGTTTCACCACGCGTTTACATCAAGGAAGAAGAGGTGTCCCTTTCTTATTTTCTTCACAACCAAACCATGGACAAATATATATATAAAGAAATGAAATCAAACATATATAAACGTAAAGGAGGTGTCATTAAAAAAAAAAAAAAAAAAAAGAGAGAAAGAGAGAGGTCTTGGCCAGAGAACTAAAGATTATAAAGAAATGGGTTGAATTTAATCCGATTTTAGAATCAAGGATAACTTGATTTAAGGACAGACAAAAAAGTCAAAGACTTGGTGGTAAACCATTTTTGTTGAGGCCATCTAAACTTTGCCACAATAAAGAGCACAAAGAATAATAAGGACTTTGACAAAACCCACATCCAATAAGGAGAATGCTAATTGCAATCGTGCCTGCTCGATCTGGGCCACACATTGTTGTGCGATCTACGTAGATCACACAGCAAAGGCCTACATGATTCAATGGCCCAGATCGTGCACTAGCGAGAGTCGCATTCTTCTAGTAAGAAAGTAACCTCAAAGATTGCAAACCATGGCAAGACCATGTTCTTGAATTGCATCACATGCAAATTCAGTATCAAATTAAGGATAAGCAAACCATAACTTCATCGAAGAAGGGACTTCAAACAGCTTATTGTAGTAGTTGAATACTGCCAACTCCATAGTCAACACAAGTTCTTTTAAAAATGCATACCATAAACGCATTTAAGTTTTTGGACAACTCCTAGCATTAAGAGGATAAAGAGATTACATATTATCTTGAGCATACTCAGAAAAATGGGCATCAAGTGCATGCGAGTTCACCCTCGAGTCTGAATTAACAGACAGTTTAAAAGGTAGATCCATTCCATCCAAAGTTGGAACCCTGCAAAATAATTGAACCAACAGAACCACATAAGAAATGGCATGCGAGTTAACGGATAACGTGGAACAGTTGGAAGGAAAAAAAACAAAACACAAAATACATCATTGAAGGAAGCTAAAAAAAGTTTTTGATCAGGTTTCAATAGTAAATACTTATTTACATGATTCTAGTTCTGGTGTAAAGCATGCAAACACTGAGCATATTCTTGAGTTTGATTGGCCTAAACAAAGAGGAAGGATGCAATGAGAAAGAAATGCATGCAAGAGAACAACCAATCTTTTTGAAAACTTAAGAAGTTGAGGGGCTCGCCTTGGAGTCGTAAAACTTGAGGAAGTATCGCGACTTGGGCACAGACAACTTGGTCTCCAGAATGTTAGAAATTGCAGCACTCAGCTTCTTGTTCACGTCGGGGTTAAGGCCACCAATTGAGACCAACTCACCATAGGCAGCAGGTTGCTCAGACCCACCAAAGGAGATGGGTATCGAACCCTTCAGCACAACCATCACATACTGTATATCAATGAAAACAACATAGTTAAGGTTTTATCTTTAGCTAATCAGAAAACTAAACAAACAAATAATTAGAGTTAGGATAGTACGTATCAGCTAACAAGTGGTGAAAAATGGAACTGTATATAATATCCAGAGAATGCAACATACGCAATGATTTCTATCACTTACTTGCGAGAATAACAATTCTTTATATCCATCCACAACTGAGAAGACCCAAAAATTGAGTAATTGATTTACAGTCTATCGCTCTTTTTCTATGCCTAGTCCAAAAATGTTTTCAGGCTTTAGACACAATGCAGCATTTCCTACATTCTGAATGAGGGAAAATTACCCGTAATTCTCACCAGAAAACCTGCCCATATGGCTCAATAACGGCATTCAAAACAGTTGATATCATGCCCTAGTCTAAAGTGCAGGCATGCATCAACATACGCATAAATTATTCAGTTGTCCAGAGATTATCACAGAAGACTGAAAACCCAAAAACTCAGATCAGGGAAAATAAACTCCACGATTACCAAATCTCTTCGCCCACAAACAAAGTTCGTATTGTGCAAGATAGAAAGACAAGAATAAAAACAGAACGTAAGCAGCAAATATGTTCACTAGAGGCATAAACAATAAAGCGGCTACAAAGTAGCTACAACACGAGCAAAGTTGAACACTCATTCCATTGTTTACTGTTTCATACGACAAAAAATAAAAAACCCAATTCGCCTGCATAAAGAATCTATGCAACAAAATCCCAGAGACTATACACATATCAGTTACCAATACCATAGAGTTCAACCCAAGTTCATCACTAGCCCCCATCCATTTTCGTTAACAACAGAATAGCACCAGGTTTAAACTCTCGGTCTAATACTTTTAGAACTAAATTCATCACCAGCCCAAGTTCACCAAATTGTAAGATCCCCAAACTATCATCTTAATCAAATAGTTAACACCGAGAAAAAAAATTCCACAAAAAAAAAAAGAAAAGAAAAGAAAAAAAGTTTAAAGAGAGCCATTTTAGGGACCGACCAGCCTAAATCAAAATATGACATGATACTCAATAAGGATGGCAATATTCCCCTATGGGATGGAGATCCGCCCCGAATGGGACGGGGATAGGGATGAAATCTTATCCCTGAAGCTTAGCGGGGCAGGGATGGGGAAAGCACTCCCCGCCCCACCCCACCCCTGTCCTCATATATATACATATATATATGATTTCATATATATATTTATAAGTATGTAATATATCATGAAAATTATTTTTGAAAGTATGTGCATCCATGGAATGTATATTAAAACTATGAAAAATAGACAAAAAAGGATAATTTTATATTTATTTTATGAATTCTAGTTTTTTTAAGCTCAAATGTTTTATAAATATTTAGTTTGTAATGTTTTAAAAGTTTGTAATGAATTCCCATCCCCGGCCCCGCTTCCATAAGCGGGGATGGGAACGGAGATGGGGATGATTTTGGTGACAGGGATGGGGACAGGAAAGCATTCATCGGTCCTGTCTCATCTCGGTGCCATCCCTAATACCCAACAAATATCCATTCAAATCTCTCTCTGTACACACGCACACGCACACGCACACCACACCACACATATATATATATAATACTCAAATTCCCCACTGAAAGAAGAAAAAAAAAAAACTGCAATTCGAAAAACCGAGATCCTCAAATCACAAGTAAGTTTCACAAGGGCAAAATGTCAAGCATATACACATGAATCAAAACAATAAACATAAAAGCAGAAAAGAAAAACGCTAAGCGAAAGTTCTTGTGGCGAGAAAACGTTAATAAATGAACCCTAAAAGGTTTTTCTAGAGAGAGAGAGAGATAGAGAGAGCGAGAGAGAGAGAGGTAAGGGAATCGTACAGCCTCGGGTTTGCCAATGAGGTTGGCGACAACGGAGGTGGCTTCGGAGAGGATAGAGGACGTGTCAACGCCTTCAAGGTTGACGTTCGTCGAAAGGTTCAGGCACGGCATCGTCTCTCTCTCTCTCTTTCACTTTCTCTCTCTAAAACACAAACAGTCCAGTCGTTATCGGTTACTGCAACAATTTCCACCACCAACCAGAAGAATACCTCACTCACCTACTCCTTCCATTTTGTAATATCCTTTCGGAGGAATCCAGACGGTCCAAATGCTTTTGTCTCCCCAAAATGCCCCTTATTCACGTTGTTGTTGCTCTTTATTTTGCCATGGGCCTGTTTGGGCTCCATTTTGGGCCACAAGTCCAAGTCCATCTTCTCCTTCACAATTAAGGGCAGCGAGGTTTTAGACATGTTACGGACCCATTAAGCGGAAGATCTAGAGTTAAATATTTGGTTGAAAATATGTGTACGAGAGAAAAACTTTTAGAAAATTTTATGATATAGAAAATAGTGCATAAATTTAAAATGTATTCGAAAAAAATATTTAAATTGATCTTGTCTTGTTTATCTTTTTGTTACGAATATTTTGATGTAAAAACCATCTCATTTCGATTTGAAATGAGACGGTTTATGAAATTTTAAAGTTTGAGTTTTTTAAAAATAAAAAAGAGGGAAAGTTTGCTGTGAAATTGGGAATTTAAAATCCATATGATAAAAATACCATATGGAGATTTTACCTTAGACAAACACATAGTTTTATGTTATGTGTAGTAGGAGGGATGAAAAACATAGAGGAAGGAAGAGAAAAATACCTAGGTAAATGAAATAAAAATGAAAAAAATGAAGTTTTCTTTCATGTTATTTAGTAAAAAAAGAAAGAAAAGATGCAAGCAAAGGTTTAATCTAATGTATTTTACGATTATACTCTTATATAGAAGTTAAAAGATAATGAGAAAATAAGAATAAAATAGTGATTTTACCTATGACTTTTTTGTCAAATTTTTCCCTCATAATTTCTTTCCAATGTTAAAAGGATTAAAATATTATGGGCCACATAGAGTTACTTTTTCATTTCCTTCCCATTTGTTCACTATACCAAACAATCAAAATTTTATTTTTCTTCCTAAAATTCCTCATTCAACTTCCTTTATATCCCTTTTCCAATCTATCAAACATGCTTATGTTATGTTTGGTAGGAGGGATGGAAAGGAGGGAAGATGGAGATGGTTGGAAGGATGAAGAGTAAGAATTGTTTGGTAAAATTGTAATCACCCTATCTCTCTTTAGTATGATTTTATACGCTTTAAACTTCGTGCTCGCATGGTTTTCTTTTGGGCTTCACCCTAAAAAGTCTCATCTCATTTAGAGATGGTCTCTTAACATATGAACCATCATATATGTCCATTCCCAATCGATATGAGTATAAGTTCTGATACTATTTGTAACGACTCATGTCTTACTTTGATATAATATTGTCTACTTTGGACCTTGTGCCCGTACGATTTTGCTCTTGGTCTTAACTCCAAAAGGCCTTATACCTACAAAGTGGTATCTTTATTTATAAACCATCATATATATATATATATATATATATATTTCTAAGCAATATGAGATTACTCAGCTTATCATTTTCCTTGTAGGGATTGATGACTGTCACAAAATAAGAGGGAAGGATAACATCACTCTATTTTTTTTTTTTTTTTTTGGTATCAATGTTAGAAAAACGGATTCGATATCAGAGTTACGGCGTAGCGGAAGTTTTAAAATTTTATACCGATTCAGAAAAGAAGCTCATGATATATATAACAATAAATTAAATACATAATCAAATGTACCTTGTTTCTCGATTCCGGAATTCTAGAGTGTCGATCAACGTGTCTTCTCTATTAGTCTCGAGTCCCCACGTCTTAGTGTGTGTGGGCACACGTGCTATGAATCCAAACGACCGGTAATTCTTCCAAAGTCTAGATTCCACTTTTTCAATCCTGATGTACCTCGTTGAGAATTCGATCCGAGTTCATTCTTCAAAACTACAAAACAGGAACCGATTAACCTTCTATGAAAAATATCACTCGATATAACCTTCCTCACAGTTTTGATTAGGGGTGGCAATTCGTGTCACGTGTCGGATTCGTGTCGTGCTAGAGCCATGTCGAATTATTTCTTCCCCAACCCGAACACGACCCGTGACACAAAAACTACTCGAAACTGCGATATGAATACAACATGAACCCGTAACGAGTTGAGACGACATGAACCGAACTTGACCTGCGACATGAAATTTACCCGTGACACGAAATTGACCCAAGACATGAAATTAACCCGTGAAACGAAATTAATCCGCGACACGAAATTGACACGAAATGTAGGTTGGAACCGGGTTATATTCGGGTTGGACCTCAAATTGACCTGAATTGACACGAATTTGACATTAACACGATATTTGACCTGAAATTGACACAATATTTGACTTCAAATTGACACGAAAAAAAATATGTCGTGTTTGGGTTCTACAGATCCAACCCGAACACGACCCGTTTTTTCCTGTGTCAATTTTGGGTGACCCAAATTTGACCCGTCCCCTATTTTTTCCATCCCGAACCCATGAAATTCGTGTCATTTTCGAGTCGTGTTGCGACCCATATTACCACCCATAGTTTTGATTTAATGAAAATTTCTCTATTTTCTCACATTCAAGAAGGGTGAATTTTCTCAAGTACAAAAACTAGTTTTTGGTGTTTTTCTGTCTCCCAAAAACCATCCACCTATGAGTATGACATGATGGTTGGCTTTTTTCATGAACCCCTAGCCTTTATATAAAACTCCAATCATTTTTCAAGAATATCTCCTACTTGAAAAATAATTAATAATTATTTTTCTGGATAATCTTTTGAACCAAAGGATCATTCAAATTTCAGGTTAGGTTTTTTAAACCTTATGGACGGTTTTTTACTAGGAGAAACTCAAAAAATTCGTACTCCAACTAATGTGGAGATTGATTTGTAGTTCAAATTTAAATCAAGAATTTAAACTAGTCAAAAAGTCCAAATCCTATTTAGATTCAAATTCCTTTTAAACGTTTGAATTTAAATAAGATTCCCTTATTTGAATTTAAATAAATAGTTTCCACAAAAATTATCTATATTTAATTAATTTAAATAAATAGAATATTTTAGATTTTCTTTCCACCAAAAAAATATGTACCATTCTTTAAGAAAATAAAATCTGTCAAATAAACTCCATTATTTTAATCAACTAATAATTTAATGTTTGTAATATATTTAAATAATTTTCAAATGAATTCTTTTTCCCTCCATCCATTAAAAAACCGTGCACTATTAATTAGGGAGAAAAATTTTATTTTCAAAAATTAAATAATTCAAACACAATCTTATTTCCAAAATTCAATTAACCAAAATAATTAACAAATAATTAATTTATTTACAATCAATCATATGTTGACAAATCACATTATTTGTCTATATTAATTTCATATATCCAATCCTTTTTCGGGATTGCATGTTAGTGAGTATTACATCTTAATAGACATTATTAAAATCCCATTTAAATTACCGATCTCATTAGGAATAAATCCCGAGACGCTTCGTAAAATAATATGAGCTAATAGAGGAACCCGATAGAAATATGTAAAGAGGCTCCTATAATTGCGAAAAATTAATCCCGGATTAACTATTCATCGATTATCAACTTCAGGACTATTCCACTAAAAATCTGAAGCTGAACTCCCGTTTACATACCGTATTACGAAAGCTATAACGCGGTGCTTCTTCCATGATTTCTTCATCGCTTGCTTAATTCCCATATGTTATCCATGATTGAATTAAGGACTTTTCTGTTTTACCTTTTCAATCATTTTAGCTTAAAGTTTTATTATTCTCTATTAAAAGAACCATCAATTGTAAAGCCATATAATCGGTAAACCATCAGAGAATACAAAGTAAACCGATGGCCAAGATCTTGTTATATTATCTTTCAATTCTCGAATAATACCTTTAAGTAGATAACATGTACTATAGTTAAGATAGCTATGGATTCCGTATTTATGAATCTTAATTTCTCCATCCATAAGTCATAAGCCCAAAATACAAGTATATTGACCATCAATTATCAGTGTCTCACCTATAGTGGAGCAAAGTACATAAGTCATGGATGCGAACTCAAGTATTCATTTCAAGATTAAGATTAATACAAGATGATAATCAAAACATCATTAATTCTTATAAACGAAATTATTAAACCGAATCAATTAACACTTTCGGTCCAGTCCAATGTCATACCTCAATACTGGTATATATTAAAGTTTCTACTTGGAACCTATCCGATGGTCAAGACAAACCATCCCTCCAAGTAAGTAGACAACCTTTATAATCTTATTATGAATAAGATCCCCAAATCTTATTCCATCGATTGTGGACCATTTATTTAGACTGTTATCAAATTACCACATCTTCTATGTATACCCCGTATACATATGATAATCCGATATATTACCAACCTAGGAGTATTTTATGTTTGCTCAAAATAATCATATAATCAATAAATAAAAGTAAATAGGTCAGAACTTTTTAAACATGAATAACCTCTTTTTATTAATATCAAAATGTCATATTTACAAAAAATCCATAGAATTGATTTTCTATTCTTAGGATACATATAGATCCCAACAATCAAAGAGAGAATTGAAGGAATGGATGGATTTTTATTGTGAAATTACAAAATTAACCATTTTGACTATTAGCAAACTATTTTAACATGGAGTAAGTCTATGGTAGAGCTTTTTTCATATACTTTATCGGTAGAGCATTTTTAAACTGTTAAGATGTGATCAAACGACTAAGATGTTACTTGTGTATGGTAATTACAATGCATCTTATCTCATATTAGTCTACACTAAAAACTTTAAAAAAAAAATAAAGAAAAGGATGTTGGAGGTCGTGCAAAACAGGTGGGGAGGGGTGTCGCAGGCCGGTGGGATCTGGCTGCTTTCTCACTGAAGATGGTGACGTGGGGGCGGGGGTTTACAGTGGGAGGTCATTGGAGGGGGACCTTTCTCATTAGAGATGGTGACAGGTGTTGCAGGCCGGTGAGATTTGGCTGCTTTCTAGCTAGAGATTGCGACAAAGGGCTGGGGGGTTGTAGTGGGAGGCCGTCGAGGGCGGTGAGGGTGGGGGGGGGGGGCTTTTCTTATCAGAAATGGTGACGGGAGGTTGTAGGCCAGTGGGAGTTGGCCGCTTTCTCACTGAAGATGATGATCGAGGGGGGGGGGGGGGGGGGGGTGGGTGGGGTTTATAGGCTTGGATCTGACCGCTTCACTGAAGATGACGACCAGGGGGTGTTATAGGCTGGGATCTGACCGCTTTTTCATCGAAGATGGCAAATGAGGGTGTTTTTATTTTTTTTTAATTTCTTTTGATTTCTTATTATTTAGTATATAATACTATATGTTAATGTATATTATAAATGGAGAAATCTGTGGTAGAGACCTTCTGAGGGTCACTATCGGTAGAGCCTTTTTTTGGACCGTTAAGATTTAATCGAACGGTTCAAATGTTGATGGTGTACAATATTTATCATACACATAACCTCACATAATCATTCCCACCTAAACTCTTCTCCTCACCGGCGATCTTCCCGCAGCCGGCGACAGACGCCGGCGACTCATCCCCGATGCCAGCGACCCAACTCCGGCCATCTCCGGCCCCCAGCCACGGAGGCCGGCCGTCGCTGCTGGCGACCTCATTTTTTCTCTCTTCCCCTTTCTTTCTCTTCTCTTCTCTCTCTCTCTTCCTCTCTCTCTCTTCCCCTTTCTCTCTCTTCCCCTCCCTCCCGCCGGCCCCCACCCCCAGCCGCCATCCTCCCCCGGCACCCCCCCCGACGACCCCCCTCTCTCTTCCCCTTTCTCTCTTCTCTTCTCTCTCTCTCTTACTAGTACAACATGTGTTCGACCAAAGCACATGGCCAAGGAAGATCAAGGAGGAATGAAAGAATCGGACGGTAACATTACTCCTGAAAAATACGGTCTTATTAGGCAACAAACGATAACTGAGAGAATAAAAACCAAATTGACTATTTATGCGTGCATCTAAATTCAAGGGTGTGCAACACTTTTTATTTTATTTTTATTGCTTTATTATTTGTATTGTAGATCTACTAAAATGACTAAATTGACATATATTTAACAGTCATCAGATTGTATTGTTTAGTTTGCACGGATTGAAATATTTAGAGATACTCATTGGAACGCAATGCATGATTAGATCAATGAAAAGACAAAAACACGATATGTATGTTTTATTTTTTTAACTTTTTTTTTATTAACAACAACTTGCTATTTACATCAATTATTTCTAAAAACTACTACTTATTTATCTCATCCTGTAATAAATAACATAAATTTAATTAATAGTAAATTAAAATATTCGTAGCAATAATGTTCATACCTACTTGATATTTACGTCAATTATTTCAAAATTGATGATATAAAAACCCTTGTATGCCTCGTGTAAGCATAGAAAATTCTAGGTCACTCAATAATTTCTAAATCTATTTTAAAATCCTAATGCAAAACTTACTACTTCAAATCCTTAATTTAATAAAAGTTAGCAAAATAGGATGCAATGTGATGGCTTAAAAATCAATAAATCTTTTAACTAGTATTTGAAAAATCAACCAATTTTAACCCAACTATTTTAACTCTAACCTATCTATGAAACGCATAATATGTATATAAATTATTAACATAATAAGTATGTATGCATATTAAATGTAACGACTTTAGAATCATCTCTTACTAGTACAACACATACGAACCAACTTTCTCACAGAAGAAATCAGCAAAATGGGCCACACTACAAAAACCATTAAAACCAAAAAGCAATAAGTAGTTGCCCTCGTAGGGCCCCCAGTCCTAAAAGACAACCAAGTAGACCAATTCTTGCGTAAATTCATTTTTTTTCTTCACAATTATATGGTCATGCTTTTTTTTTTTTTTTTTGGCAGAAATTATATTTTCATAGGTTGGAGGAAAAGAAATTGTACACATACATTTGGTGCATAGATTGAAATTGAGTTTTTTCGGCTAGAGCTGTTTGATTTTTCAAAAAATAGTTAAAATTTAAGTTGAATTTTCAAATGTAAATGCAATAAAAGATTGCTTGTTCACATGCGGTAAACGCCTGTCTGACCGCCAATTAAAAAAAAAAATGCAATTCTATAACAAATACAAGCGATTGTACACTAAAGAACATCTACATGGCTAGGAATGACGACTTCACATCGAGGCATACTCTCAAGCGTTTCACATCTGTCCTCAATGCTGACTGCCGAGGAGGGTAATCTTTCATTGAACAAGTCATAAGTTGATTCACGGATCATAGTGAGTGGACATCATAAATTAAACTTATCTAGCCATGTGGCTGAGATGTGAATATACGGGTAATAAAGTAACGATAACAGGTTCATCATGTTTCAATCCACAATTCTTGAACCAACTCTTTGGCCGGTTTAATTTTCTATTTCTCTACATGACTCCTATCTCTCACACAAAAATCGAGGAAAGAAGCCATGGTGTCCCTTCATTCTGATCACAAGTCGGAACCCACAATTCAAATTCTTTTCCTGAGGTGACTTTTCTCTCATGAAATTTTAAATTTACTGTACAGGGACATGCCCCATTACTGCTTATTTACAGGCATGCAATAAAAGGTTGAGACACGAACCATCGAAACGCCTCAATCAGTCAACAAAACGGACGATCGCTTGTTTACATGCGGTAAACGCCTGCCTGACGTCCAAAAGATATGTGATTTTATAGCAAATACAAACGATCATCCAACAGAGAATGTCTACATGGCCAGAAATGACAACTTCACATCGAGGAATACTCACAAACATTGCATTCACATTTCTCCTTGGTGCCGACTGCGGAGGAGGGTAATCTTTCATTGAACAAGTCATAGGTTGATTCACATATCACAATGAGTGGACATCAGAACATGAGATATATTAGAACAAATCATATAACACATCGACCTACGCGGCTGAGATGTGAATACGTGAGTAACAAAGTAACAATAACAAGTTCCTCTCATTTTGATCCACAGTTCTCGATCCAACTCAAGTTCCTCTCATTTTGATCCACAGTCCTCGATCCAAATCTTTGGCCTATCTAATTTTCTATTTCTCTACGTGACTCCTACCTCTCACACAAATATCGAAGAGACCTAGAAGCCATGGTGTCCCTTCATTCCGATCACAAGTCAGAACCCACGATTTAAAATTTTTTCACGAGGTGACTTTTCTTTCATGAAACTTTATATTTACTATATAGGGACATGCCCTATTACTGCTTTATAGGCATGCAATAAAAGGTTGAGACACGAACCATCAGTACACCCTAATTGGCCAAATAAACAAACGATCACTTGTGTTCATGCAGTAAATGTCTGTTTGACGTCCAAAAGAGATGTGATTCCATAGCAAATACAAATGATCATCCACCAGAGAACGTCTACGTGGCCAGGAATGATGACTTCACATCGAGGAATACTCGCAAGCATTGCGTTCACGTCTTTCCCCGGTGTCGACTGTGGAGGAGGTAATCTTTCATTGAGCAAATCATAGATTGACTAACGGATCACAATCTGTGGACATCATAATACGAGATATATCAGAACAAATCATATAACATATCGAGCCACATGGTTGAGACGTGAATACACAGGTAATAAAGTAACGATAACAAGTTCCTTTCATTTTGATCCACGGTTCTCAAACCAACTCTTCGGCCTGTCTAAATTTCTATTTCTCTACTTGATTCCTATCTCTCACATAAAAATTGAAGAGACCTAGAAGCCATGGTGTCCCTTCGTTTTGATCACAAGTCGGAACCCATGTTTCAAATTTTTCCCCGAGGTGACTTTTCTCTCACGAAATTTTAAATTTCCTGTACAAAGACAGGCCTCATCACTGCTTTATAGGCATGTAATAAAAGGTTGAGACACAAACCGTTAGAACGCCCTGATCGGTTAACTAAATAGACAATCATTTGTATACATGCCGTAAATGTTTGTTTGACGTCCTAAAGACATGCGATTCTACAACAAATATAAACAATTGTCCAGCAGAGAATGTCTACGTGATCTGGACTGACGACTTCATATTGAGGCATACTCATAAGCATTGTATTCACGTCTCTCCCCAGTGTTGATTGCCGATGGGGTATTCTTTCTCTGAATAAGTCAAGGTGTAGCAGTGCAAAAAAGTAATTGAATTTATAGTTTTATTTATTGATTAAATTATTGTAAAAAAAAATATGTTAGTATCTAATACATAAATATATTTTTTTTCAGTCATATTTAAAGTAAATTTATGGTAGTTTGGTAAATTTAATCTCAATGTTTAAAAAAAAATGCTAAATGAGATATTTTATTTGGAAATTGATTTTGCAAACTTTGGGTGTATTTTGGAAATTTGAATAATAAGAGGAGGTAAACATTATATTTAGGCTAAATAGAGCGGTTGTCTGGATATATTTCAAAAAAAAAAAATGTATTAATAGATTTTCAAAAGAAACTGAACTCTATTGTCTTTTCGAGTTCGTAACTGCAGAACCAATTTACGAGTTCAGAATAACAGCTGGAAATATGAAATAGTCTCCACTTTTTTTCCTCAACCATTTTGAAATTTGGAAGTGATTTCTAGTGAAATAATCTTTAAAAAAAAAAATCACCAACTAAAAAGCGTGCTATGAGATTCTCGTCAAGGAAATCTGGAGACCAAAAGAAGGGAAATGAAGCAACAGTGATGTCTTCCAACATTATTGTGGCCTCTTCGTCGTTAGTGAAATCCTCTTTCCCATGGAAGTTGTCGATGGAAAAGAAGGTCCCATTTGAGGTTCCCAATTACAAAGTGAATAGGTACAAACCAAAAGGAAGGAACTTGTCTTCCTCTGCTCTTCATCTTGATCACGAGACCACCATCTATCAAATGGAAATGAGGTATGATCTTACCTAACCCCTAGAATGTCGGTGTCTATGAAACTAGGATTGTACTTCTATGACGGTTTTTAATCTTGGATTTGTCTTATCTGATGCAAGAAAAATCATTATTTCTTTGATAGAGTTTCCACATAGACGATCATGTGTCCGTTTCCTCTGTTTTAGAGAATGAAAAAAAAAAAAAAAATACTTTTTCAATATTGTAAAAACTATAAAAAATAAAAATGAAAAATAGGTAATTAATCAAAATGATAGAATGATTAAATCGATTGTAAGATGTTCAGGATTCCTCTGCGGCTATAATATTTTTCCCTTATATCACAAGTATTGGGAACTAAGAAAATTGTATTTCATAATTTTACAATACAAATAGCCAGACTTTATAGGCTAGATACAGTCAAAAACTAGCTAGGAAATCTATAGCTAGGAAATCGGGAAAGAACAATCATATCCCAAAAAATAGAAGCTACCCAAATCAGCCTATAACCAGTACAAAAACAAAAACATCCACATTCCTAATTTATCACACCTAAATTAACCTACATGCTTATATTCTCCAACACTCCCCCTCAAGTTGGGGAGTTAATATTCTCCATCCCCAGCTTGCCAACAATTGTGACCAGTTAACCCTTTTGTTAGCACATCTGCTAATTGTCATTTTGTTGAGACATATGGCATGCATATTAGTCCACTATTGAGTTTTTCTTTTATAAAGTGACGATCTATATGCACATGCTTGGTACGAACATGCTACACTGAATTATGTGCAATATTAATGGCTGACTAGTTTTCACAATATAGCTTCATTGGCTTCTCTATAGGAATTGTGAGATCTTTCATAATTATTCCCAGCCATAATAACTCACAAATTCAAATGCCATGGCACGAAATTCCACTTCTGCACTTGATCTTGCAACTGCCAGCTGTTTCTTGCTCCTCCATAGAACCAGGTTCCCCCTAAGGAAAGCACAGTAACCCGATGTTGACCTCTTGTCAGAAACTAATCGAGCATAGTTTAAATCTGTATACATTTCTAAGCTCATACATGATCCTTTCTTGAAGAGCAAGTCTCGTCCCGGACACGACTTGAGATATTGCAGGATTCTACACACTACTTGAAGATGAGCCTCTTTCAAATTGTGCATGAATTAGCTTACAACGCCAACTGCATAAGCTATGTTGGGCTAGGTATGGGATAGGTAGATTAACCTTCCAATAAGTCTTTGATACATTCCTCTATCCACTGGTTCATCATCAATTACTTCTCCGAGTTTGTGATTTGGCTCAATTGGTGTCTCCGTTAGTCTACAACCTGTTTTCCCTGTCTCCTTCAATAGGTCAATCACATCAATTTTGTTGTGAGATAAAGATTCCGTCTTTGAGCGGCAACTTTGATTCTAGGAAGTACTTTAGCTTCCCAATTCTTTCGTTTTGAATTCCTTGGCCAACTTAGCTTTACTATCTCAATTTCTTCGTGTCATTGCCAATGACTTGTGTCATCCCGTTACGATTTGTCGTGTTCGTGTCGTGTTCGTGTCGTGTCGTCGTGTGTGTTCATGTCACGGGTCTGTTCGGTTGTGGTAAAAAAATTCGACACGACTCAAACACGACACGAACACGACACGAGACCGAATTGACACCCTAGTAGGTAACCTTGGGCTTTGGGCCTAATCCAGTAACTTGGGTATCCTACCCGGTTACGTTGGTTGCCATACAGATACCGTGTTATCAAGATAGCTTTTAAGCTATCTTATTTTTTTTTCTTTATTCTTGAAAATTCCTAGTTTTTATTGTCCAAATCCTTGTACAAAACCCTTGTATGGTTTTCAGTCTTTTACCAAAACTGTAATTCTTTAAGTAGGGATAATAAAATTGTTAAGTATTGGAAACTGCCTTTGAAACAGTTTAATGCTGCCAATTATCAGTGTAGATGCAGGAATTTCCTTTTCCTGCACTGTGTTTTGAAAATCCTGTGCAGGAATTTCCTGTTTACTACATATTTTTTTATATCTAATTTTATTTAAGAATTTGTGTTAAATCTGAAAAAGTTTTCTTCACGAAAGTTTTAGATCTTGGAAAACCCTACAACTTTTGTGTTTTGCTCAAAACCCATTTCGATCTCTAGCCTACTTATTTTCCTTATTGAACCTGTCTGGCCGTGCATGAAGTTTGGGCATGGCCAGGTTCGGATTTTTGTAAAAACAAAGGCCATTGGAGCCTTATTTTTGAAAACTGTCCATGATACCCCCTAGGAATTTCCATTTGCTACAACTTTCGTGTTTTGAGTTTCTCCAAATTCGGCTTCTAAGGGCCTTAAAATTACAGTTTTAAATGGAACGTAACGACGTAGGGATCCATATGTAAACATATTAGAAAGACTTTTTAAATATGACCTGACTCACCCAACCTAATATGTATGGTGGAATCAAATTGATTCCTACTTCAAGCATTGGATCTCCCGTCTCAGTTAAGAGGAGTCATGGAAAGAACAGGTTCAAAATCACAATCAATTCCTTTTTCGATCTTTCAGAAAATGGATTCCTATTCGAAGAGTGCATAACCGCATGGATAAGCTCACACTAACCCGTCAATTTGGGATCCGATGCCATTCGTTTGATGAGAAATAAAAAGGAATATCAAAAATTCGAGTGGCTGAAGCTGAAGCAGCTGCTTTCGAAGTAACAGAAAGAAAAGCAACAAAATCTCCCCAAGTAGGATTCGAACCTACGACCAGTCAGTTAACAGCCGACCGCTCTACCACTGAGCTACTAAGGAACAACAAGAGGTTAGATCTCATAAAGTTCAATTCCCGTTCTCAATCCATGACCAATATGAGCTCGAAGTTTTCCAACGGCAACAAAAGATCTTCGCCGTATGTGGGGTTTTCCAAGTGTTTTATTGTTAAGTATATTTATGCTTTTTTCAACTTATCTAGTTATTCAACAAATAAATAAACCTTCTAGTAAGCTGCCCAGTTTTACCCGAAACTGGCAGTTTTGCTTGAATCCATTTTTTTTTCTTTTACGAAACAAATCTACGCACACACTACCTCAAACGGTCACAACCGTGAGCCTACAACAAACATACGGCATTTCTAATGTAAATTCATTATCATATATTCATTCATACACATGCAACCCTTGTGATGTTCTAGCACCAAATTAGGGTTTAAGGTTGGTTTGCATAACCATAATTTCATACAAGTTCCTAACCTAGCTCATTCATCAATCATACATAACTTACATTTTCTTAAACACATGGGGACATATAACAAACATCATAAAAGCATACAAGCAAACCCTAATATCATACAAACATACCATCAAAAACATGCATAAAAACATAAATCAAAACCACTTACCCTAATCAAGCACAAATCTAAACTAATCTAAGCTATTGCATAAGAAAAAAAAAAATGAGCTTATGCTCTTACAAACCAACATTGAAATACACATAAATCTTGAATTAAAACTTAATTTAAGAGGCTTAGGGAATCAAGAAGGATTACCTTAATCAACTTGAAGTTGGTGCTAGGTTTTGGATCCAAGCTTTCCTCCTTGATTTCTACCAAAATCCGAACTCTCTCTTCACTCTTCTTCTTTTTTTTTTTCTTCTCTTATGGGTTTCGAATTTCCTAAGGGAGAGAACTAGAGAGTGAACTAAAATAGTTAGGGTGATGCTAGGTGGTCCAATCTCAACCTCACCTCACCTATTTATAGGTGGAATTTATTTTCTTTTCTTGATTTATTTTTAATTCCAAAATTGCATAATAGTCTTTAAAAGCAAAGTATTTGCTCAAAACTCCATTGAGGTGGCCGGTCATGAGGGGTTCTTTGTAGCCCAAGCAACCTTGCAATGTTCATCCACCTAAATACTTCTAATATTTTCTAAAATTCCAATAATTCACATAATTATCTTAAGGATGAGGTGTCCCCCCATTAGGGCCTTATTTGGTTTTTCTCCTAAAATGCAGTTCATTTTCATACTAATACAGATATTTTCAATACTGTTCTCAACTAATAATAGTACTGTTTTACTAGACTGCAGTCCAGAATTCATCTGTATTTGACTGGACTGCATATAAATTTTTCTTATAACTTAAAGCTGCTTAGACCTTATTGTCCTAAATAATGTGCTTGATTTTTCTATAGTGGTATTGAACCTTATTCTTATTATCTTATTCGTAATAACAGTTTTTCGCAGTATAATTTTCATACTACTTGTTATACTGCAGTACCATCATAACTTAGGTAATTCTGGTCAAATATTGACTGGAAATAAAATCGTAAAATTTTATTATACTCTTTTCCTCAAAAGGTCATATGCTTGACTAAGCAATCCATTACTGATTCTTATGAAATTATAAAGACTCGCAAAATTTGATTAAAACCCAAATCAGGCTTTTCAAAAATACCTTAATGGTACCACTTTAGTTCCTTAGAAAGAAAATTATAACTTTGAAAAAAAAAAAAACTAGTTATTACAATCTACCTCCCCTTAAAAATTTGCGTCCTCAAAAATTAAAACAAATTGGGATAGTTCTTCCTCATATCCACTTCTTATTCCCACGTTGCTTCTTCAATCTTATGATTCCACCATAACACTTTAACCATAGGAATGGTTTTGTTTCTTAGGACTTTTTCTTCTCGATCTAGAATTCAGACTGGCTTTTCTACGCATGTAAAGTCAGTTTGAATTTCCACTGGTTCCTGACTGAGAACATGGGAAGGATCTGGTACATACTTCTTTAGCATCGAGACATGAAAAACATTATGCATCGAAGATAGTTCTGGCGGTAAGGCAAGTTTATAGGCTACTTTTCCAATCCTTTCAAGGATTGCAAATGATCCCGTATATCTTGGGCTAAGCTTCACCTTTTTACCAAATCTCATTACTCCCTTAATCGGAGCAATCTTAATGAAAACAGAATCTCCAACTTGGAATTCCAAGGGCCTTCGACGTTTATCGGCATAACTTTTTTTGTCGACTAAAAGCTATGTCGAGTCTTTGTTTAATCATCTTGATGTCTTCAGAGGTCTTCTTGATGAAATCCGTAGTTTAAAGCTGTTTCTATCCAATTCCTGCCAATGAATGGGAGATCGACATTTCCTTCCATATAACGCTTTAAATGGAGCCATACCAATCGAAGCGTGGTAACTGTTATTATACGAAAATTCGATCAACGGCAACTTCTGATCCGAATTTTCTTTGAAATCCAGAAAACCTGATCTTAGTATATCTTCTAAAGTCTGGATGGTTCATTCCGACTGGCCATCAGTTTGGGGTGAAAAGTAGTACTGAACTTTAATTTCGACCCCATAGCATTGTGAACACTTATCCAAAATTGAGAGGTGAAATGCCCATCACGGTCTGAAATGATGGATTTTGGCACTCTATGCAGTCGAACAATCTGGGATACGTAGATTTCAGCCAGTTTTTCTACTGAAAAGGTGGCCTTAATAGCAAGAAGTGTGCTGATTTGATTAATCTATCAACAATAAACCAAATCGTATAATTCCCACTTGCGGTCCTGGGTAATCCTACTACAAAATCCATAATAGTTTATTCCCATTTCCATTCAGGGAGCTCTATTTTCTGCAAATCTCCACCAGGATGTCGATGTTCAGCCTTAACTTTCTGACAAGTTAGGAATTTTGACATGAATTCTGCGGTTTCGTTCTTCATATTTGGCCACCAATAATTCTCTCGGAGATCTTTGTATATCTTGGAAGCTCCGGGATGCACCGAATATGGCGTCTTATGTGCTTCTGACATAATTTGTTTATTAAGAAATTCAAAGTTAGGAACACAAATCATTTCCTTGAAATAAATGATACCATCTACAGAGGTATTAAATTCCTTGTTCTTTCCACTAAAAAGTTGCGCTTGTAGCAACAAGGAATCCTTCTCTTGATGCAACTTATTGGACTCTAGAAGATTGG
Source organism: Ficus hispida (assembly GCA_025413025.1). Taxonomy (NCBI): domain Eukaryota; kingdom Viridiplantae; phylum Streptophyta; class Magnoliopsida; order Rosales; family Moraceae; genus Ficus; species Ficus hispida. Next base: position 23,063,763 of record CM046372.1, read on the forward strand.
ACTGGATAGTCAGAACAGATAATTTCCCCATTATCATTTTCAAGTTGAACTTAGAAATTTCCCTTTGTAGTGACTTAGGTAACACTCCAATAGGCATCAGCATACCAACTAATTTCCTACTTAAAGCATTTGCTACCCTGTTTGCCTTTCTAGGGTGGTAAAGGATCTCACAATCGTAGTCTTTTACAAGTTCTAACCATCTACGCTGCCTTTGTTGAGCTCCTTTTGAGTAAAAATATACTTGAGACTTTGATGGTTAGAATAGATTTCGCATCTATTCCCATACAAATAATGTTTCCAAATTTTAAGTGCGAAAACTACCGCCGCGAGCTCTAAACCATGCGTTGGATAATTCCTTTCGTGAACCTTTAACTGTCGTGAGGCGTAGGCAACTACCTTCCATTCTGCATTAGGACAGCCCCTAATCCACTTTTAGAAGCGTCACTATAAATCACTAAATTTTCTGCATCAACGTCAGGGATTATTAACACCGGTGCACTAGTAAGCTTCCCCTTGAGCTCTTGAAAGTTTTCTTCACACTTCTGTGTCCATTCAAATTTCTTCCCTTTTCAGGTAAGGGCTGTTAGTGGTGCAGTAATCTTGGAGAATCCTTCGATGAAACGTCGGTAGTAACCGGCCAAACCAAGAAAGCTACATATTTCCGTAATATTTTTGGGTACTGGCTACGTACTGACTGCCTCTACCTTTTCAAGATCAACGGAAATTCCTTCTTTTAAAATCAAATGACCCAAGAAATGAACTTTTGCCATTCAAAATTTACATTTTGTGAACTTGTCATAGAGCTGATTTCTTCTTAACGTTTCCATCACCACTCTAAGGTGATACTCATGTTCCGCCCTGGACCTTGAATAAATTAAAATATCATCAATAAAGATAATAACAAACTTGTCTAAATACTCTTTGAACACTCAGTTCATAAAGTCCATAAAGGCAGCTGGGGCATTGGTTAATCCAAACGGCATGACCAAAAATTCATAATACCCATATTGCATTCGAAAAGCTAGTTTAGAAATATCTAACTCCGTGATCCGGAGCTGATGATAACTTGATCGCAGATCGACTTTCGAGAATACTACTGCTCCTCTGAGTTGGTAAAAAGATCATCAATTCTCGGAAGGGGATGCTTGTTCTTGATTGTAATCTTGTTCAATTCACGATAATCAATGTACATGCGTAACGATCCATTCTTTTTCTTGACGAACAAAACTGGCACTCCCCACGGAGAGTGACTTTGCTGGATGAATCCTTTGTCAAGCAGTTCCTGTAATTGCACTTGAAGCTTTCTAAGCTTGGCTGGTGCCATTCGGTAAGGGCTTTCATATTGGTGCAGCTTCAGGCAACAATTCGATCTCAAAAGAAATTTCCGTTTCGGCAGAAGTTCTGGTAAGTCCTTCGGAAAGATATCTACATAATCTTTTATAATGGGACATCTTTTGGTGTTAGCTCTACTTCTTGATCTTTGTCCATCATGTTAGCTAAATATCTTGACATCCATTAGCTAACATTTTCCAAGCCTTCATTGTCGAAATTAGCCTGGTCGCTGAGCTTCGAGATTGACCATAGAAATTAAATTTCCCTTATCATAAGGACTATACATAACACAATGCTTTCGACAGTCAATCTTAGCGTTGTACTTGCCTAAGAAATCAATTCCTAAAATCACATTGAAATCCTGAAGCTTGATTGTGATGATATCTACCTATAATTCTCTGCCACAAATGGCTACGGAAGTATTTCGCATTCAAAAATTGGACCACAAAATTTCTTCGGATGGCAGAGAGGTTTTGAAGGGCTGTTCCAAATTATCCACACCTCTTCCTAATTTCTAGGCAAACTCCAATGATACGAATGAGTGAGTGCACCAGAATCAAATAGAGCAATAGCATCATATGTGGCAATAGAGATCTGATCTGTTACCACCTGCGAAGTCCCAGTTTCGGCATCTCCCCTGGTGTAGGCATAAATCCTGGCTTGGGGTTCAGGAGTTTCTAATCTGCCTTGTACAACCGAGGGGCATTTGATCCTGGCTTGGACTGCATGTAACTGACTGTTTGTATTTCGGCTCGGGTATGGAGGGTTTTGGTTCTGGCTATTTAAAGTACAATTCTTTGTATAATGCCCTTCCTGGCCACAGAGGTAGCAAGCATTCGTCCCCATTCTACACACTCCTAAGTATTTCCTTCCACAGTTAGGCACACTGGGTAATCAGTGTTATTACCCTTATTCTCTCGGTTATTTTTCTTCTGAGGGTAGTTCCTTTGTTGACCCTGGCCAGTGACATTCCCTTTCCTTTTGTTCCTCCCGAACTGTTTGGAATTTTGGGGCAGGGTTACTAGTCTGGCCTTTCGAGTATGATTCTGAACTCTGTCGGGGCTGTAACTGCTTTACCGAGGCCTTTCCCTCCTTTTTAGCCTTAAAAATTTGAGCCCCTACTTTCTTATCCTGGTTAATCCAGTATTTAGCTCTTATTGCTCGACTTACGTAATCGGATACCAGGGTAGGATGGCTACTGCCAGCACTAACTTGCTTGGCAATATTTGTCCGGAACATCTTCATCATTCTTCTTAAATTTTTTGTTTCACTCAATACCAATTCCGGGCACAAATAAGCTAGCTGTTCAAACTTCTTAACAACTTCCATTACCATCATCGTCCCCTGTCTCAAACTCGTAAACTCGTACTGTTGAGCCACCAGGATTTCCCTGTTGTAGTACATTGAATAGAATTCAATTATAAAATCCTGTCAACTCATAGTCGTGACATCTCTGTGCATTTGGACTATCGTCCACCAATGTCTAGCATCCTTTTTGAGTGCAAAGGAAACACAGAGAACCTTCTCCTGTTCTGTGAGTCTCATAAAATCCAAAATGACTTGGATGTCGATTAACCAGTTGTCAGCTGCTATCGGGTCCATAGGTCCCTCAAATTTAGGTGCCTTCATTTGCCTAAATCGTTCATATAACAGATCTTCCCATACTATGGATGGGTTCACTGGAATCCCAGCGGGTGCTAACGAAACTTCAAAATTCCATGGAACTCTTGCTGAACCTCCGATACCTGAGGCACTACTGGGGTACCTGGTGGGCTTGAGGTGGAACTTCGTTATCGTGGTGTATCTGGTTCATACGAGCTATCTGCTCACGAAGCCTATTTGTCTCCTGCTGCTGTTCTAGCAACTGCCGTTGTAAATTGGCTACAACATTTGCAATATCCGGCTCAGGTAGATTTAGGTGTACTCGTCTGCGTGGGCATACCATCTTCCTATTACAACAAAAAAATATTATCGTACTATTAATATCCTTTTCTTCATGCATAGCTTATCATATCATATCTTAATACATTAGGTCATAACATCATCATGCTCATAATATCATAACCTATCATCATCATATCTTTACCATAACTTATCATAAGATTCTTGATCATAACATCACATTGTTACATACATTTCATATTTAAACTGTCTTTTTGTATACTTACAAAAAGTACATCATATTTACAATATTAATATGTACATATTATTTACATCGTACTATGCATACATGATCAAAACTGGGGTGAAAGTAGCTACCATTTACCATCATACATATGTAAATCCTAAGGTAAAAAGAATAAACTAATAAAAGACAATCCTATGTCTAAGCTATCTACTCGGTTGTAACAACGGAAGAAGTTTCGAGTCTACATCCCAATCTTCGTCATCAAATAAAATCTCCTCCGGGTTTCTTCGAAGTTTCTATCTCCTCTTCCCATACTCCTTGCTCCTGCTCTTCCCATTCTTCTTCAAATTCCTCCTCGACGTCTTCTTTATCATCACTGGCGATGATGATTACGGGAGGATACTTGGGTTGATCCTCAGGAGTAGCCATAAAATCTGTAGAGTCACTTCGTTTCCTTGTGCGTCGACCTCTGCCTCCTTGGCTGGATCTGCGACAGTAGAACTACTGGAATCGGTTCCTCTGGAAATAACAGACCTTTCTCGAATAGTAGCTCCCCTAGATCAGCATCGCCAATTGGCACCTGATAGATGTTTACGAAGGCATCTGCTTGCAACATGTGGGCTATTATTTCAGCTTCCATAATGCCATCTATCATGTTCCCTATCGTCATTCCTGCCATAGGTGCTAGAACAAATCTTCTAATCTCGAGAGGTAACCCTTCCCTAAGCAGATGTAACGCCTGCAACTTTGGGCTGCCTAAATCTTGTGGGATGTAGGGCAATATAGCGTCCTGAAACCTCCTACAATAGTGGCCCATGGACTTGTGTGGATAGGCATGCCAATCAGCTACATAACTGAGATATCGCCCAAGACACATGTCATTGTAAATCTCTAGGTCGCGGTAGGGCATATAAGAGTCTTCGCCTAGTAAAGGCCCATATCATGCAATCATTAGGGCACGGAAATCTGCCCATGACCTTCCTGGCATCGCTCGCTCCCCTAAAGTTATCCACCATAATCTAGCGTCCACGAACAAACATCTACTAGCTAGCAGAACCTGGAGACGAGCCTCTATATGGCATATACGAAATTTCAGCTCCATATAGTATAACCATGCTGCTAACGACACATTCCGGCATGTCCCATCAAATAGTAGGGGCTACATCCCGTAAAATACAAACGCTGCTTCCCGATCATCATCTACTCGATCCGGGTCCTTCTCAACTAATCTATCATACCATAATTGCATAATAAATATATATGCATAAAATAAATTTTAACTTACAATGACGGTGGCGATAGCAGGCAGACTGTGAAATAGGAAGGCAGAAACCTGCTCTAACACCAACTCTGTAACGACCCACCTAACGTAGGCCGTTACCGTACTCATCTTACATAATTACTTACTTACTTAATTAGTGGAAATATTTTTTTTTATACAACATATACTAACACGAAAAGGTACGTACTTATAAACATTTACTAAATAAAATCTTTTGAGTATAAAATAATACACATATTATTAACCAAACGCGTAGCGGTCACATCCCAAATTTCACAGCTAGTAGTGCCATGCTCTACCACCTTGCATCAGAGATTGCTGCTAGGTTATTTACCTACAACATAGATGTAAGACGTGAGCTGTCGCTCAGCAAGTACAACTTTAACATCTGCAAAACAAATCATAATAATGCATTAACCAATTATGTTCAATTATGCTTTCTTAACTTAACATACTATTGAGCATCTTACTTAACATAAGTGTACGTATCGTGGCGTGCAACTATGGAGTGGTTGGAGCGGCCAGCCCAATCCAACTCAAACCATGGACCAAATCCTACCTAGTGTGGGTCCGTATGACACAAGGTAACTTAGCTTGCCAACTTACTTAATTTTCCTTAAGACTTATTCTTATCTTAAACATACTTACTAAATCATTTCATACTTTGGTCTTAGGCTTACCATATATAATAATGAACACACTTCGTGATGTCAAATACTAAATCACACATTATGTCATATCATTGCATAAACTTTTAACAAATCATAAAAGTAAACAAACAAACAGCCTATGCTGTAGGCGGAGTTATACTTACCTCGTATGCTATGTCCTAGGCTTTGTTGCTCCAATTCAGATCGCACCAACAGGTTACCTCCGGCTATTATAAAGGACACAGGGTAAGGATTCTATAAATCATAAAAAAAATTTGGTAACCTAACCAACATCCATGAATAACTTAGTTATATGTCCCCACACAGATATAATAACTTACTTGGTTACGAATTGTAACCCTAGGGTTTATGGCCTATCATACTTAAATCATATCTTATTAAGTTACTATAGGTATCCTTGGGCTTTGGGCCTAATCCAATAACTTGGGTATCCTACCCGTTATGTTGGTTGCCAAACAGATACCGTGTTATCAAGATAGCTTTTTTTTTTTCTTTATTCTTGAAAATTCCTAGTTTTCATTGTCCAAATCCTTGTACAAAACCCTTGTATGGTTTTCAGTCTTTTGCCAAAACTGTAATTCTTTGAATAGGGATGATAAAATTGTTAAGTGTTGGAAATGCCTTTGAAACAGTTTAATGCTGCCAATTATCAGTGTAAATGCAGGAATTTCCTTTTCCTGCACTGTGTTTTGAAAATCCTGTGTAGAATTTCCTGTTTACTGCATAATTTTTGGAATCCATTTTATTTAAGAATCTGTGTTGAATCTGAAAAAGTTTTCTTCATAAAAGTTTGGAAAACCCTACAACTTTCATGTTTTGCTCAAAACCCAGTTTAGTCTCTAACCTACTTATTTTCCTTGTTGAACCTACCTGGCCGTGCATGAAGTCTAGGCATGGCTAGGTTCGGATTTTTGTAAAAATAAAGGCCATTGGGGCCTTATTTTTGAAAAATGTCCATGCTATCCCCTAGGAATTTCCATTTTCTACAACTTTAATGTTTTGAATTTTTCCAAATTCGGCCTCTACGGACCTTAAAATTTCTTTTCCAGTAAGCTGCCCAGTTTTACCCGAAACTGACAGTTTTGCTTGAATCTGTTTTTTTTTTTCTTTTACGAAAAAATTCTACACGCACACTACCTTAAACGGTCGCAATCGTGAGTCTACGATAAACATACAGCATTTCTAATGTAAATTTTTCATTATCATATATTCATTCATACACACGCAACCCTTGTGATGTTCTAGCACCAAATTAGGGTTTAAGGTTGGTTTGCATAACCATAATATCATACAAGTTCCTAACCTAACTCATTCATCAATCATACATAACTTACAATTTCTTAAACACATGGAGACATATAACAAACATCATAAAGACATACAAGCAAACCCTAATATCATACAAACATACCATTAAAAACATGCATAAAAACATAAATCAAAACCACTTACCCTAATCAAGCACAAATCTAAACTAATCTAAGCTATTGTATAAGAAAAATAAAATGAACTTATGCTCTTATAGACCAACATTGAAATACACATAAATCTTGAATTAAAACTTAATTTGAGAAGCTTAGGGAATCAAGGAGGATTACCTTAATCAACTTGAAGTTGATGCTAGGTTTTGGATCCAAGCTTTCCTCCTTGCTTCCAACCAAAATCCGAACTCTCTCTTCACTCTTCTTCTTTTTTTTTTTCCTCTTATGGGTTTCGGATTTCCTAAGGGAGAGGACTAGAGAGTGAACTAAAATAGTTAGGGTGATGCTAGGTGGTCCAATCTCAACCCCACCTCACCTATTTATAGGTGGAATTTATTTTCTTATCTTGATTTATTTTTAATTCTAAAATTACATAATAGTCCTTAAAAGCAAAATATTTGCTCAAAACTCCCTTGAGGTGGCTGGCCATGAGGGGTTCCTTGTAGTCCAAGCAACCTTGCAATGTTCATCCACCTAAATACTTTCTAATTTTTTCTAAAATTCGCATAATTCACATAATTATCTTAAGGATGAGGTGTCCCCCAATTAGGGCCTTGTTTGGCTTTTCCCTTGCCCCGGTCTCCGGTCTTGGTGAACTTTTGAAGCCGTGCCATCCTCTCCTGGTCGCTTGGGCGCTTGGTCCCACGTTGCCTCGTCACCATCGGTTCTGTAAATAAAAACAGAAGTTGGTCAGTACTCGATTTTACCAACTCGAAGAAGACTTAAAGAATAGGATGACCTTGAATCTAAAGACCTCGCATCGGGTAGAGTTGCCTGAGCAGCAAATCCATGTCCTCGTCCGTAATCCTCAGACCCCAGCTCTCGGGGGAGGAATTTCCGGATGGCAGACCATGGGCTGAAGCCACTGGCAACCCCTGTGGAATCCTGGACCAACTAAAGGATATTGACGTCAGCGGCAACCACAGTCCGGGCCCAATATTGCACGACAGGATCAGGCATACGGGACGTGACTGTGACTTCCCCGGGGACCACGACTCTTGGTCGGTCTGGAGAGTCATCGGATGATGAAGATGGGCCGACCCACTTATACTTGGCTAGGCTCTTGGAGGACAAGAGCCTGTTCTGATTTCGCACTGGATCCGAGGTCTTCGGAAGCATGTCGACCCTTTCCAGGCTAGTGGCTCCTATGTGTGGTCCCCGAGTGCACACGTATCCCCTCCTGAATGTGACGAAACTCGGTCCTCTTCTGGGACTTCGCTGTATGGCAGGTGACCGTGCAACCACCGACCACCCACGTGGAACCATAGATGCTTGAACTACTTGCCTGAGTACGGGCACCCTGTGATGAATGTCCCCTTGTAACCCTGAAAGTAATAGGACCCCGTGGACTCCGGGGCGGACTTCATCAGGTACAGGTTCTGGAATGCTCAAAACGGTAGGTCAACAGCAAATGTCTTCCTCCAGAGGATAAAATAACTTATCAGAATACGATAAGCGTTGGCGTTTAACTACATAGGGGCCATATTCAGCCGAGCCAACGTCCGCCTCAAGAATGGATGGAATGGCAGATGGAGCCCTTCTCGAAAGAACTCGGTTGATAAGGTTACACAACCCGGAAGAGGCCTGGAGGAGAGATCGTTTGGACCCGGAACAATCAGCTCCACGTCGTCTAGGATCTCGAATTATTCTCGGAGCGCCTCCAGGTATGCAGTGGTAACTGGTAGGAGGAAGTTGTCCACCGAGTAGACGGGAAGGTCACCTGCTCGCTCCATCATTTCCCAGTCAGCCATCCAGTAGAGGAGAGCCCCACTCAAGTGTAGTGTTCAACCACGAGTGCGTTGAAGGGAATGAACTGATTCCCCCTCCGGGCCGGTGCTCTCGGAGCCCCCAGATCCTTTTCGGCCTGAGGTGCTAACCTGGCTGGCAGTCCTCTTAGCCACCGCATCCCCGCCTATGGTCGGATCGACCACCTGAGCAGGCTGCGATGGGGGAGCATCATGCTTCTTGGATATAAACCTCTGGTCGGGTCGGTGCTCGGACCCACCAGTAGAATTTTTGCCAGCCGGGCAGCGCCTTCTCGCACTCGACCAGCCAGGGAGACAGACCCTGTAGGAGAAGGGATGTCGGACATCCCCGACAAGTTATCAGGTGTCCGGGTGGCTTGCGCCACCACTTCTTCGGTCGATTCTGAGCTCAAACTCGTGCTCGCGCTCATGCTGAAGGTAATCTCAATGTCCCTAGACAGATTGACGTTCTCGGAGTCAGAAAGGTCACTCATACTGGAAGGAAAAAGGGAAGAAATGGGAAGCTTACCTTCTCGGTTATTCTTAGATACGGTCGATTAGGGCAAACTCACTCGGTAGTCCTCGGTTGCTCTTAGCAGATCTCGGCTGTCTTCTAGGATTCTTTCGAATTATGGGAAAAATGAAGAGCCCCCACCTCTATTTATAGGCGAAGATTCGACAGTAGAGGCGGGCGTGAATTTCAAGGCGACAATTCGACTTCCCGCCAATCTCGTCCTTTTCAAATTTTGAAATTTGAAGCATCGGCCTGTCTCTCGCCAATCACAACATGACACGTGGCAAGAATTGACACGTGCCATCTTAGTGGGTGGACTTCCCCGAGACCTCGGTCAGGTCGCAATAACCAGCTTCCCGATGACAAGAATATGTCGAACCGAAGACGAGAACGCCCGACCAGGCGAGGAGCGCGATCAATTCTGCCTTGCAAGTACCCGGAGCATCCTTGATCAGATCAGCCCAGAGATGCTGGGGGGCTTATGTTGATGCGGTGATCTACTCTGACCACAAAGTCCTATTTCTGGTTGCAACCCGGCCTTGTGGAGGTAGGAGTATCCATCCGTCTGGACCAAGTACTGCTAACCCAACTCCGACCTACCAGAAGACTCCGATCAACCAGAGGCCCCTTCTCGGTTAGCATAGTTACCTGATCAGATTTTGCCACCTCACCAGGGTGAACTGCGTACTTGGGCTAGATTGTACTCCAAGCACCCTACCTCGGGGGATGTATCCATGACTGGCAGAAGTCTCCCGGGACCACACTCTACCTACTACCTAACACCTGACACAAGTCCTATCACTGTACCCATAAACAGCAGACTTCGACCACCAACTGTTGCACCACATCACATCACCACCCGCCACCACCTGCTCTGACAGGGGCTATTCCTACGGGTGTCGGCAGCACGCCACCCTAATGTCCCCGGTACCAGGCCAGGGACATGTGGCATCAGTCCATCAGACTAATAGTATATGCAGCTTAAAGCCTACTCACCCACCAGGTGCTTTAGGTAGCCGACCCGGCTGGGTTGTCGGAGCGCCCAGACTCGCGAGAGGCGTATATAAATAGAAGATGAACCCACAAATTTAGGTAAGGTCATTTTTCCTTACTAAAGCTCTGCATCTCCCTTTGCTCATCAGTATCCTTGCTGACTTAAGCATCGGAGTGCCCACGACAAACACCACACCAGTGTCCCAATCACTTCGAGGTGCTTCCCTTTTGTAGATGATTAATGGCAAAGTGAATGGGCAGACCTGATCAGATCAGTAGATCTCATTGGGTGTTGTGTTGGAGGCTTTTTCGGCATCAACAAGTAACAATTCAGAGTTGTGACTCGAACAAAATGCAAGTAACGAAGGCGCCCCCACATTCCATGATGTCATATATATCATCCTCAGAGATGGATCTTCGGAAGGAGATTCATGGATGGGTTGCTCTTGAATTCGTTGTTACCTAAATAAGTTATAACTATAAGGCTTTTAGAAAGAAATGGATTTCATACTCTTATGTTTAGGAAGGAGAGGTAAAGGTTTGGATCAGGTACATGATATTATCAAATGAACAGTTTTCTTATTAACTTTCCATTTTCTTTTCCTAAGACATAGTTTTTGTTGGTGATGGCAAAGCTTCAACAAATACTGCTGTGCCTAGTGGGGGTGTTGCGCTTGGTGATATAACCATGTCTCCTTAGAAACTGAAGGTTATTGTTCCTCAGAAGTTATCATAATTCTAAGTGGAAAAGATGTGTAGGATCTTCTTCTTCCCAAAGATTTGAAATATGTGAGCTTATTAAATTTTTGACATTGGTGCTTTATAATCTCATTGCTGTTGTAAATTGACTTCATTTTTTAGTTGCATATTGTGGTTAATGCTAAGAAAGTCTCTTTGCTGCTTGAAATGATTAGAGGTCTTCATGCTGTACTCTTCAAAACCATCTTATCGTGTAGATAGAGGAGGGAGGAGGACCAAGAAGAAACAGCGAAGCCACGCGCCATAATAAAGGAAAATGATGCTAAAATTGTAAGCAACCTAATTACTTAAATTTGATTCACTAGTACTTGTAAAATCCATCTCTCATAATTAAGACTAGTATTATGCCCGCAAGGTTTTGATCTTGGACTCACCTCAAAAGGCCTCATACCATTAGGAGGTGGTCTATTTACTTATGAACCATAATATATATTCATCTCCAAGCGATTTAGGATTGCACAGCTTACCCTTTTCCTTATAAGGACTGATGACTGTCATAACCTGGCTCTGTAACACTTCCTTAGTGGGATGCCACTGTTATCATCTTTAACATCACATATGAACTAGTATTTGTCGAAACTAGAAAAAAAAATTTAAACGTTGAAAACATTAAATACCAAAATATAAATATTAAAAAAAAATGTCTCATGCTCAAAATAATTTGGATAAAAACAAAACTTTCTGAAAATCATGATAGCGGATATTCATCTTAAAACAAACTTAAAACATCTTAAATAAACATTAAGAAATAAATATACTCATTAATCAAAACCTTAAGCCTAAGAAATTGTCACGACCCTGACCTACGTAGGGTCGTGACTTCGTACTTACTTAACTTAATTCTTATTTCAAATATCTTAAACTTGCTGAAAATTTCAAAGTAAATTTTTTTTTCTTTTTTAAAAACTTATTCTAAACTTGACTTATCCTCATACGTTTTTATATGTACTCATTCAAGTACCGAGCTTTCATTTCACATCTCATTTGAAAGTTATCATATTCAAACCGTGGACCAAACCCGACCTAATGCGGATCCGTACGATACGAGGTAACTTGTTGCCATCATACTTGAAACTTTTCCTTACTCATACCATCACTTTATTATAACGTAACATAAACACATTTTACAAATATATTTTACAAAACATATTTTCCAAAACCCATGGCGGTGTTCATCCCATATTTCACAGCTGCAGTGTCAACCCTCCACAGTCTTGCATCAAGTATTGCCGGTAGGCTGCTTACCTACAGCATGAACGTAAGTAATGAACTTATGCTCAGTAAGTATAACATTCAATCTGCAAAACATTTTAATAAAAGAATGCATGGACCAATTATGCTTTCTTATGTTGATTTGGTTCCTGGGTCCTTTTACATAACATGAGTGCACATACCATGGCATGTAAGCATGGAGTGATTGGGGCGACCAGTCCAATCCAACTCAAACCATGAACCATACTGTTTAACATGGAGTGGTTGAGGCAACCAATCCAATCTAACTCAAACTATGGACAACACCGTTTAAACCCACTCTCGTGGCAAGTCGGTACGTCACAATAACATTAGCTTGTTTTATCTTATGATTTAAAAACTTATTCTTACCATGTGATTTAATATTCGTGAATATGCTTCATGATGTCAGGATAACAAAACATATAATATAACATAATAACAACCCATAACATAAAATATCATGGCGAAAAACATCATAAAATATGTAAATCATATAAATCAATACATGATTTCTTGAAAAACACATCATGCAACAAAAACGTTTTGTCCATGCTGTAGGCGGAGTTGTACTTACCTGTTACATCCAGAGTTGCTGATCCTATCAATTACAACAGGCTAACTTCCTGTTTTCGAAAAGGACGTAAGGTAAGGATCGTCCTATCTTATCGTAAATCATAATCATTAAATATTGGTATCCTAATCAACATCCATAAGTAACCCTAGTTATATATCCCCCACATCTTCTTATGATAACTCGATCGGCTAGTTACCGTAACCCTAGGGCTCATGGCCCAACTTGACTCAAATAGTATCTTGCTAAGTTACTTCAGGTAACCCTGGGTATCAAGCCCAGTCATACTTGAATAGTGTCTTATTAGATTACTATTAGTAACCTTGAGCTTAAGCTCAATTACTTTTAATTCATATCCCACTAGGTTACTATAGGTAACACTGGGTTTTAGCCCAACTAATTTTGAATGATACCCTATTGGGTTACTGGGGCCCAATTACTTTTAAAGTACTATCCCATTAGGTTACTATCGGTAACCATAGGATAAGGCCCAACCCAATAAGTTGGGTATCCTAACCGGTTACTATCGATCATCTTTTTGTTATTATGCCTTCAAAATACTTTTTGGCCCGAGTATTTATTTTTCTCTTTTCTTGACAAAACTTTGTCAACTTTTCTTTAAAAATCTTTTGTAAAACTTTATATTCTTATAAAAACTGTATTTTTATAAAACCGTAACTTTTAAGTAAAAATAGTTAAAAACTGTCAAGCTCTAAAAAAAATCTTTGAAAATAGTTTCTTAATTTCAGTTATCAGTGCATGTGCAGGAATTTCCTGCTTTTGCACTGTTTTTTTGAAAATCATGTGTAGGAATTTCCTGTTTCCTACATAGTTTAAGATCTGATTTTATCTTAATAATTTGTTAAGAATTTGAAAATTCTTTCTTAATGAAAGTTGTAGATCTCGAATAATACTACAACTTTCATGTTTTACTCAAAATCTAATTCTACCTTTAACTTATTCATATCCCTGGTTGAAACCGACTGGCCATGCACAGGGTCTGGGCATACTACGGCTCGAGTTTTTATAAAAACAGAGGCCTTTGGAGTCTTATTTTTAAAAACCATCTATGTAGTCCCCTATGATTTCCAATTTTCTACAACATTGTATTTTTAAATTTTCCCAAATTCGGCATCTAATGGCCTCAAATCACGTTTTCATAAACTGTCCAGTTTTACCTGAAAACTGGTAGTTTCGTTTTAGGTCAAATTTTACATAAAATTACACGCACATTGCCTCAAACGGTCACAACCATGAGCCTATGACAAACATGCAGTGTATTACGTAAGTTTTTAGTAATCATGCATTGGTTCATACCCATGTAACCCATGTGGTATTCTTGTACCAAACTAGGATTTTAGGGTTGGTTTTTGCCCTAGATTCATGTACCAATCTTATTTCCATCATTCATGTATAACATGATTCTTCTTAAGTATGTGGGGATATATAAAAAATACCTACTAGGCATACACACATACCATAATTTCTCTTAAGCATATCATCAAAGACATGTATCTAATCATAAATCAAGACCATTAAACTCTAATCAAGCGCATATCAAGCACTCTAAGCTTTTGCATGGAAAATAAAGGGTGAGCTTATGCTCTTACAAACCCAACTTGAAATACACATAAACTCTTGAATGAAAACTTAATTGAAAGGCTTAGAGATTTTAGGAGGATTACCTTAACACCTTAAAGTTGGATCTAGACTTTGGATCCATAAATTTTCTTCTTGCTTTTCTTTCTCAAAAATTCGACCACCATTTTTTTTTTTCTCTCTTTTGGTTTCGGCTTTAGAGGAAGTAGAGAAGACGAGGTGAAAATGAGCCATAGTTTTGGGGTAGAATCAAATTAAATGATCCAAAAACCTCCCCCATCATCACCTATTTATAGGTGAAAATTAATTTATTTTCTAGAATTATTTTTATTTTTAAAATTGTATATTATGGTTTAAAAGTAAAATATTTGCCCAAAGACCCTCCTAGGTGGCCTTCCATGAGGAAGCCTTGGTGGCCAAGAAATTTTTTCATACTTATCTCTAACTTATTTACTTGTTCCAATGTAACCAAGCTAACTAAATTTTGTAACCAACCATTGGCCTAGTTGGAGGCTTGGTTAGGAATTTTCATAAATTCCAAATTCAGAAATTACATTTTATCCATTATTACTTACTTTTCTTAAAATTACACTTTGGCCCCTAAGGATAAAATATTTGCACTTTAATCCCTGAAGGTGGCCGGCTATGGTGGAGCCACTTGGCTTCCAATTCATGTATAATTATCCACTTGATTCTAAAAATCCATTAATATACTAATACAGATATTTCAAATACTGTTTTCAACTAATAACAGTATAGTTGTACTGGACTACAGTCCAGAATTTATATGCGCTTAACCGAACTGCGTATGGATTTTTCTTAGGACTTGAAACTACTTAATCCTTATTGTCCTAAATAATGTGCTTGATTTTTCTAGGGTGATCTTGAACCTTATTCTTGCTTATTTGTCCGTAATGACGGTTTATCGCAGTATAATTTCCATACTGTTAATTACATTACAGTACCATCTCATTCAAATCTTAGGTCAACCTGATCAAACATTGACCAGCATAAAATCATAAATTCTTATTATGCCTTTTTCATCAAAATGCCTCATGCTTGACTAAGCAAATTACTATTGAGTCTCATAGCTAATTAAACGAGAACTCAAATATATACTGATATTCAACTTAGATCATGAGTTTCATATTGATATATAAGATTCAGACTTGGATTTTCCTTGTATCTAAGGAAATCACAAGTTTATCAAAATTTCGGATTATTACAGAAACTCTTAATACAACTGTAGGCTCTTTTAGAATAGAAAAATCAGATAGCCACACCACCACCATGCACGCTTGCACACCAAGCCTCATCCAATCATATGCCTTAGCTTTAACTTTATCTACAACATGCGAAAGGATTGTAATTAGCAAATGCTTAGTAAGTACATCGCTCACCTGCAACATGTTTGTTTGGTTTTTAAGTGTTTTGATGACATGTGTTCTTTATGAGGTTTATTTTCAAAGTAGTTTTTATTAGGCATGTTATGTAAGATGATGATGATGTTTTTGTTTTTGTTTTTTTTTTTTTTTTTTTTTTTTTTGACTACGTACCTCATTGTTTTTATGAAAAAAAAATTAAGATGATAACTTTTTATAATAAAAGATTTTAGGAGGCATGTATCAGAAATAGACCTTCCTTTACACCGGATCTCGAGGAGCCCCAGAGGATGGTGCGGGACACAAAGACCTAAAGATGGTTGATGTAGTGGATGTTGAGTCTGGCTAACTCACTTTCATCGATCGTGGTTGCGCGCATTGGTATATTGCCTAGGGCCCAAGAGATGTAGAAAAGATAATATTGATGACGTCGATGATGATAAATAAAGATTATCATAAAATGATGAGTTGATCGATTTCTTTGTTTTCCATGTATGTCTGATGTTTATTGTTTTACTAATGATAAAATATTTTGTAAGGTAATGGATGTACTTACTAAACATTCAATTATAGTCCATTCGCATGCTGAAGATAAAGGTAAAGCTAAGGCCTAGAATTGAAGGAGGCTTGGCATGGAAGCGTACATGGTAGTGGAATGGGTTATTGAAACTTTCATGTTTTAAAAGAACCTACGTTTATATTTATGATATTTTAAGATTGTTTTAAGACGATGTTTCTCTCATCATGATTTTCATAAAGTTTAGTTTTTCTCCAAGTTGTTTTAAGCATGAGACAAGTTTTAGTTTTAGTTTTAGTTTTTTTTTTCTTTTGTTTTTTTTTTGTTTGTTTTTTTTTTTTTTTGTTTTTGTTGTTGTTTTTGTTTTTTTTTTTTTTTTTTTTTACATTTTGGTATACAATGTTTTCAACATTTTAATTTTTTTTTTTTTTTCTGCAAATATTAGTTCATATGTGAGTTAAAGATAGTAACTGTGGTATCCCGCTAAGAAGTGTTACAGATAAGATATTGTTCTTCATTTGGTATGCTTCTCTTTAGTATGATATTATCCGTATTGGGCCTCGTACCGCACGGTTTTGCTCTTAGGCTCACCTCAAAATACCTCATATCATTAGGAGTTGGTCTCTTTTTTAATGAACCAATATATATAAACTTACCATTTTCTTTAGAGAGACTGATGACTGTCATAGGGAAACTACAACGGATCTAGTAATCTTCTCAGGAGCATGTTTATGGGGGAGATGACGATGTCATCCATCAAATGAGTGATTATGCTGGCCGTGGAGATGAATCTGAACAGAGACATGAGCCAAGGAATTCTAATTCCAAGGAGATGAGCTCAAGTAAGAGTGATGGCTTGAAAAAGATCACGGGAGAGAGAAATCCAACTCCACCGACCACGATTATGAGATGATTTTCGATCGCGAGATTGGAAATGATCAAGGGCCTAACAATGCCTTGGAAGAAATGTCGAGACGAAGACAAGCCTCAGAAATCTGATTCTGATATTGAGGCATCCTTAAAGACACGAAGTCGGACCATGGAAATATTGCCAATGGACCTGGCGACGAGCAAAGAAATTCTAATCCAGAGATGCGGGTGATCTCAGAAAAGCCGGATGGCAAGAAATTCTAATCAGTCACGAGGGTTTTCTTTGACAAAGGTACAGAGTTGTAATTGTTCATGTATTCTTGTTAACTGGCTAAATAGGTTGCCCACTTTCTCCTTTTTTTAATTTTTTTTAAACTTTAAATATGAACGGCTAGATTTAATCCAACGACTAATATATATTCCAGCACTGTTCCGGGCTTTACAACTCCCGGCACCATAGAAGAATCCTTCTTTAAATACTTTTTTATATTTTATAGTTTCTTTTTTAATTTAAGTTGGGGTGTAGGGGGCATTCTAATGGATTGTGTATGATGCTATCAATTATATTTATACTGTATGAACGAGACATTTTTTTACTTTAATATATTACTAGTTTTGGCACGTGTTTCGTACGTGCATGTTTTTTTTTTTTTTTTTGGGTAATTTTTTCATGAATTTGTACGTGAAAAACTTGTATTAGCTTAGCGGTGTTCTTTAGTATCGGATAAGTTTATAATATCCAAAGTTTTTAAACCATAATTGAAATAAGTAGTTATGATTTGATCTCATATTGATTTATACAGTAATGAGCATATAGAAAAATAAAGATTACATGGTAAAACGAGAATTTATTTTATGATACAAAAGACAAAATGAGTTGTCATTGATAGCAGTTGTAAAAGTTCCTTTGAGCTTAACCTACAAATAAAATATAGATAGAATAATTTAGCGAAAATGATTTTGAAAAAGAATGGCTACGTATTAATTAATTGATGACACATCTAACAACAACATATGATATATATATATATATATGCACATATCAACAATGGAAGAAAGGAAAATAATAATATTATCTTATATATGAAAATGATATCACATTAAAGATTTTATTAAAGTTTATAAGGTAAGATATGATAAGAAATAATTAAAAAGTAATATTGAAGGAATATATGGAACCTTTTGTTAAGAATAGGGTTTGGAATAGTTTTTCAACTCCTGATTTGGTAAATAATTGTAAGAAGGAGAGACTTATCTTTCTTTTGGATAAAGGTGAGCACATGGCCAACCTTTAGTCGTTGCAGTTTGACGATATTTCTCCACCCATTACCGAAATATAGTGAACCAAACGATGAGCAATAGAGATGGAGATAGTAATTATCAAGGCGAGTCTTGATTTTGATTGTGCTCTCACAATTGGATTTTTTATCAATGTTTTGACAAATTCTTGAGGTATTTTCTAACATCAAGGTAGATTGTTTGAATAGTTATTAGTAAAAATAGGAAACTACTTATTCAAAAGGTAAAGATTAAAGGAAGACGTTAAGATTTATTTACTCACAAGCTAATTTTTAAATTTTCATGGTTTAAGTACTTGAAAGCAATGTGTATAAGGGGTCTATTTTTTGTGAGCCAAAATACTCTTTTTTCCTTGTATTATCTCTTGAGTGGACCTGACGTGTGTATGATGAGTATAGGTACATAAATATATTCTAAAATATACAATAATGAAATTATGTGGTTTTATGAAAAATTAATACAACAAGAATAATAGGTTAATATGAAAGCTGAACTACAAGTTTTGAAAATCTAATGGATAGATGGAACGTAATTCTTGTATTAAAAAAAAAATCAGCTTTTAATGAAGAGAACAATCTGGTTTAATCTCTGTTTAAGAGTTAGCTGCTCAACGAAAAAAAAAAAAACAGTCTTCTTATGGGTCACTTGGTGACAAAATCATTGATTCTGCAGAATGCTTTAGTGTGTAGACTAATGAAACTTAAAATTCCTAAACTATTGTCTTTCTCTCTCTCTCTCTTTGTTTCTTTCGTAGCTAATGTCGTATTAAACGGTAATAAATTAAAAGGTTTGTTCATTCTTCAAGCATAAAATGGTGAGCACAAAGTTTCGCCACAGAAATATGTCATAAAGAGATTTGTGAGATACCCAGATGTCTCAATCAAAAATGTAAAAATTCTTTTCAAAGTAGGGTGCTTCAACAGGATAGGGTGGAATTGACCCCAGCATCATAGTTTGAACATATGATTAGATGAGTTTATATGTTAAACAATTGAAATTTTATATAACAAAGCAAATATATAAGAAGATGAAAACCCTTGTTTTTGTGTAACATTTAGGAGAAAAAGTTTTATCATTTTCATATATTTATGAAAAAATAAAACTCTTATGAAGTATAACATTATAAGCACTTTATATAGTATAAATTGAAATGGCTAAAAATAAAAACCAACAATAAACAAGAGAAAAGAGAAAGAAGAGGAAGAAAGAGAAGAAAATGCATATTATGACCAAAGGCATCAACTCCAAAAGTCATGCATATTCTTTCTTCTTCTTATTCTTGTTCTTTTTTTTTTTTTTTTTTGGTTAAAATGTCACATATAATCAATCATATAGAATGGAAAAAACAAACAGTCTGACCAACAACTCAAATATAGCAGGAAGAATGTATCAAAAGAAAAAACTAACAAACATAATTAAGCAAGAAAAAAAAAATAATTAAAGATAAATTGATGAGAAAGAAGCTTGAAGAGATTACCTTGAAGCCATCTTGTTCGAGATGATAAAAATGACGGTTTGAAGAGAATCTTGGAGAGGAAGAGGTATGGACAATTGTTAAGAAGAAGTTGAAGGGTTGAGGTAAATGACTGCAAGGTTAGTGTTATGACTTTTTTTTTTTTTTTTAAACATGTTAGTTTTATGACTTATAATCAGATATTGAAGCTCTAAAAGTATTTCAAAAATAATATTTTGTATATACTCATTACTTGTCGACTTATAACTTAAAAATTGTGACAGGATATCATTCTTTAATGTCAATCGTTACTGATGGAAGTATTATTTTTCTCCATCCCTCTCTTTATTTTTTTTATATAATAAAACATGAAAGCTATGGAGATTTTTCGTTGGATGAAGAAAGTATCTGATTATGAAGAATTAAAATTCCTCCTGAATTAAGTATGGTTTTTGAGATATTAAATATATGATTATTGTTTGACCCTGTATTCTAATGCACATTTTAAAATTTTTTTTATTAAAACTATAAAGATATAATAAATATATTTCAAAAATAAGAATATAAATAACCTTGTACATGATGACTTTAATTGTTATTGAATGAAAGATCAAGGGAAAGAGGAATGTTATATTTTAAAATTCAGATGGTAAAAATTATTACAAGTTGTATAATTTACAAGAGAAATTCCATAACTAATTTATTTATTAGGGACATGTCATGTGAATTTTTCTGTAAAAAAAAAAAAAGTAAAAGTATGAGATAAAATTGTTATGACGTTAAAGTTTTGGAGATAAATCTTATGTTTTAGGGCTTCTACTATAGTGCCGTAATTGCAAATCCCAGCACCGTGCCCATGAAATGTGGTAGCGACACGTGACAAAACATGCAACTGGAAGGGTGGGCAAGAGGGCATTAAATGCAAAAATCAAATCGGTAAATAGGGAAGGCTATTTAAACAAGATAAAATTTTGGAGAAGCGAAAATATTATCAAAAATGTGATGGAAAAGGGGGAAGTGCAAAATAAAGGAAAAATATTTCATTTGTCAGACGATGGGGAAGATTAAAAAAAAAAATGTTAAAATCACAAGGAAAACAAATTTGGTGTAGAGACAAGGCCACAAATTTTAATTTGTTATCAGTTGCATAGTTAGGGACAATAAAATGAACAAGAAAAGAAAGGTAATTTAATTTTCATAAGAGGCAAGGAAAGATGTTGAAACAATAATACCCCTAGGTTTTCTGAGTCACCTTATCTCTTCACAACAATTTGTGTCACGATAATCTGTGTCATCGATGGTGCACATAGACATAGATCACAACAATGGAAGATTGAAGCCAACAAACTCACTGGAGGTTTGACGGTGAGCATGTTGATCATGCAACTTGTGTTTCCGTAAAAGTGTTGTGATAGATGCAACTCGGTACGACGCTTGCAATGTCGCGATGACCTCACCTTGCCCGGGCTTGTAATAGTGAAGAGTACGACTCCAGCAGCCTACACAGCATTGTCAGGAGACGACTTTTTTTGCTCTTACTAGGTCGTGACGTGCTCTCACACTAGGGCTCTCTAAGGAGCACGACTCACGCCACTCACACAACACCGTGACGAGCTCGGTTCGAGAGTTTTCTTGTTGGCTTTGCTTTGTCGCGTGCTCTCTTGCGAGGTGGCCTGGCTACGTTTTTTTGTTAATTTTTAAAATTTTTTTTTATCATTTTTAATGAATCGGTATTGTTGGGTGGGGTTTGGTGGAAAGAATACAAAACACAACGGAATTAGGTTGTAAAAATTTAAAGAAAAAACACACCCAGAATACGACTTATATTATTATAGAAAACTGATGTGTATCTGTTAGGATATGATGCTTATGAAGTAACTTTATTGCATCTTTCCTTTAACATATGGAATGCACATCATGCCCTTATGGTTGAGTATGGCATCTTCTAAACTGCTAAACTCTCGAGTCTTTTCCTTCAAAGATTTCGTCCTTATTCTCATCGGCGTAGGATGAAGCTCCTGATATATCAAAGGTAAGAATTCAAATGATCGCAGATTCTTATACCGGCATGTTAGAGGCCTAACTCATAAATGATCTGGAGGCATGATTCACATATATAGAATCGATAGCTCTAATAAAATAGTGAACATTAAATAATGGAACTTTGACATAAAATAATTGGGAATGAAAAACAAAACTTGACATTAAGTCGATTATGGATAACCTATGATGATTAAATAATGAGAGGTTATGGAAATCGAGAGTTCAGCTTAGGGTTTTTAGTGGAGTAGCCTCAAAATTAATATTTAAGTAGATAATTAATTATACTGTTTAGGTCAAAAGGCTTGAAAAGTAACGAAAAGGATTGGGGCAAGATGGCATTAATGATGTCCTTGTTTTATTCAACAAAAAATGTGACAAAACAAAATGCCTCGGGCACTAAGATCTGAGTAGCGCGACAGGTTACCGTTAGCAACTAAGCAGGTTACGGTTGGAACCTGCTTAGTAACCTAACATGTTATAGCATTATGGTGCATTGCCACTAGTAACCTAAAATGCTACTTTTGGTGGTGACGATTATCATTGCACAAGAGGATATTTGGAACTAAAAAAAATATGTTCTAAATGAATTAAGGATTTCAGTGGAAAATTCAGTTCAAGTTTTGAGTATTACGCAACAAAATTTAAAAAAGTAGTTCTATTTATATCCATTAAATTTATATATAAACACTCCTACTAAATTGTAATATCTTAATCATGATTTTGCTTTGTAAAAAAAAAATGAAGCTAAAACTCTTTTTTTTTTTTTTTTTTTTTTTTTTGTGAAGTTGGGGATAGAATGATTCAAATTTTTCACCTTTTGATAAAATCAGATGTAAAATTTTCACTAAATTATGCATGCAACCACTATTAAAGCATATTTATATGCATTCTCATTCATCCATATGTATCTCCACATTAACTACAAACAAAAATATTTTTTTCCAAAAAAAGTATAAAAGAATCCCCCATAATTACTATAAATAGAATTAGTATTTTTAAGAAAAGAATAAAAGAACATATTCTCATAACTTTTATTAACTTTAGTTTCACTTTTTTTTTTTTTTTTTTTTTGAAGAGCTTTAGTTTCACTTTTTATGAGTTTTTTCTTTTTTTCCTTTGTCCATAAATTTTCAAATCTATTTTGTCAAACTTTATGAGCATAATCATGTTTTGTGACTGTTGAATCCGAAAAGCAGTTTTTGTGTACCTGTGACTGTGTTCTTACAAAAACATTATTTAAAAAAACAAAAAAAAAAGGAAAAAATATATAACGTTTCAATTTTTTTAAGGGGAAAAAAACTATTTTTAAATGAGAAAATGATTTTAGTTACTGTATATGTATACAAAAATTAAATCAAAAATAAATTTAGAGTGGGGTATGTGAAAGTTAAATTATATATTCCGAAAATAGTATCTATAAAAAAGATAGTTTTTTAAATTTTTATTAAGAAAATAATAATAAATGCAAAATACAACAACTAAAGCTAATGTTCAAATCTAGTTGTTCTCCACAACCAAGAGAAGGGATATTTACAAAAATTACAACCTCAAAAAGTGTAACAGAGAGCGTGACAGGAGTCTACTAGTCAAATGACCACACCGTGAAAGGCTCTACATATATGTATCTTCACCTTATTCGGGTCTTTGCAAACCGTAATTTCCTCCACAGGGCATCTTCAAACTACGGCTGGAGCCACCAAACGCTGCCCTGTCCTACGTCTCCACCCTATATCCCGACCTCGTCGAGTAAATCCCTCTAGAGTCATGGTGCCACACCATACAATCCTTCCTTCGTCTAGCACTCAAAGGGGATGTTCGGGACCTGCTCTCGATCCAAAAACTCATCGATTCGAGCATGATTCTATCCCGTATCCATAATCAATGAGGACACCCTCATATCATCCAAATTCGTCCGTGGAGTCGCAATGGGACGAAAGATCAAAGGCCTAGGCAGCCAAGGGTCATTCCTCCCTTTGCGTTTGGCCAACATAACTTCTCCCAATGTTTCCAATGTCTTTTTTTTTTTTATTTTTCCTCCACACCTCCTTTCGACCAAAACGAGAAATGAGTGATTTAATTTCATCATACAAGTGAAAAGGGAAATTTTAAAAGACATTCATCGCGTAAGTAGAGGTAGCTTGGGCTACGGTCTTAATCAAAATCCCTCTTCCCCAAACTACCATTTTCCCTCTCCAAAGTTAGCAATTTTTTTAAACACCCTTTTTCTCGTGGATCACTAAAAACCTTCCTTTTACTCCTGCCAACAAAGGACAGTAAGTCCAAACAAACATCATGCGGGTCACTACTTTGAAGCCCAAGAGTGCTAAGAATAAGAGTGTGGTCATATCATCTGCAAGGTTCGAACTACAGCTAATAGCACTTCTTTGGAAAAGCTGAGAGTTGTAATGTGGTTATAAGAATGTGCTTTGTGAGTATGAAAAGACCTCAAGATCTCTTGTTCACACAAATAAAAATGATGAATTCAGTTGTGCATGACAAAAACAATAGATACTATCATACTAAGCTTGCGTTTGGCACATAGGTTTAGATCGTAAAATTTGGTTTGAATTGAGTTGTGCTTTTAGTGAGGCGTTTGAATTACTAGAGTTAAAAAGTGTAAAAACTTAGAAATGTGTTTTGAAAAAAAAAAATAAACAAAACAAAACAATATGGAGCTTGTTTCAGATTTCGAAACTCTATGCATTTACAAAAAAAAAAAAAAAAAAAAAATCACTTTAGTTGGATTTGTATATGCAAAGTTATGAATTGTTAAAATTTGAATTACAAAACTGTAACAGTGATTGTGAATAATAAAATTAAGGTTACTTTTTCAGAAAAAATAAAAATAAAATTTGAGTTATAATTTTTTCATCCAAATCTTAGGTCCAGCCACAAGCTAAGCCTCGTTTTCTTCCAAGAGAAACTAGGATAGCTAAATAAGACATCTTACTGTATCCGTTAATTTGATAAGTTATTTTACCACTTGTGATAATGATATGATGGTGAGAATTTCTTACTTCATTTCTATTCATTTAAAAGTTTGAGTCATATCGCATTGTTTCGTTTAAAGATTCGAGTCATGCTGCACTATTTCACTTGAATTTTGAAAGAACAAAAAAAAAAAAAAAAATCAGTAAGATACACATCTCCAAAACCTTTTTTTCCCAATTATTTTTCCATCAAACACAAAAATCTAATTTTTTTTCTTTTCAAAAATACTTATCCCAAACCCATATTTTTAAAACTCACATCAATTCCAAATAAAACATTTTCAAAACTTCATCTCTAAAAATCCCCGAATAGGACCAAGTATAACTGAAATTATATAAGGTGTCCTTTTCCATATAGTTGGGTGTGGATAGTGTGATTGTTGGTTGGGACGCACTATATATCAAGTGGAAAAGTAGTTCCAAATTCTAAATAATAAGTTAGTGGAAACAAGGACACAACTTGGACGTCTAAACCAAAAAGAACTGCACCACTTTGACAACACTTGTGCCCCAACAAAAATCAAATCACACTTATGATTGGAACTCAACAGCTGATATATTCCCACATGAAATCAAAAAGGCAATCATAGTTGAAGCTACTATATATCCTACTCAAAGTCAACACAGACCATCAATCTCTATCCTTCTTTCTCCAATATCTTTTTCTTTTTCTCGACAGATTTACAACTTTGGTCATAGCTTTGATCGTTAAAAATTTAATCCAATAACTAAAACAAGAATTCTTACTAGTAATATAAAATAGGAAGTCATACCACATAAATTCTCGTTTTACAAATCGTTCTTAAAAATAATGACACGAATAAAGAACCGGATATCGAGCCTAATTTAGACCCTGACAGCTCCATTTCGGGAAGAGGGTGGATTCCCACACTCAAGTGGAATCATGTCGTTGTTAATACCGATATTGGGAAGCTTATTTATGGAGCCCTCCAAGTATTGGCGTCTTTCATAAAACCTATCAATTGCATTCTCTTTTGTTCTATTAAGATATCAATCAACACAGTCATGATTTTCTATCTTGTGAGTAGTATTAGTGAAATGTAGGACCCAATCCCTGTTAATAGCAGAGGTGCACGCCCACAAAGTCCCAAACCTTCTTCTTTTTCTTTTCTTTTCTTTTCTTTTTTTTTTTCATGTCTTATCATAAAATTATCATTATGTTTTCATCATATAAAGAATTGAACACAATCGCGATTCTCACGCTTTATCGCCGGTCAAGCCTGCCTGCAAGACACTTTCAATGGCATGGGTCCAACACCTTTTGTTCTCTTGTCAAGCCAACAGAAGGCATCACAATGTGGTTTCCTTTTTTCTGATGGCTTCTTTTCTTCTACCAAAAAGCTCAACAAATAGAGTGTCATGAATCGTTTTTGCTTCAGAGTTCTCCTGCGGCGCCAATAGACCTAACTTGACACTCCCTAGTAACATATGGGCCCTATGCTATTTTAGCATTTTTCTTCTTCGTCAAATGTACACTAATTATCTTTATTACAATAGTGGCCACCTTTATCAACAATTCATCCAACAAGTATTGGTTCTTTTTTTTATTATTATTTTATAAATAATAGCTGTTATGTCCTGATTCAGCTTGTTTAAACTGAATGAAATGAAAGGTGTCAGCTAATTGAGTGAGAACCTAAAGAGACCGCATTATCTTCTTTTGTAGTTCCCATCAATTAAAACGTAGCCACTAATAATATTTTAAAGTAGTATAAAATTGGAAAAAATGATACAATGAGAAAGTCTTATTTGCATAATGATTTTTTTTTTTTTTCTGGAAAACGATTTCAGCACGACATGATTTTGCACTGCACGACTTGTCTAGACACAGTATAAAACTAAAAAAAGATCATTATGCTAATCTCACTTTCTTTGTTTGGTGTTTAAGTTGAATTTGAGATGAGATGAAATTTTTATGTTTGAGTTGGTTGACTTTTTAAAAATTAATTATAAATTTTGTTGACTTTTCAAAAAAAGACAAAAATTGAAATGAAAAAATATAATTTAGTTGGAGTTAAACTTTATTACCAAACGTAGGTTAAGTCTGTCATTCTAACAAATTCCTCATAGATGTAAGGAAGCAAATTGTATCTCTTTAGCTTAAAGGGTGTGTTTGGTAGGATGGAGAGTAGGGCCGGCAATTCCGGACACGACACGGTGACACGACACGAGAACGACACGTAATAAATGGGTTTGGACCGCACGTTTAATAATTGGGTTGAAATTGGGTCGACATGTTTAACACGAAAATAAATGGGCCGGAAACGGGCTAACACGATTAACACGTTTAACACGTTTATGTTAGAATTTTCAAACTATTCTAAAGCTCTTTTTATAACAAGTATAGGCCCATTTGTGTGTTTGATACAAGATCAGAAAATAACTATTGAAGAATTTCCACTATTGAGACAATATAAATCAGAAGTTATGGAGATGTTGTTTCTGATATAAAATAATAATCTTATAATTAACTAGTTAATAATATAAAATTGTAAACAAATTATAGTTAGAGTTAACTAGTTAATAATATAAAATAGTAAACCTAATTATGTGTATATATTTGGATTAGGATATTAGGGTAATCTTATAGTTAACAGATACATAAATTTATTAGGATGTAAAACAGTAAAACTTACTCATCATTTTGAAACTATATTTTTCAAATTTGAACTTCAACTTTCCAAATTTTTATTGACCATGAAAAAAAAATTCAGAAATAATATTTAAATATTCTTGTCATCATTTCTGTATTTTTTACTTGTTGTCTTCGAATTACTATTGTAGTTTATTCTTTTGCTTGTTGTTTAAAGCAACTAAGTATTTGACAATACTATAAAATATGTTTAACTCCAAAACAATGTTACTCTGTTTGGTAATCAATAAGTCAGTCTAGTGTGGTATTATGGTGGCACTACGAAATGAAAAATAATACTAATAATAAACAAAAAATTACTTGTATAAATTATTGAAATATAAATAGAAAATAAGAATTATTGTTTTTGTCTTTTTGATCGGGTATCAATAAATTATATGTCTACCCTTTCAAATATATATATATATATATATAATATATATATTATACAAAAGCTAATGTTTTTATCTTAACTATATTAAAAAAAGTGGATGTTGATTGTTGCTTCCATTGCTCCTCGTAATTCTTTTCTCACAAGGCCCTCTGATTTCGGAATGCCACGTATTTCATGATTCATATTGTTTTATACTAAATAACAAATCTTTCCATTTGTTAACTTGTATAGACATTTCCTACATGAAAAATGTTATGGGATATCAATTTTAATTTAGACTCTTGCATATCAACAAATATAATATGTGAGTTGTCATTATATAATTAGTAAGTCTTTAAAATTAAAAAAAAAGTATATATTTACTTACTTGTAACAAGCTAACAATTATTATTTAAAAGTTGAGATTGAAATTGGCATCTCAAGCATTACTCTGACTTTGTAATTCTTCTGGTTTTCATTAATCCAAGCATGTATTCAAATCATTAATTTTTTAAACTTAATTGTAATGTTTTAACATGCGTTTGATGGTAAGATTTAGATTATACTATTTGAGTTTGAATTAAATTATGTATTTAGTGAGACGTTTGAATTATTATAGTTAAAAAATGAAAAAAACTTAAATGTATTCAAAATTGCTGTTATACAATTTAATATTCAAAATATTCATTTCCCACTATTGTTTTTTTAAATTTCTTTTTGCCGCCTTGGTTTTCTCTCTGCCACTTGCTTTGCTTTTCGACGTTCAAATCTGACTTTTATGTTTTCCATTACTTTTTAAACTCATTTCCTTTACTGGGAAAGTTTCTAATACTTCTACTTTCTGTTATTTTCCTCTCAAATTTTCCATCTCACTGCTTTACTTTTTTTTTTTTTTGGTGATAATTATCTCACTACTTTTACCTCTTTACCAGCCATAGCCATTCCTCCGTACCCGTACCACCATTAATTGTTAATTATATTAAATGTATCATGGCAGTATGGGCTGTATGGCACACATCTTCTCTCTCTCTCTCCACTACTACAAAATGTAGATTCCACGACCGTTTTTTAAAAAACCGTCGTGGAAAATGCGGCAAAAACACGGAGCGGAACAGGATTTCCGAAAACCGTCGTGAAAACCGAAGCTTCCACGACGGTTACAGAAAACCGTCATGGAAGACAATTCTTCCACGACGGTTTTCTATAACCATCGTGGAAGATTGAGATACCACAACGGTTAAAAAAACCGTCGTGGTATCTCAACTAAAATTTTTTAATTAAAAAAAACAGTCGTTGAATTTAATTTTTTTTAAATTAGCTACTACGACGGTTTCCAAAAACCGTCGTGGTAGGTACGGAGGAGGGAATTTTTTTATAAAAAAAATTTTGAATTTTTGACCTACCACGACGGTTTTTTGGAAAAACCGTCGTGGTAGGTCAAAAAATTAAAAAAAAGTTTTTTTTTTGAAAAATTCAAAATTTTTTTTTTAATTTTCATTTTATTACGACGGTTTTTCCTAAAAACCATCGTGGTAGGGCATCTACTACGACGGTTTTTAGGAAAAACCGTCGTTGTATGATGAAAATTAAAAAAAAAAATTTTTGAATTTTTCAAAAAAAAAATTCAAAATTTTTTTTTTTTTTGAAAATTTCACCGCACCAATTTCTTTTCCACCGCACCATTTTCTCTCCTCCATTTGCATCTGATCGCCGCCCTCCCATTTCTTACTCTCTCTTTCTTTATCTCTCCTATCACTATCTGCCATCAATTTGCCTCTCTCTTTCTCTCTTCCTCTGCCTGTCACTGTTAACGTGGATGCAAGCCTCGTGATCGCAAGCTCACGATTTCAGCTTACAAATCGCACTCGGCAGCGCTAGGGTTTTTCATAAACGTGTTTGTTTTCGTGTCAACCCGTCTTGGCCCGTTTAATAATCGTGTTCGCGTGTCGTGTCGTGCTACCCGTTTATTAATCGTGTCGTGTTCGTGTTTGAGTTCGTGGCCCGTTTATTAATCGTGTCGTGTTCGTGTTCAAGCTAATCGTGTCGTGCCGTAATCGGGCTGGCCCGAATACGGCCCGCGAACACGATTTGCCAGCCCTAATGGAGAGAAAAGTGGACTGAATGAGTAGTATGAGGGAAATAATGAATGAGGAATGTGAAATATAAAGAAGATTGTAATAATATTTTATGTTATATGGTACGAGGGAGGGGAGAATGGAAAGAATCTATGAAAGATAATTATGTGTTTAATTGTCCATTTATAAAATTTTTTAAAGAATTTTTTTTAGGAGTAAAATGGTCCTTTTAAATTTAATAAAGAGCTTGCATATATCTATTGATGGAAGGATGTAATTTAATGGGCTCGGAAGGAGACTTTTTCCTTCCACTTCTCCTTTCCCTCCTCTTTACATTTAATCAAACAGTAAATTGATACTCTCCATCCATCTTTCCTTGTCCAACCATCCAAAGAGTTTAGGCGAGTTACGGAGAAATGGCTTTGCAGATAATGGAGTTGTAGATAAATTAGTAAATTATTCATTCTTCATTGGTGGTTTTCGTTATGAAATGTATTCTCTCTATCTTTATTATAGGGATATAAATAGTCTTTTTTTTCTAATTGATTTTCTTCCAATTATAAGGTGTTTTATTTGTTCTCGATCATGCATTCTTTTTTTTCATTAGATTTTTTTCTTTCGGGTTCTTTCTGATAAAGTGTTTTTATTAGTGTCGTGGTTGTTTATGTCTTTTCTCTTCTTTTTATAGTGGTTTTATTTATTTCGTTATACTTCATTGTTATTTTTTATATTATCAATTTCACGTGAGATGAGTAGATGATAAGGGTGCTAAAAAAGTATCAATTTAATAGAAATAGCTTAAGGTATTTACTCATTTCTTTCATCACTTTTATTTTTAAAAAATGACTTTGTGTCCTTTTTGAAATACGTTTTTTTTTTTTTTGAAATATAAACCGATTCACTAGCCGTGGACGCGATAAACGGCTTGTATTACCCATGTTGTTATTCTTTTTGAAGAATTTCCAATTCTACTTTTGTCAACAGCAGAAGCTAAAAACTTATTTGTTTAAAAAAAAAAAAAAAAAAAAAAAAAAAAAAAAAAAAAAACAGCAGAAGCTTAAAGTTACAATTTCTAACTTCTCGAGATTGTTGTGACATGTGATTTTTTTTTTTTTTTAATTTATTGTAATTGTAAAGCGCAAGTTCATTTTATGTCAATCTAGTTAGAAATATTTTAACAAACGGACTGTTTTCTAAAAGTTGATTTTTAATGTTATAGCGTTATGAAATAATATAACTAAAATCAAATTTACGAAACGCGGTCAATCATTACTAAAATTATTTTTGACAATTTTGGGAGCTGTAAAAGCAATTCCAAACTTGGGTAAAAGGAGCCTACTCCTCAAGAACTTGTACATAAATCAAATGGAAAAATTAAAGTGCAAAGTAAAAAATTTTCCTCTTTTTTACTTTTTTTTTTTCCCTGGGCTAGAACAGTGCTAACCTTGGCCTGACAAGTGGAACAATGCTATTGAACCATACTGTCAAAAAAGCCCAGAAATTATTATTTTATTCGTCTTATTTTTCGGATTTTATTATTATTATTATAATTATTATTTTAAAGGTCTCTGATCATAATTTGGCCTTGTTTCGGCCAAGGGTTGTATCATACACCTTAAGGAAAAATCGAGTCCTGGGAATGGAGAGCTTGGATTCTAAAATTGTCCCAAGAGTTGCAATGAGCTCCTTCTTCACTGCTGAATTTATACCACCCATCGAAACCACCTCGGCGTATGCCGCCGGATCCTTGTTCCCGCCGAACGATATGGCAACGGATCCCTTGAGTATGACCATCACAAACTGAAAAAACAACAAAACACCATCTCTCAGTGACACCAAAAAAAAAAGTGAAAAATTAAATAAAAACACATATACAATTTGCAATAATGAGAATTAATAATGTATTGTCATGTATAACGTCACGAGACTTGCTTCAATTATTATTACTTTTTTGAGCACTGACTATTTCATCTACAACGTCACGGCTAATAGTAATTAAATCATTAATAATTGAATGGTTAAGTAAATTCGGTTGCATTTTATCTTGACTTTAGGCACATTGAAGCTAAAAATATTATAATTATGTGTTAGGGTTTAACTTTATTTGTCAAATTAAAAAAAAATTAAATAACGTAGGCTTTTGAAAGTATTCTATTAAGGAGGGAAATTTTTATTTAATTCGAAAGTAACATGTGACATCAAGAAAATATTTGGGTTACTCAAAATATATATATAGTTGGGTACACTATCGGGATTTGGTAACTTGCAATTTGTATTTTGTTGGCCAATGCACAACATTCGCTATTGATAATATATATATATACATATATTAATATAAATTGTAACAAGGAACAACTAGTATACAATGAGACTAACACATTCTAATTAGATTAATACATATTAATAAAATTATAATAGTATATTTAGTCAGTAAAAGAAAAAAAATAAAAGATGTAACTTTTTAATAAGTATTTAAAATCACATATTTAAAAAAGCTTTAATAAGTCAAGATGATTTTATAACTTAATAATGATCGGAAAAAAAAATAAAATTTGTAATATCTTACTAAAACTCTTATGTAATTTTGAAAGTCTACTCATAAGTTTTTTTTAAGAAATTATATTTTATGACTTTAATTGAAAGTTTTTCTGAAAATAAGAAGCATTATTAATATATCATCTAAATATTTTATGAAATATTTTTTAGAATTTAGAAGGAAAAAAAAAACGTCTGAAAAGCTCTCCCAAACGGCACAGAAGCCATGTGGGGTCTATTATCCCAAGTTATGTTTGCACTGTCCTACTAAGGTGTGAAAGTAAAGTGGTGTTGACTGTTGACCAATTTTGGAGTTGTCAAATGAAAATGAAAGATGGAATCTTATGAGGAAAGCAAAATCATGTATATACATATCTTCAGCTGAAAAAAAGATACAGCTGGTTTTGTAATGTCATGGATGTTGCAATATGAACCTCAATTATTGGGGACTCCCTTATTTATCAAAAATATATATATATATATATATATATTTATATTTATAGGGGACTCCCTTATGGGCCTCTAATAAATCAAGTCCGTACACATCCTAGTCATGAAGTGATAACTCCAATATTTATTCAACCCCAAAAATGGATGAAGATTAATACAAAAGATTTGTTAAGAAACAAATGATTAACTTGCACCACTCCTGTCCTTGTCTTTTAAAATTAATAATAACAATATTTTAAAAAAAAAAAACATCCATTATTTGGTTGAAAGGAAATGGAAAGAGAGAGAGATATAAAGAAGACGAGGGATGGAGGGACAGAGGTGGAAGGAGAGGACTAATCAATTGTTTGATTGGAAGGAATGGAGGAAGAGGAGTGGTGGAGTATCTCCAACTAAGCCCTATTAGATTGATTTTTTTTTTTTCCATTAGTGAAATGATTCAAAAAAAAAAACATCATATTCAAGTTTTAAAAATATTATTTAATTACCATGTAAAAAAATATGATCAGCAAATAGTAATTAAAATGAACAATAAATCAATAATGCAAGTAATTATAACCCGTTTTTTCAACTCTTAATATAAAGTTCTAATTATCATATATATGAGAAAGTGTATTATTTGTATTGGTTATTGATTTGTAACTTTGGCTATCAAGATGACAAATGACAGTGATTGAATCACTCGCATCATATAATAATATGTAGAAATGTTAAAATGTTCCACATCTAGAGAAGGATTTATTAATGTTAATTAATTTAGAAATATCATCACAATCTTTTTTATTATAAATGAGATTTATAGTTTTATTTATTATAAATAAATGAAACATTAAGAAAGTTCAAATTTGAGAGTTTTTATCCAAATCCAATTTCCTTTCTGTTAAATTTCTCCCAACAATATATTTTTACAAGTTCTTGAGAAGGCTTTTTTGAGGCCAAAGTTGAAGTGCCACCAACCTTTCATACATACATACATATATGTATATATATACATATATGTATGTGTATATATATATATATATATATTTGGGCACGCTACAAATTGATAAATACGCTTTGAGTATTGCTTTGCGTTAGGAAGAGACAAAGACAATAGTGGAAAACGAAAGCAATTATATTTTTAAAAAGCTTCAACATTTGTGTCATGTCGTGGTGACAACAGCCATCTAGCAATTACCACGTTAAGTGCACTTTCATTTTCCTTATTTTTTAAATTTATTTGTTTATTCCTTTTTTTCTTTTTTCAAATTACGTGCACTTTCATTTTCCTTCTTTTTTTAATTTATTTTTTTTTCCTTAATTTTTTTCTCAACATAATTTCTATGGAGATACTTTTTTTCAAAGAAGAAGAAAGAAGAAGCAATGGCCCTGTTACTCAATCTGAATTCAAAATTTTTCTTTTTTTTTTTTTTCCCCTTTTCACTCTGCGTAATCTGGGCACGGAGAAGAAAATCAGCGGCTTGATAAAACATGGAAAGATTAATTTTGAGCCTTAAGCGATTTCAAGACTACCATTAAATTTTAGGGGGGGGGGGGGGGGGGAAAAAGGTTTTGAACAAAGTTTGTCATCCTCTAAGTTCATAAGAGAATTAAGATTCTCTGTTGATGTTGATGTATGTCTGCAGATATTGATATAGAGATCGAATATAGATATAGATATAGATACAGATAATATAGATATCGATACAGTTATCATTGAAAACTTAATTATAAGGAAGACTAAATAATGCCAGGCAACGAAAGGCAGATCAAGAGAAATTGATAAATAAATAAATATATATATATATATATATATACACAGACACATATATGCAGATACACAAATATAAGTGCATAGAGGAAGCTATGAAATATGAGAAAGAAAGAGAGAAGAGTTTTACCTTTTCGGGTTTTCCGATAATGGCGGAGACGGCTTTGGTGGCGTCGGAAAATATGGAATCTGTGTCAACTCCATCCAAGTTCACGTTTGTAGAGATGTAAAGGCAAGGCATCGTAACTGGTCTAAAAGAATTTCTCCTCTCTTCTCTCTTCTCTCTTCTCTCTTCTCTCTTCTCTCTCTCTTCTTCTCTCTCTCTCTTCTCTTCTTCTCTCCCAAACTAGTGATGGGAAAGAGCGAAAGATGTATATTAAAAAATATAGTATATCAAATTGTTATATTGTTATTTGCAAATTACTTTGTCAATATGTGTAGTAGTTTACTCAATATCTCAACGGTGCCTCTCCTATTTATAGTTTAAAGTTCATCAATGTGACGAAGCGGCCAAGTACTAGATATTCACCTTTTTTTTTATTATTATTATTTTTTTGGGTTCCCAAAACACGTTTTTCGCGTGAGCCACCATCATAGCAGAATAAAACTAGTAAGCGGAGGTGTGTGTGTGTGTGTGTGTGTGTGTGTGTGTGTTTGGCAAGTTAGGCCGACCAAATGCCACTTTTATTTCCCTTCCTCATATGGTAATTAGGGATGTGGCCTTTGATTTGTGTTTTATCTCGAAAAAGGACGATCAATGTTAGCATATGTCAAACTTGAGATTTCTCGACAAGAAATGCATACAGAATGTATGATAATGATAAGGCCACATGTGAGAGTGTAATCGCCTATACACTCTAAATTAAGTACTAAACTGATAAGGATAAATCTTAACATTTAAGTGTACTCAATTTTTTTTTTTTTCCTTTTTTGATCACATTTCTAATCACAATAGTCTATCATCGTTAGATCACCTTACTATGTGGTTAGGAAAGAAATAAAAACATGTTTTTATTGGATGTGAACATAACGAATGGTACTAATTCTATGGGAGAGACCTAATTGGGCTGCAAGAAAACGAGTGAACGAAAACAATGCTAAAAACACTGATATTATTGATGTTAACGTAGAATGAGGAAATGACAAGAAATTCAAACTATCTTATCCGTACAATTAATAGACTTCACATGTGTATGTTGTTGCTTTTCCACAATCATAACGTTGTATGTATTCACAATTTATATTTTCTACCAATGTTTTTTGTTGCTGCTCTCACAAGAGGGCTTTTCTAATTCCGACGCACTAGGTAGTTTAAATAAATAAATATATAAAAAACACTACTCTCACTCATCAAAATCGTATTTTTTTTTTCAGAGAAAAAAAACTTCAATAATTAAATTAGGGCATTGCTAGAATTAACAATAATGAGAAATAATCGTACTATGTTTAAATATAGCAACATGAAAATACCTACCATTAACCAACAAGTTACGACCAACGGCAGAACCACTTGAAGACAGGGAGACTGGAGCTGATCTCACTCATATTTTCTTTTTTTTTTTTTAATTAACTTAAAATATCTTTTTTTCCCCCCCTGTTTTGTCTCCATCTAGCCCCATTTTGGATCATTGTCAAGGCACTATTTTTTTGACTACTTTAAAATTTTAAATTTACTATTCAAATTTACTTTTCAAACCTACGATCCAAACCGATTATATAATTCAATTTTTACATCTTTTCATTTTTATTCCTATATTGCTTCATCCCCAACCTACCGCTAAAGGAATCCCAACACTTGAGCGGGTATGGTATCGTTCGGGAGTGTGGACATACTGCTTCTCTTGCCATGGAATCCTCCTTCGCAGAGCACTTAGAACCATAAACATTATTAATATCCTTAAAAAAAAATTTCCCACAACATCTCATTAAAATAGCTCCACTATAAGGGAAGGAAAATTATTGATACAATTTTTTAGGAATTATAATTAACAACATAAAAATAATAGTAACAAAAAAATTTATGCAAGCTAACAATAATAAAATAATAAAGTTGACTCAAATTCTAGGCAGCGTCTAAGGATGCAAGCACATGATGCGTTGAGCAAGTAGCACCAAAAACCAAGTCAAAAGCAAATTTGCGCCATCGCGTTAGAATAACGCTAACCAAATGAGTTTCTCTATCATTAAACTACTGACTTTCACAAAATTGTACTAATTTGCTAGTTCATTGGTCGTATTGTTGGTTTTGCATGTTTATAATTTATGCATTCTTTTACTTTATAATTTTCTATTTTATATTATTGATAAGAACTGTTTTTAAATTGTTTTCTTAATTTTTATTTATAAATATTCATGTTAAATTTTATAACGCACGATATACAATATTTTATCCAATTATATATTTGTACAGTGATTAAAAAACAGTTTGTATAAATAAGGCCATATAGAAAGTTATAAAAAAAAAATTTCATCTTTTATACACCATACACGAGCATAATTCCCGGTCAAACTTTAACTTTGACATGTGAAAAACTTTTCCACCGTAGTGACCAAATATCATCAATAAACTCAACTGGTCAAACAGATTTATTTGAATAGTTCTTCTATTGATAAAATTAGCATTTGTTTGAAGCACTTAATTAGCCCTCATCTGGGGGAAGTTTTCAGAGGGTAAAGTACTGTTTGATTCAAAATTCGTAATTTTACATCTCATTTTCTCTATTTTATTTTAAAAAATATAGGCTTCGTTTAGTGAAACGGTTTGAGTTGTAATTTTTAAGTTTGAGTTGGTTGACTTTTTAAAAACTAGTTATAATTTTTATTGACTTTTCAGAAAAAGACAAAAATTGAGATGAAAAAGTACAATTTAGTTTGAGTTAAACTTGATCACCAAAGGGGTCACAAATTTTAAAAATTTATAATTTTTTTTATTTTAAATTGAAATGACATAATTATTATATGAAAATGCTCATAACTACAAGACAAATAAAACAATATTTGTTTTGCCTATTTTTTCCAAACATAATTCAAATTTTTTTACTATTATATAAATAACAAAACTTTTTCAAAAGTCCTCTCTTCAGACATATATTTCCAACCTAACCTCTAAAACTTTATCTCCAAATGTCCTCCCAAAGTAGTCCTTATTGTGTTAAAAAATGCATTCAACTTAAATAATTTCCATTCAAAAATAGAATTTGAATAGCGTATCCTACCGAAATGTGTGTTTCAATAGTTTTAGTTAAAAGAAACATTAATTTTAATAGTATAAATATAGAAAATGCATGTGGTATGGTTAAAAGTAACATTTAAAATTTGCATTTGAGTTGAATAATTGTAAAATAGTTGAACATTCAAATACTTACACTTTAATAGTTGTGTAACTAAACACATATTCGAATACAAACATTGCTTAGTTATTTTAACCGTATGATTTAATTTTTAGGTAAATTGTTATGATGGCCTATCAACTTTTAGGTTTATACAATTTTAGTTTATGTTCTTTTTCTATAATTGAAATGACTTTGAACTATTAAAAATATCACTACAAAAGTCTTTTTGATTGATTTTTTTTACATAATCCGTTAATTAGAATCACTTTGTGACCAAATTACTAATAGATTTCATCCAAAAATTAGTAAAAATGACTTTTGCAGTAATATTTTAATAATTTATGAGTATTTCAACTAAAAAAAATAAGGACCAAAGTTACATAAACTTAAAAATTTAGGGTTAAATGAGTAATTTATCATTAAATTTTAAAACTGTGAGATCTACAAATATAAATACTTTCGTATTATATAATGAATAATTTTGACGTGAACATTAATAGATTCGAGTAAGAAAAAGTAAAATGACATTTTTCAAGAAAGTAATAATAAATTATAACATAAAATTTTGAACATAATAACATAATTAATTTATGACCATAAAAATATTTAAAAAAAAAACTCATCCTTCCTCCTCTCTGTCTCACTCATCTCTCTTTTTCTCTCTATGCAAAAAAAAAATTATTATTAAAAATTAATTATAAATCCGTCATTTTCTAAAAAAATTCAAGAAGATCGGTAGATTTACCATAAATTATATTATAATTTATTATTTTTTTAAAAAACTTACTATAAATTTTAAAAGAATCTATAAAATATATTATTTATAACAAGTTTCCTAGATTCAATTTTTATTAAACTCTAATCTAGTAGTAAAAAAAAACATTTATTAGATCAGTACGAAAAAAGTATAATTCTTTCTCTCTCTCTCTCTCTCTCTTTTTTAGCTGACGATGAGAGAGACATTTAAATATTAGTGATGATTAACTATTTGCCAAAATAAAAAAGTAACTGATATTCGACTTGTCTCTAACTATAACGCTGACTACAGTTAAAAATTGATTCCTTGGTCAACTCAAGCCATCTGTGATCTGATTACAAGAATCTCAATCAGAGAAAAATATTTTAGAATTGAAATCTAAGTACATCAACAATATATATTTTTTTTCTCGTGAAAACTGAGGCTGTTATATAAACATTTTTTATTAATATATAAAAGTGCAACAACCAAATGCCTCGAAATGTTGTCTGGGCGGTAGCTTTTCCAATTGCAATATTCATATGGAGGTTTTTTTTATTAAATATTTTTATTCGACAACTTGTGAATATTTTTTATGACTTGATTATGAATTATTTTTATTTATATAGTCTCCGCAATAATTACTTTAAACAATAATTCTTTCCCAATCAGAGATAACAAATAAATCTTTTTGCTTCGAAAAAATTTAAATAAATAACCTAATTACTTTCTCTTTTTTTTTCTGATTATTTGTATTTGTTTTTTGGACATGATATATAAACGGCATTTTATTATTTACATTTCTCTAATACAATGACAATGTAATTAAGGTCTTATTCCAATTTAAGCAGTGAGCAAAACATTCAAATAGTTAAAAAAGAAACTATCTCTCCTTTCTCTTCTCTTCCTTCTCTAATGCGTGAGAGTTAAGGTTTTTCAATCTTTTTTTTTTTTTTTTCCTCTTAGGGCCAGACTCTAATGACAGCCTTTAGACTATCTTAATTTGGTTTTCCTGTCCTAGGGATGGATGTGAGAATCATATGGTGAGAGTTTTGAAAGAGACGAGCCCGTTAGAAGAGGATCGACGTTGCGGGAAATATTAAGACTTAAAGGTCGTACAGCATCTCGTTTTTGATAACCTAGTTTCTTTCGACGATGTGAATCTTATTTTCGACAATGACTCTTTCTATGTGATTGATTTTTTTGTTTTTTGGTTTGTAGTTTTATATATAATAATGGTGATATCTTCACCATCTTTTATATGAGTATTGTATTTCAGTTTGTTAATTCTAACAATGGAGGTGGTCTCTCCACTTCCGTGTTAATTGTTTGTCTACCATATCTGAATCTTGACGTTATTTTGGTCCCACTAGAATTACTTATATGTGGAGTTAGTGGTGACCCTAGTGATATTGAGTCTTAGCTCTCGATCGATCGGAATATTCCATTGATTATTGGGGATTTGTTAAAAAAAGTCTTATATATGCTTGATTTAGTGTGCCAAGGTATATACCCTTTTATCGGGTCTCAAGCATACGTCTTTTCTTTTAAGCATCATCAGAATTTACTGATGGATCCCTTTTTATTGAAAGGTTTTATCTCATATAATACAGATCATGTGTTATATTTTATGTCTTCGTATTTTCTTATCAAATTTAATGAAATTCATGTTTAAAAAAAACATTCAAAAAGTTTCAAAAAAAAAAATTATGCTCTCACTTTTCATTAATTCAATTACAAACTATATATTATTTATTGTTTTACATCTTGAGTTGATCAGTCCACGTATTCTTGGCTCAATATCTCTCTCTCTCAAAATAAGGTATTTTTTTCGTTTAAAAAAAATTAAAAATAAAAGGATAATTTGGCATCTTTAATGAATAAACCATTGTTTCATTAAATAACAATAATAACAATCAATTAATATAGAAGAATTTTTAATAGTTATTTTAATATTTATTCATCATGATTATATGATTTTTCTCTCACTTTGGTATGGTTTTTTTTTTTTTTTCATTTTTTCCTAAAAGAATTCCAAATCCCTCGTCCAATTTTTTCCCTGCTCTTTCCTTTTCTATCGAACAATCATAAATCCTAAAATCCTTTTACTAATTCCTTCATTCTTTCTCTCCCAGCCAAACAAGCTTTTTAGAATCCAAATCGATCATCCATTATTATTAGAGAAATATCGTGATTGAATTGGAAAGGGACATCTTTTATCATTTTAAAAATTTTGGTCAGCATAAGCTATAATTTTAAGAAATTTTATGACAGGGTATAAAAAAGATATTTTTTTCAGTAGGATTGATACATACATAATACATTATAATCATATTATATTAAAAAAAGATAGCTACTATCAGAATTTGATATAAATCTGACATTATAAATAGATGATATGATTATAAATTTTAAATACCCTTCATACTTTAATTATAACTCATCAAGGGGAAAAATTATGTTTGAATAGTTAACAGTGTCAATATTATTAGTTTTAACAAATTGGTATCAAAATTTGGAGTGTTTTACGGTAGAATATCCATATTAATAGCACACATTTTTTAATGTTAAAAATATGTAAACTAACAAAATCTGATATTGATCAGAAGGTTAAAAATAAAATCTTATCGGTAACTTATTTTAGTAAAATTCTCCTCCAATTTTTTACACTAGCCGAGACAAAAAGAAAATAATACATAAATGAGTGTGAACATTTTTACGTTTCTAAGCCATACCTTATCCGCATTCAACAGTTTTAGATGTGGCATATGTACACGGTAGAATATTCACACCAGCAGAACACGTTTTTAAATGCTGTTTGAAATTTAAGTTTACTCCAATTATTTTTTTTTTTAGATTTTTATTTTTTTTTATAAAAAATTTATAAAAATTATAATTAATTTTTAAAAAATTAATTAACTCTAATTAAAAATTTCAATTCTTCTCACTGCTAACTTGTTTTAGTAAGTTCTCCAAATTTTTATACTAGCGGAGTCCAAAAGAGAGAGTAAAAAAAAAAAAAAAAAAAAACCGGTCCGTTGAATGCGAATCAGGAGAGAGAGAGAGGAAGAATGTGAAAAACTAGTGTGAACTTTTCAACCTCTCTAAATCGTACCTCATCTGCATTCAACATTTAATGAGGGACCAGTACTTTTTTTTTTTTTTTTTTTTTTTTTGCGCTTAGGAGGAACCATTACAAATTAATTGTGGTGGGGGGGGGGGGGGGGGGACCTGATAGGGATTTCCTCACCTCTTTTTTTTTTTTTTTTTTTTTTTTGTCTATATTTTCTTTAGCATTTTGGTTCACTATTATCACATTCCGTTTTCAGGCGTGGACCGCAAAACCTGTACACACTCCTTACTCTTTGGATGACGTTTATCTACTTTTATTATGCATGAAAACAATCATAAAAATGAGAAACAAAAAAGCTTAAAAAACATGTGTTGGGGTCCCGTCAAGTT
The DNA here is from genome assembly GCA_025413025.1 of Ficus hispida. NCBI lineage: Eukaryota > Viridiplantae > Streptophyta > Magnoliopsida > Rosales > Moraceae > Ficus > Ficus hispida. The sequence continues at coordinate 23,105,991 of CM046372.1, forward strand.
CCGAATGTAAGACAATAGAGGTGGGTGTAGCCGACAATAGAGGTGGGTGTAGCCGCGTAGTCACCTCTCATAATGTGAGTCACACAAGTCAAATTATTCAGAACTGATAATGATTTTTAATATATACATATAGATAACAGTATATGCTATGCATCACACTAGGGGTGGACGTTCAAACCATTCTCTTTTATCATCAACCATGCATGCAATTCATATGCATTACGAATGTCTCCTCATTCAACCAATTTTGTATAATCAAAATTAAATTGATTGATTGAACCAATTAGTAGCTCAAAACCAATTCCACACATAGCTGTCTTTTTTTTTTTTTTTTTCGAAATTCACGACTGGTTTTTCTATTGAAGCGGAGTTAGATGCTATCATCCATATCATTGAGTATGCTTGAATTTTCATTGGAGGAAATTGTTGTTGAAAAGTAATTCAACTTATATTATGTCACTTTTTTGTTCTAGATCTTGCAAATTTCGTTGCCAAAAGTGTCCGGTTTGGCTTTGTTGTTTAAGTCATTTTCTTATATGGAGTTTATAGTTTCCTATATTTATCGAGAAAGCAATAGAGTTGTAGATTCTTTGGCGTCTCATGCTCTAAGTATTGTTTCCCTTATTCGGTGGTGGTTGGCCCTTGATTTTAGTTGTAAACCTAATGTTCTGTTGATGTTATTCGTTTTTTTTTTTTATAGGGTTGTTATATAACAAGCGTGATTTCCCTTAATAGTTTTTCCCACTGGATTTTTTTAGAAAGGTTTTTAATAAAATCTATTATAGGTATGATTTTTAAAGATATAGTTCAACAATATCTTTTGACGTTAGAATCTGCTTTGCTTTGTTGCTCAAATGCATTTACTTTTTAGTTATTATCCCTTTTTATGGTTAGCTTGTATTAGACTTATTTATACGAAAGCCTCCTAAACTTTTTGAATTTAATAATTTAATCCTTAAACCAAATTTTTTGGCGATTGACCCCCCTCAATATAGAAATCCTTGCATGAGAGGTCCTTTTCATAACTTCTGTTATAAAACAAACCGTTTTCTACATGTGAGCTGCATGTGACCTTTGCTCAAGGGGTATACTGCTGGTCATTTTCATTTATCTTTTAACTCAATTTAAAAAAAAAACTTAAATATAAGTAAAGCTTAATTAAACATTATTATTTTGGTCATAGTTTACGATTTTCTATACTGAAAAACTAGTTTTTTTTTTTTTTAAGATAAAAAGTAAAATTAGCTTAAAAATTATCCTTGAAAAAAAAATTAAGGAAACAGAGAAAAAAATATTCCTAGTCGTTATGGTTGTGCTCCGATACTACTAGGACCTTCTCAACAAAATCATAGAAATCTAACAACTTTTTTTTTTTTTTGGTGTATAATTATTTCTCATTACAATACAATCTATGATGTTCTTTTTTCCTTTGACTCTTTCTCAATCAACAATAACGTAAGTCAACAGTTTTTTTTGCTTTTTTTTTCTTTTTTCTTTTTTCTTTCGGGCACTTGAATATAGATGATGAGAAAGAGTTTTTTGGACTGCAAAACAGTATCTAATACTGTGGATTAATGAACACAGTATTTGCAATATCTGTTTTGGCTCAAAGTTCGACTATTTATCAAGAGACAAAGGCAAACAAGCCCTAAGGTGGATATCATCACCTTATCCACAAATTATGACATCATTATGGATTTAATCAAAATTTGGAAAGCAATTTGGATAGTTCTAGACCAAGTATGGCCGGCCACCTCACCCTCCAAAAGTGTAAAAAGTTGGTTCTTGAAAGACTATTTTGTAATTTTGAAAAGTTTCAAAACCTCTATAAATAAGGGTGCATTTTATTCAAAAAAATCAGAAAATTTAGTGAAGTTCTGCCCATTTTCTGCTCCAAAACCGATCCTTAGGCAGCCAAGAAAAATAGAACAAAAACCCAAAATCCAAGTGAGGAGATTAGTGGGTAAAGTTCGGGTTTCACTTAGGAACCAAGAAAAAGTGCTGGAAAATTTGGAGTCCAATCTTGGCCAAGTGGCCGGTTGGTAGTGAGCAAGAAAAGGGTGAGAAAAGTGCTTGGGAACTAGGGGGGAGTGGTCGGATTTTGGTAGGAAACAGCAACCAAGAGACACAAAAATTTTTGGGTAGGCTAGGGGGAGAGGCCGGTTGTGCTAGGAACCAAGGAGGAGGAAGAATTTTTGGATCCAAACCCTAACATCTCTTAGGGTTAAGAAAGGTAACTCTCCCATAACCTTAAGCTTTTCAATTTGATTTCAATTTGAAATTTACATGTATTTCAAGTTGACAATTGTATGAGCATAAGCTCAATTTTCATTATTTACCTTCGTTTAGAAAGTTAGATATGTGCTTGATTAGATCTAAGGGTGGTTTGGATTTATTAAGTTTTGTATGATTTATTTGATGCTTGATTGATTTATGTGGTTTGTATGATAGCTGCTGGATAGGGTTATATGTCCCCTAATTGGATTAAAGTTGATCTAGAATGGTTAAATAGGTTGCATGTTTAATTTAGATTGAATTATGCAACTTTGGAATTAGGCAAACCCTAAATTTCTAGAAAGAATAATGGTTTGCATGGTTATGTTTTAAAATGTGTTTAAAGAAAATTTACGTTAGAAAAAAGCGTTGTATGTTGATGTTAAGCTCCCGCTGTGGTCGGTTGAGGTAGTGTGCGCGATTAGGATGCAAAACCAAGTTGAACAAGAGAAACTGCCAGATTCGGGTCTAAGCTAACCAGTCTTCTGGAAACCTAAATTTGAGGCTTTTAGAGGCCCAATCTGATAAAACCTAAAACATGAAAGTTGTAGATAAGGGTTTTTCCTAGTGGACAGCGTTGACAGTTTTCAAAAATGAGGCTCCAACGGCCTTCGTTTTTATGGAAATCCGAGCCTGACTGTGTCCAGTTTTCATGCACGGTCAGGTGATTTCAACAGGGTAAATGAGTAAGTTAAAGTCCGAACTGGATTTTGAACAAAACATGAAAGTTTTAGGGTTTTTCAAGATCAAAAACTTTCATGAAGAAAAGTTTTTCAGATTCGATCTGGATTTTTAAATAAAAATTGGATTTCAAAAACTGTGTAGGAAACAGGAAATTTCTGCACAGGATTTTCTAAAACAAAACAGAAAAACTGTATTTTTCACCAATCCCAATGTTTTGACTGCTAAAACTGTTCCAATGGCAGTTTTCAGCCTTTAACAATTTATAAAACCTACTCATAAGATTCAAGGATTTTTGAAAGAAAAATCTAAGTTTCCTAAAAATAAAGCAAGAAGGGATTTTTAACTAAGTTATTGGTTTGGCCCAAAGCCCAACGGTTATCCAATGTAACCTAATAAAGGACCAAGCCTTTTGATTACAACCCTTATCTCGAGGGTTACTTGCGGGGTTACAAATAGTAACCCGCAAGTAACCTCGAGATAATATTGTGGGGACATATAACTAGGAAGTAAAGTAAATGTTGGTTGATTACAACAGTTTAAGAATAGGATTTACAGAATCCTTACTCTATGTCCTTTATAATCACATCCCATCTATATCATTCATACTTGGCAAGTATACAACAAAAGCCTATGCTGTAGACGGAGTTGTACTTACCTTGTCTCCTATGTCCGATGCTGAGCTGTTCCAGATCGGGGCGCAATAGCGGATTATCTCCTGCTATTACAAAGGACATAGGGTAAGGATTCTGTAAATCCTATTCTTAAACTGTTGGTAATCAACCAACATTTACTTTACTTCCTAGTTATATGTCCCCACAATATTACCTTGAAAATATTGTAAACGGGTTACTATTTGTAACCCGCAAGAACCCTCGAGATAAGGTTGTAATCAAAAGGCTTGGTCTTTTATTGGGTTACATTGGATAACCCTTGGGCTTTGGGCCCAAACTAATAACTTGGTTAAAATCCCTTCTTGCTTTATTTTTAGGAAACTTAGATTTTTCTTTCAAAAATCCTTGAAATCTTATGAGTAGGTTTTATAAATTGTTAAAGGCTGAAAACTGCCATTGGAACAGTTTTAGCAGTCAAAACATTGGGGTTGGTGAAAAATACAGTTTTTCTGTTTTGTTTTAGAAAATCCTGTGCAGAAATTTCCTGTTTCCTACACAGTTTTTGAAATCCAATTTTTATTTAAAAATCCAGATCGAATCTGAAAAAATTTTCTTCATGAAAGTTTTTGATCTTGAAAAACTCTAAAACTTTCATGTTTTGTTCAAAATCCAGTTCGGACTTTAAATTACTCATTTACCCTGTTGAAGTCACCTGGCCGTGCATGAAAATTGGGCACAGTCAAGCTCGGATTTCCATAAAAACGAAGGCCGTTGGAGCCTCATTTTTGAAAACTGTCTACATTTTCCACTAGGAAAAACCCTTATCTACAACTTTCATGTTTTAGGTTTTACCAGATTCGGCCTTAAGAGCTCAAATTTAGGTTTCCAGAAGACTGGTTAGCTTAGACCCGAATCTGACAGTTTCTCTTGTTCAACTTGGTTTTGTATCCTAATCGCGCACACTACCTCAACCGACCACAGCGGGAGCTTAAGATCAACATACAGCGTTTTTTTCTAACGTAAATTTTCTTTAAACATATTTTAAAATACAGCCATGCAAACCATTATTCTTTCTAGAAATTTAGGGTTTAACTACGAAATAAAAAATAATCCCAAGCTGTATTCAAACCACCAACTTTAAAAAATAAAAATCAATAAAGGAATCGAATCCCAACCACACTAAACCATCAAAAAAAAAAAAACCAGGAAGGATAGAGAGGTTTTCTCTGCAAATTCCGACAACCCAGTGGGATCTAGCAGGGGTTGGGGAACGACGAAATCTGGTCCATGAGTGGTGCTGCGAAGCTTAGATCTGGCTATGCAGGGATTCTGCAATGACGATGATGGGATTTGTAGATAAAAAGTCATTACAAGAAATTCACTTTCAGTGACTAACTTTTAGTGACTAAATAGTCATAGTCACTAAATATTCCATTCTACAACTAAAATTTGGTCACAAAAATGTCTGGTAAAAAAATACACTGTTTTCGACACCAAGTCAATTAACGACTAACTATTTCGTCGTAAAAAGATAGATTTAGTGAGTAAACACACATTTAGTCATAAAAAGTTTTGGCATCAAATGTTAAAAATGGGTAAAGATTACTGACTTTTGGCGACTGAAATATTAGTCACAAAATACTATAACAAATTATACTTTGAATGATCACACTTTTTTTCTCGCTAAATCAACTTTTTTGTCACTAAACTTTAGTTACAAACTATTTTACTAAAAACTTTTCAATGGTTAAAAAAAATGTGATTAAAGTTTAGTTATTGAATCTATTGTTTGCTTAAATTGTAAAAAAAAAGTTTCCTTTCAACCTAGAATTATTTTCAAAATATTTGGAAAATTAGAATAGTTTCGATATGAATTAGAAATATTAATATCAGACTCTATCTTTTTTATCTTTTTAATTTACATTCGTTATTATGAGACATTAAATAAATAAGTAAATAATTCCGTCAAAAAAAAAATATATATATATATATATATAAAAGATAATAACATTAAAATTATAAAATAAAAGATAAAGCATAACCAAAATAGAAACGATATGTTGATGTATTTTTATTTTATTTTATTTTTTACAAAAAGGAGTTTAAAGTTAAAAAAAAAAAAACGATTATGTTAGGCAGGAAAAAAAATTCAGTAGATAACAAATAATTGATTCCTTTTTCTAAAATGAGTAATTAAAAAATATATATTTTAGAAAAAGGAGTTTAAAGTTTAAAATTAAAAAAAAAACTAAAATTTTGTTAGGCAGGAAATAAAACGAAGATTCAGTTGATAACAAATTATTAGTTTATTTTTTCTAAAATGTGTAATTAATTTTCTAAAAAAGCTTGTTTAGGAAACCAATATAGCTTGAAAATAATTCAAACAAATTAAAAAACTATTTTGTAGTTTCCTCAAGGAAAAAAAAAAAAAGAAAGAAAGAAAGATAGAAAGAAAGAAAGAAAGAAAATCTATTGTAGTTTCCTCGAAATTATTTTCGAATTATAAATTTTAAAAATTTCAGAAGAAAGCATAGAAAAAACTAAAATAGAGAATTGTTTTATTCTCCCTCCAAATTATTTTGGGAGTGTCCCTCCAAAATATTAAAAGCCATTTAAAAAAAAAGAAATTTAAAGTTAAAAAAAAAATCCCAATAAAAAAAAAAAAGAAGTGTTTTAATTTTTTTCGGAGTGTCCCACTTCCTCCAATATATTGAAAGCTATTAAAAAAAAACAAAAAGAAATTACAAGTTAATGTAAAACCTCCCGGTAAAAAAACTAAAAAAAAAAAAAAAAAGAGAAGTGTTTTATTCTCCCTTCAAATTATTTGGGAGTATACCTCCAAAATATTGAAAGCCATTTAAAAAAAATAAAAGTTAAATATAAAATCTCTCAGTAACAGTTATTTCCCCATTTCCCACGTCCTCACATTTTTAACTCAACATTTTCCACCTTTCTCAGAGTGTTTTAATTTTTTTCGGAAAAAATAAAAAAAGAGAAGTGTTTGAATTTTTTTCGGAGTGTCCCACTTCCTCCAATATATTGAAATCCATTTTAAAAAAAAATTAAAAGTTAATGTAAAACTTCCCGGTAAAAAAACTAAAAAAAAAAAAAAAAAAGTGTTTTATTCTCCCTCCAAATTATTTGAGAATGTCCCTCCAAAATATTGAAAGCCATTTAAAAAAAATTAAAAGTTAAATATAAAATCTCCCAGTAGCAGTTATTTCCCACTCCCCATGTCCTCACATTTTTTAACTTAACACTTTCCACCTTTCTCATTTCTTCCCCCCTCTCTCATCTCAAAACGTTCCTCTCCATCTATCAGTTTCTCCCAATTTTTTCCTCAAACTTTCTACCTTTCTCTCTCAAGTATTTCTTCATCTCTCTCTCATCTCACAACCGTACCTTTCTATCTCTCATTTTCTCTCATGTCAAAGTTTGTGGATCTAACCGGAATGCTCTTCAGAATTCAAGTCATTAATTAAAAAAAAAAAAGTTCAGAGTAAGTATATCATCTAGTCAAGATAAAAAATTCTTTGGCTTTGTTGGTACTTTACTTTACATGATTAATCTTAGATTTTATAGTTTCGAAATTTGTTTTGTAGTGACAAAAAAAAGGAGATGGCTAAATCAAATTGTTATTAAAAAGATGTTCATTGTTACCCGACTTTGTTTCATTGTTCAAAAAACTACAAAGTCTGAAGCGTATACCTTGATTCTTTTTGGGTTTCTTCTTTCCGGGCAAACTCAAAACCAAAATCTTTGTTATCCACTAAAGATTCCTAAATTTTGAGTTTATGAAGAAATTTTTGTTCCACAACTTTCCATCATTTCTGTAATTGTTCTCAACATTGGTGTCATGATCTTATATACATATATATCTCTTCAAATTGTCATAGAACTTTTATTACAGACAACACAATCTTAAACCATATTCAATAAATAAAATACTAACAAGAAAAAAAAAAGGATTAAAATTAGTTAATTATAATTTGAAAAGTAAAATAAAAATAGTCCGGATTTTTTAAATTATTTTTATCAAAAAAATTAAATATAATTTGAAATTTCAAAGAAAATATCTGTTAATTTCACAATCGGATTTTTAATTTATTTTTTGGTAAAAATAATTTAAAAAATATATAATTTGAAATTTAAAAGAAAATATTTAAATATTTTGAAAAGTAAAATAATAATAGTCCGGGATTTTTAAATTATTTTTACCAAAAAAATTAAATATAATTTGAAATTTCAAAGAAAATATCTGTTAATTTCACAATCGGATTTTTAATTTATTTTTTGATAAAAATAATTTAAAAAATATATAATTTGAAATTAAAAAAATATTTATTAAATTTAAAGAAAATACATTTAATGACTAAATAATTAGTCGATATATGAATTCTGATATTATATTAAGAGATTAAATTATAATGTTTCAGTGACTTTTTAAAGATTCTTTACTGACTAACATTTAGTTGTTAAAACCTCACTTTTTAATGACTAAAATTTTTTAGTCACTAAAGATTTTCTAGGACGGACTTTCAGTGACCAAGGCGTGATTAAATTTGCACTTTCTGCAAATAATATTTTAGTTGTTAAAAGTGATGAGAATTATGAACCAAAGTCGAAATTTTTGCTCTTCTTAAACTCCTTATTAAAATAAATAATAATAACAATAATTGTTTTCTAGACTCTAATACAGGTAGACAGTCGATGCAATATTATATAACAACAGTTTAATTTATAAACAAAGAAAAATCCAAGTAATTATGCAAACATGGAAGTAACCATAAACCGAAGTTGAAAATTTAAGCAAAGTAAAATTTAAAAGTAACCGTAAATTATAATTGAAGCATACATTCGTTTCAACTGCTACTGAACATAAAAGGTCTTGGCTTTTAAAAATCGTTAATTAAAAAAATATCTCTAAATTATTACCCGTGTAACACTTTAATCTAGGATATTCAAAACCTAATATCAGTGATCCTTATGAAATTATAAATGGGCAATCAAATTTCGTTGATTAGGCAAAAGCTATAAAGAAGAAAATGTCGTTTCAAACAATTGGTACACAACAATCTTTCTACCCATCCACCTTATAAGTTAGCATTTTTTTTAAAAAGAAATAAAACAAAATACCAAAAATCATTCATATTAGTTTTCACCCCACCGCCAGAACCAAATCCAAAGAACTGGTTCTTGAAAGACTTCGAGATTGGAAATCCCCTCGATAAAGGCAAATTCGGCAGTCTTTCTCACTTGAGAAGCAAAAGTGAAGAATATTTTTGTCAATTTTGCAACTAACAACGATTGGGTCAATAGCTCATTTTTACGTTTAGCAATTTAGTACTTGGACTACAAATCTTGACAATTGAATCCTCTAATTTCAAACTTTATTGCATTGATGGTCCTTTTGAAAAAGGAGTTAATTTTGTGAGCTTTTTAACGAGGGTGTTGTTTGTTTGTTTTTTTTCCCTTCAAATTGGGAATGAATCAAAAATAAACTATAAAACATAAAGAAAAAGCTATAGCTTCACATGCTCTGCTTTTGTCTCGTACATCTCTCAACAACCTCCACCCCTTGAGAGATATGTCTGCATTCAATGGCCTCCCACACCTATGAGATCCGGCGTTGCAACCGCATCCCACTTCTAGGACATCCGTTGACATCACAATGACCTGCCACCCCAACAAAATCCTATCTCGCAATGGCCCCCCATTTCGACTCGATCTCAGCATTGGTCAAATTATCCACTCCTCCTATTAGATATTGATGTCACCCTACTGGATCCTGTTGGTGTCATCACCATTCTCCCTCCACTATCCCAAACACAAAAACCGATCGAGTCCCAAATCAGGATCCATAAAAATAAATGAGAATGATTAAAATTCAAATTAAGATCCACGAAAAATGAGGAAAGACGAAAAAACATCTATATTTTTTTCCATTTAATGGTTTTGTTTTTGTTTTAGTCTTTTGTTGATTTTTTGGTGAAATGACCATCAATGCACCTAAAAGACGTGAAGTGATTTGCACATGTCAAAAACAATGACGTGAAACACGTATTTTTTTTCATGACGTTTCATGTCAAAATTTGTGCACGATTTTCATGTCCCGAGACCGTATTTTGTTCATGACGTTTTCAACTAACATTATCAAAAGGATTCCCCATGCAATAAACTTCGAAATTAGAAGGGTTTAATTATCAAGATCTAAAATTTAGGGTCTGAATTATCAAATCAAAAAGTTGATGGGGTTAAAGAAAAAGAAAAAGCCGCGAGTAAATAATTTGCCCGTTACTCTCTTCTCCGTTTCGGCCTCTCGGTGAGCCCTGCAAATTCAGTCGAGCTTTATGAGCTCATCAATGGAGGACGAGCGCATCGCAGACCTCTCGACGAATATCAGTGAAGAACCTCTCTCTTCCCAAACCCTAAGTCGAATCAGAGCCCTTATCGTCAACCCCTCAACTCCGGACTCCACAATCTCTTCCCTCTTCGAAACCCTAACTCGGTCTCTCCAACTCAGTCGCGACCCAATCATTCTTCACCACACGCTCAAACTCCTCTCCGACCTCTCCTCTCACCGTACCGCCCTCTCCCGCCTCGTTCTCGACTCGCTACGTAGCAACACGCTCCTCTCCGCCTTGTCGCCCCGACTCGCCGCCGACTCTCTCGACCTCGTCACTTCGATCGCGGAACGCGATCGATCTTTGTCTCCCGCCGCGGACGAGCTCCTCGTCGGCGGGGGCGGTTTCGCCTCGCTGTGCTTCAGCTCCCCCGTTTCCGTACGGCTATGGCTTCTCCGGAACTCCGAGAGGTTTGGCCTGACGCCGTATCTGGAATTCACTGTTTTTCTAGGTTTTACGATGGATCCTTATCCTTGCGTGAGGAGAATTGCTTTGGAAGGACTCGTTCGCCTGAGCGACGCCGGTGTGATCGAGGATGAGGAGATGATCCGAGGCTGCTATTGCCGCTCCGTTGCGCTTCTTGGCGACACCGAAGACAGTGTAAGATCGGCTGCAGTTTGTGCGGTAAGCTCTGATTCGTGTAATTATTGATCTATGTGCATTTTGTTGTTGTCAAGATTTGAAATTTCGATAATGCCTGCTATTTTCGATCGATATTATGGAATATCAAAGGGTATTAGTGTGAAAATCGGGAGAAAACCTCATTTTTCATAATATCAAAGAAATATTGTTACTTCCTCAATAGTGTAGATGAAATATTCACAACTTATCCATCTTGATATGTTTTAATCCATGTTTCTAATGAATTTGGAGCTTTGGTATCTTCGTATATACTAATTATTTTACCCTTGCTTATTTTCTTATAAGCATGTTTTGTACTGATAATTTTATTCGCTGCGTGAATACTTTTCTTTTAATCCTTCTTGGCCAGCTAATTGTAACTGTAATGCTTAGACTATGTAGGATGCTGGATTCCCACTTCGCTTCTCCTAATTCGGTTTTTGTACGTTCTGAATCAAGGTCTGTGCTTGGGGTCGACTGCTCGCGGCGTCCAATCCAGAGACGAAGTCTCAATGTTCTAACGAAGTATTTGTCATGGTATTTTCTAACTACAGTGTTGGTTCCTATTTATATGCTTCTTGCATTCGAAGACTTGTATTGTTGCATCATTTATGACAGTAATGTCCACCCTAGATGACGCTTGATCTAGATGCATTTCAGATTTTGACTGAGTGGTCCTCTATAATATTCCTGTATGGGAAAAAGGAAAAAAACAAAAAACAAAAAAAAAAAAAACACAAAAACAAGGACAAAAAGAAATGGAATAAGAAAACCAAAAGTTGTTTGTAAATGCTTTCCTGCTTATATCTTTGAAATTTTTGTCTGTAATGTTCTTATGGACTGAAGGACTTACCAATTTTATTGCATAGTTGAAATACACATTTCATTTCTTTTGGCTATATGCCAAACAAATAATATTTTCTTTGATTAAACGCTTTTATGATGAGATTAGCTATGTTGCCCATAATCATGGGTGGGGAATCAGGGTATTAACATTCCAGTTAGGGTTGGTGGGGGTAATATAACTAGGGATCCGCCACCTTTCTTTTGACCTGCGCAAGTTAAGCGATTGGACATTCTCATGATATTGTTCCGTTTGAATGTGAGTTGGAAAATATTGTGCAATTTGTGCAATTATAACCTTATGTTCGTTATTGTTTATGCTTATAGCTCTGTTCTATGGCAAGAGACATGAGCATGGAGGTCAGGATTGAAGCTTTTATCGCCCTAGGGAAAGTAGTAATGGTATCTGAGGATATTCTTTTGCAAACCCTTTCAAAGAAAGTTCTTGGGGTTAACAAAGAAAAGAGATCACTTGGTCAGAGCTGTGGTGAAAATTTTGAAACATTGGCATCAAGTGCTGCAGGAGCTTTTGTCCATGGACTTGAGGATGAATTCTTTGAGGTAACGTTTTCTTGATTTTTTTTTTTTTTTTCCACATACGAATGTTTGCTGCAGTAATTGGGTACCTGATCGGTAGAAAAGCTTTGTTAATTAATTTTTGAAATGTTGGCCCTAACTAGATGGTGGCCCCTGAACCGCATTCTTGTTTAAGCCTTTGATTTTATATTTTCTTTTTAGTTGGAGGAAATATCCCATAAGCATGCTTTCTAATTTAGACACTTAAGAATGAATCTGAAGGTGCGAAAGTCTGCCTGTCATTCGTTGTCTACACTCATCGTCCTCTCAGCTCAATTTGCTCTCGAAGCCTTAGACTTACTCATGGATATGCTGAATGACGATTCATTCATTGTGCGGTCACAAGCTTTGGAAACTTTGCATCGTATGGCAGCCTATGATTGTCTGAAATTGCAAGAGAAGCACATGCACATGGTATGACCTGATGAATTTCTGACTAATTTTCCAGTAATACAATTTCTTTCCTATTACAAGTCCCACGTCTGTGAACAGTACCAGTAGTTAATATGTGAACTAAATCTTCCTCTAGCGCAAAGAGGTGGCACTAGCCTTTAAACTCTTTGAATTGATGGAATTAAGTTGTTTTTGTGAAACTGACAAAAGAGTTTACTTATAATCTCAGCTATAGTTTTATGTAGGGATGCAGAAATTTGCTCTTCTTGTGATCTCTTAGTCCACAACCGTTTTTCTCTTAACTCTTGAATCTGTTAATCCTTATTGTTCATCATATTATTTTCGTGATTTAAACTTCCTCATCATCTTCTCTTGTTTTTTTTTTTTCCCACTATTAAGATCTGTTCATTCTTTTTGTGTGTGTGTGTGTGTGTGTGTGTGCACGCGTGTGTGCGTGTGTTTTTCATATTTTCCTCCTTTTCACCATGTTATTATCCGAAAGGTGACATTTACATACCTGATTCATGCATTGTCGTTTGATTTTTCAGTTTCTTGGCCCTCTGGTGGACAAAAGTAACTCCATCAGATATGCTGCTAGGAAAATACTCAAATTAGTGAAGCTCTTAACTTTGGAGCTGTTTATATTGACGGTTGATGCTCTTCTAGAAAGTTTGGCGAGATATCCAGAGGTCTGCTTTTTGTCTTTCTTGTTACGTACTTGTTGAAAAGATGTAGAATTTGTTACATCTTTAAATACGAGGTGGTTTAAAAGTATGCTAAAGTTGCTTCTTCTTCTTTTTTTTTTTTTTTCCATTATAAGCTTGTAAGCAATCGGACAATTTACTAATGTTGGTTTTGTCCATTTGAGAGCTTGTACTTTCCAATTTCTTCCGTTATTAATTTATTTTACTCATATGAGCTGCTTATTCCAGGATGAAATTGATGCATTATCAGCTTTGTTTCACATTGGTCGAAATCATGGAAGGTTCATATCCTGTGTTGTTGAGGAGATTTCTCAACAGGTTAGCATGATTGACTAACTGGTTAATGAACTCTGCAAGATGAGTGAAAAGTGGGAGATTATTTGCAAAACCTTTTTTTATTACTATTTACAAAGCAATTTTGTGGCTACCTTGTTGTTTCAGTTGTATGATTTTATGCTTTAGTATTTTGTTTTCCCTTATCAAAAAAGAAATCAACTGTCATTATTCTATCTGATAGTATATTAGCATGCCTATAAAGACGTGTACTGGAAAGATGCAATAATAGGCACCTAAACTTTGAATCTGGTTTTTCGTTTCTTAATGAGTTTTCATTGCTTGTTTCTGTGATTTTATTTTTTCTTGTTTTATTTCTCACACACACACACACACATATATTTTCTATTGATGCGTTGATTGAAGTTCTCAATTTTGTTTTTGTGTACGAATAATTTTGTGATTTTATTATTTCTTTTATCTTGCTTTTCCTGGCTAAATTGATGGCTAATGTTTATTACCCTCTTCATTGTCCTTTACTAGATAGAGCCGACATGTGATGGCAAGTTGGACTTTGATAATGTGAGAGTGGGTGCATTAATAGTTTTGGCAATCTCTACTCAATTCTCAGCGGAGCATTCTATCAACATATCCCCTACAATATTCTCGTATGCGGCTACAATGCTAGGAAGGATTGCTGATGCTCTGAATGATGTCATGAGTCAAAGTGCTCTTTTGGCTTTCTTGACCAAGTGTAGTAGATCCACAAGATTCTCTGTCATAGATTTCTCGGAGAGCGAGCATGCCTTTCCTCCAGCTGAAGTTATTGATGATAAAGATTACTCTAACAATAACATAACTGGTTCTGTTGCGATGCCTTTGCCACAGAAGATAGGTGGGGCCGCTGAAATTCATTTTTCAGTAGTGAAAGATTCAAGGCAACATGCTACTTCGCATTTAGATTACAACTCGGATGTACATGATGAATTTACCAAGTCCATGAACGCTATCCTTGCAAGAGTCAATGATACCTGGCCATTAGTACTATCGGGAAACTTATGTGAAGTGCTAAGGATTTTGAGGTCGTACTATCATTTTTTATTCTTTTTCATTAAAATATTTGTGGATGTGTTGTCAGGACTATAGTCCATCTCTCCATTTTCTTTTCCCTTATGCCATAGGAAATTAGAAATGGGTATGTTTAATGCTTATAGTTGTGGAGTTGATAGACCGAGTCTTTCATTGGCTTTAGCTGCTTCTGCCATCCCAAGACCTGCATGGCCAAAGCATGTGCATTGTTCTGAATGAAGTTTTTGCATCTATGTTCTTTTTTGTCCTTGCAAAAGGCCAAAAACTAAGATACATCTTTTTTCCTGATCAGTTGTCACACCTTGGCATCTAAATGTCATTAACTGCAAGACATGTTTGAACCTTTTCAATACAACTTATATTTTTTCTTCCTATTTTCTAATGTGTTTATTTCTTTAAACATTTGAGTTCACGCAGGAGTTGCAAGGAAGAGTTGGCAACATTCGACGCAAACTCTAATTCTACTGGGGTTTTGGCCTTCACATTGCAATATCTGCGGGTTATAAAATTGCTATCCAAGGTGTGGCAGCACTTTCTACCTTCAAAATTTCATGCCTGTGGACTGGGAACATTGGATCTTTTACTTGGAAAGTTAGACAGGAGGCTTCGAGAATTGAAGAGTAGGTTTATAGGATTGTCCAAGGAGGAGGAGTTGCATGTCTTGGAGCTGATACTTGTGACTTGCACACTTAGGTTGTCTAAAACTCAAATTTGCTGCAAAAACTCAGCTTTAAAAAGGCTGTCCAGTACAATGTCACAGGTAGAGATTCTCCTTAAAGAAGATTCTGTCAAGCCTTCCGAGTTGTTAATTGAAGTTGGAAAATTGTTGTCCGAAATTCCGACATCTGTTAGTGGGGGCTCCCATGATCCTTATCTGTTTAAAAAGTTATCTGAAGTCTTCTGCCTCAAAAAGTTTGTAGTTTGTGGAAGACTCAAGCATGTAAAGGCAGAGCTAGACGTTCCTCGTAATGACTTTGAAAATCCACTTAATTTTGTTCCTGGACTACCTGTTGGCATATCTTGCCAGATTACTCTTCATAACATTTTGACGGAGAGTAGGTTGTGGCTGAGAATGACACCGGATGATGGTTCGACTCAGTTTACCTTTCTAGATTTGAGTCTGTCTGAGGATCATGATGGCTATAGAAGATTTTCATTTCTTGCACCGTTTTACAGAACACCTAAAGCAATGTCTTTTACTATTAGGTTATGTATTGGTATGGAATGCCAATTTGAGGATGTCCAAATTGTCAAAGGCGGTCCAAAACGTAAACTAGCATACCTTTGTCAGGAAAGGCAAGTTTTTCTTTCTTTGCGGAGTAACAGCTGAGTGCTTTGTTTAACATTTCCTATATCAATCGAACAAAATACCTGGATCATTACAGTTGAGACATCTCTCAGCTAAATTTACGATGAGATGGCCCTGTTGGTTTTACTTCTCTGGATGATTGTTAAACGCTATTGAATGACTGATAGAGTCTGGATGGACAGACTACAAGCTTGACTTGTAGTAGTTTATTCAAGCTACGCCAAGGGGACATGATAATTGTGAGCTTGTTGGAGAAGGAGAACCAAATCATTCTCTTTTTGCCAAAATGTTCAAAGAATGTGGTTGCAGGTATGGCATAGCCTAATGGTAATTTTACACCTAACCTCACAAGGTGTAGAGCCCTAGGTTCCAAAAAAAAAAAAAGTTCGAAGAATTATCCTACTCTGGGTTTGCCTTCTGGGAATTCTGTGTTTGAGTTTGGATGTTTGGAAAGCTCGGGTGAAGGGCTCTTGCATTGGTCTACATCTTCTTGTGAGGTGACTCTCGGCCTTACTGTGAAGGACTCTTGCGTAGGTCTACATCTTCTTGTGAGGTAACTCTCAGCCTTACTTTCTAGTCTACGGACCATTTTATAATTTTGTTGCTTGATCTTTACATCTGTGGAGATTGATTTTTCAGGGAGTGAATTAGTGAAACATGAAACCATGCATGTGTTTTCACCAATCAAGTTTATCACGCTTTCCTCCATTAACTTTTTTGCACCTTGCAGTGTAATAAGAGATTGCAAAGGGGATTTTTTTTCTACAAAATGGAGATGGAGGAACCACCATTACTAAAATCTACATGCCAAAGCCGAACATGGATACAAAGCCAGTATTGGGAAAAGACACGTAAATGATGTGGTAAACTTACAAGTAAAAATTGTTATTTTTTTTACTTTCTAATGCAGAACGAGGATGTCGAGTTTATGTTAATGAGCTTTGTGTAAATTTGTAAAATAAGAAACAAGTCACATGCATATGGGAGTTGGTGATATCTCTGTTTTTATTTTATTTATTTATTTTTTTCTTTTGCTAAATCAGTAGATATCACCTAAATTCGTATAAGTTTAACTAAGAAATCATAAGGAAATAATTCAAGTGGTAGAATTTACGAAAGCTCAAAGTTCCAAACATGTTTATAGAAAGAGCAATGCTGAGTGAGAGAGCAGTGGAATATGGTAAAGCTAATTCGAAAATTTCTTCCCGTGTTTGGATGACGTATCCAATTTTCAAAATTGAAATTTTTTTGTAAAACTATGTTTGTCTCAATTTTTTTCCATCATCTTCTTATTTTGAAAATAAAAAATAAAAAAAAATCTCATTTTCAAATTTATTTTATACAGTATCCTTTTAGAAAAAAAAAATATCTATTTGAAATATTCTCACAATACATTATTTTCAACATAATTTTTTTTTTCATTACAAACAACTTTTTGTTTTCAAAAAGAAAAGTTTTTTACATATCCAAATATCATTTTATTCTCAAAAGAAAAGACTTTTCATTTTAAATCAAGAAAATTTTCCATTTCAAATATTAAATGTGATCGAAACAGAGTTGATATTCCTGTCTTTGTCGAGATTGTTACCATCAAGCCGATTTCATTTATGCTTATTTTGATCAAAGTCTAAGGGTTTCTTTATATTTTTAGTCATTATGTCTGTTCATTGAATAAGTGATGAGCCAATGCATAATTATTTTCATATCAGAGGAGTAGCGGCTATTTACCGTTATGCTATTACTAAACTTGTTGAAGGAAAACAAAAGGAAGTCGGCATTTAGGCCCTTGTGAGGATTCCATTGTTTTCTTTATTTTATTTTTATTTTATTTCTTTCTTCTCAAAGGGAATTTCACGTTTTGGAAAGTTCATTTTTTCCACTCCATCGTTTGGGTTATCCATCAGCTTGTTATAATTTTTTTTTAACTCTTGAAAAGTCCTTTTTAAGGTTTTTTTTTTTTTTCGTAGAATGGCTTGTAATGTTCACCGGATTCTAATTCGGCAGTTTAGAATTCCACCTGACATTTAGTTTAGCATGGAGTTTGTGAGATCAGTTGAGCCTCTTCTCTATTCCCATTGGAAACAAAAGACTATAAGTTGCAGGATATATTTTCCATCGAATTCATCAACTGAATACGATTTGTGCAGCATATATATAATTTAATCCCAAAAAAAATAAAAATAAAAATAAAAGTTTTTCATTTTGGTCACTTACTGGCCAAACTTCTTTAAAATCTTTAGCCCGTTGAAAGGGGAATGTGTTAAATCAAGGCGTACGACTGTTCAACCCAACCAAAAGAAACAGAATCTAACCATAAAACCGGCAAAATAACCGATGATCGCTATTGGTTTGTGTGCAATATCCACTATGGCCCTTTACTCTCCCCATGGCATTTACAGATCAATAGCTGGACAGAAAACACTCTTTTCCCCTCCTTAAAACAAAACAAAACAAAACAAAACCTTTGGTTTTTTTCCTTTTTACCTCCCATAACAATGGCTGGGACATAAGTTTCTTTTTCACAGGCCAAGATATTAACTGATTCTGTGTGGCGATAAAGTAATGGCTGAAAGGAAGCATCTTTTCCCAATCACACTTCCATCGGTTTCTTGCCAACCCCGTCCTTCTTTGAAGTTTTCAATCTGTCATGTTCCAGGAGATTAAAAATCAGCTTCTTTGATTAACCCACAACAAAACTAGGTTTCTAAAAACGAGTAAGAGTCAACGTGTTACTTACGGCGTCAACTATGTTATACCCATCTTTCACTCCTCCAATCACGTAGATAGTTTCGTTGACAACAGCAGCAGCCGAATATCCTCTAGAGTAGTTCATTGCTTCCCCAGGCATCCACGATCCAAGTCGTGGATCGAAAATTTCTACAGTCGAAACCATTGTATCTCCATCGAAACCACCCAGAGCATACCTGCAAAAGTTGGAACCCCATAGAGTCATGTAACTATCGAACAAACTTCAAAACTGTGTCATGAGAAAGTGAAACTTGTCTCTAAAGCCACAAAGTTTATATTACGACTCTTTAACCAAACAACAGCAAAATTAGTCATAAATCGTAATCAAAATGACAGCTAGATCTGTTAAAACTCACTTTTTTCTTTTGGTTAAAAAGGACTGTCCAAACTCACTTTGCATTATAAGAGATGACAAAAAAACTAAAATATCTCTCATATTCGGAAGCTATTTGAGCAGTTGGTAGAAGCATATGGTCGCTCACAAACTCATTTGTTCAGAACAACACCGTGTCAAGTAAACCTCTTTTAAACTTTTGGCTTTTGAGCTTTTCATCGAAAGTTAAAACTAAACGCACATACTAGTTAGTTGAAGCCCTATACACATATCGATATGTCGGAAAATTTGGCACAATCTCCTGTTCTTATGCTAAAAAGTCATCAAAAGACCACATCTGAAAATAACGACTAAGGGAAAAAAAAAAAAAAAAGCGAGCTATTATCTTACAATTTCTCGTTCAAAACAACCAGTGAATGACAACCCCTCCTTGTATTCATAGAAGAAATTTTTGTCCAGGAATGCTCTCTAGGGTCAAACCTTTCAGCAGACCTGAAATAATAGAAAATATTCATTCAACTAGTTGTACAGACATGTCATAGAATATATTTGCAGCATTCTAGATGAACTTAAATTTTAAAAATTGAGAGGTAAGAAAATTTTACACATGTAGGCAAGATTAAAAAAAATACACGTCCAGTAAATAATTTAATTTTTCCATCCTGGGCAAAACCAAGTCATGGACACCGGCATACACACGTCCTTGGAGTTCTAACATGATATCACCTATAGAAAGAAGTTCCCTACAATTTACAACCCGGCTCCCAATTTCCTTTAAACATGATGGATGATATGCATTATTGGACACAAGTCGTGAGTTTGCTTTACCAAAAAAAATATATGTAAGCATGCTTGGATACCAAATCGAGTGTTTGTGAGTGATTTTTTTTTCTAACTAAAAGTCTGCACTATAGTTAAAACAGGTCTGTCTCTGTGTGTGTGTGTGTGTGTGCATCGCATATATACAAATGGTCGAACTACACACTAAACAGGTTCATAATTCCTAGTGTACGAGGCACAACATCTTACTCCAAATAGTCATTCCCATCGAACCCACCAGTAGCATAAATCACACCATTGAGTTCGACTGCAGCAAGTGCAAATCTCTGGAATAATAAAAGCAATAAAACCAGAGTCAAGTGTTGAACCAATTGTTCAAACCAAATGAATAGTAGAAAGGAATTTTCAGACCAAGGACAAGATAAATATAACAAACTGTAACTTATTTGATGGTCCTGAAAGAAATTTTTTTTACAACGTTGTTCCGTTATCATTGGCATTGTTAAGATTTAGAGGAAACCCCATCAATTTCAATACAAAATCACCACATTGCTCATAATATTTTGGACCAACCATTGTGGTATGGGGAAATGAAAGCCACATTACTTGAAAGCCAAGTGCCATATATTGATATCTTTTATATATATATATATATATAAAAGAAGCCATATATCCACTCATCCAGAGAAGGCTCTTTTCCTTTTCATTACTAGAAATGTAAACGAAATAGCATTTTGCGATTCAATGCATTGTGTTACATACGTGACCTGAAGCTTAAATCACAATCAAATACTTGACTATTTATGATTACATATAATTTTCAATAGGTGAATTAGTGGATTGTGCAAGTAAATAGTCATGGCCGGATAAAATAAATAAATAAATAAACAAAATAAAACAAAACAAAACAAAGTTTTGCAACAGCCAACACAACTACGCAAAGAAGGCATATACATATATACACACACACTATACCTTTTGCAGCATTGACCTTGTATTGATCCATCGTCCAACATCTAAATCAAGCATCTCAACATTTGAATAGCACTCAACACCGTTTCCGCCACCCATTGCAAATATTTTATCGTTCGCACTGGCTCCAGCTAAGCTTCCCTTTCTTTGGCATAAAGAAGGGCATAATGTCCACTGTTCTTTATCCGGATTGTAGGATTCAACTTTAACACCCAAAAAAGAGAAATTAGGAAAGCTAATATACTAAGATAGTTTTTTTGCAGGTAAAAAGTTTTAGAAAGGATACTGACCTGAGTCATACCAAACCTGACCGTCGCCACCACCAATTACATAAAGTTCACCATTTAACTGTGCAACTGAAGCATATGAACGAATATAGTTCATTGGTGTACGATATTTCAATAGATTATGGGAAGGATAGTACGAATCAAATGCCGACAGCCAGGTTTCGCCATCATATCCACCCAATAGAAATATGGATTCCTCAGTGTCCAAAAGCAGCTCATCAAATGATTCAGTAAAGTTTCCATCTTCAAGTACAGTGGAGGAATTAGATTCAGATTCCAACTGGAGACGTCTGTTTAATAGTTGAATTTCTGTTTCTGCCCTCGTCTGAAAGTGCAAGGTAAAACAAATCTATCAAAAAGGTGGACGAGACTAAAGCACCAAAAACTAAAAACAGTTATAGCTCTTCAGTAGCATGGTTTCATAGTGCAGGGCATATTAGAAGTTCACCATGAATGGAAATGCAAATATAATCTGGTCTAAGCAAAAGAAAACAAGAAAATTTTAGTGCTTTCCTGAAGACTTGGGATAAAGTATTAGCTGTTGGTTAGTCGTAATTGATACAAGCTTCATGGTTGGCATGGCATTAAAAGAATCCAGTGTTTAACACTTTAACTCAATTTCTATATCCTCGATAATTTTATTGTGTTTAACAAAAAGTGCAACTCCGTGGAAATATCAGCCACAGTAAGAACACAGATAAAAATAAATCTTTCAAGCACAGACACGTGCACTACACATCCCACCCAAAAAATGCAGATGGTCAGGTCAGCACATAAATTACGAACATTAGTTAAAGCAGAAGCTTTTGATATCACAGTGCAGATTTAGCTCCATTGGTTAAAATATATATATATATATATATATATATCATGGTTTTGTTCAGCTTGTTGGTCAAAACAAATTTCAGCCAATTACAGGAAATGAACAACTTAATAAACTACAGGTTTATTAATTTGGTGGGGGACACAAGGATATGAAAAACCAATGGAATGGACCAATCAGGGATGTAGAAATTGGATCACGTACCAGCTTCTGCTCCAAAAGGGCCATTTTATGAGTATGTTCAGTTTTAAAAGTCTTTAGCTCTTCCACCTCTTTTATTAACTGCATATATACACGAGAATATGAGAATGCTTGTAATAAAACCAAATGTACATTACTCTCCAGGTGGGATAACAATCTACCCGAGATATAAGCGACTGATACTCAGATGATGAACCAGGAGTCTGTGCACAATTATCTCCTGCATCCAATGGTTCCCCTCGATGCCCTTTGTCCTTGGAGGAGATATCCTCGATCACAGAGGGATTGTTTACACCGCTCATCTCGTGTTCCTTCTGATAATATTTTTCCTCGGACTGCATACCATTTATCACAGCAGTACCTTCTGCAGCAGCCTGATGTTTGCTGTTAATATCACCTTTCAAAGCCAATGCTTTCAATTTCATGTATATAAGATCTTTCTCCAATTGTTGAACTTCTTTCACATCGGATTGAGCTTTCAATGGCTGGTTTTCTCCATCTAAAGATGAAGCGACATCTGTAGAATCTGATCTCTGACTTGATTGACTTAAGTTCTCTGCCTGTGAAGCAAGTGGTGGAAACTCTTCACTTTCCTCTCTAATGTTACGTGAGGGGATGGCTCGGAATATAGTTCTCCACTTCACTGTATTCTGCGATGAAGAGGTACCCGGAGCAACTGCTAAAGAAGCCAACAAAGACATAACCTTATTTGTCTGAGCATGGTCAAGCTCAAACCAGAAATGATGCTCATTGTAGTAGTTGTCTGCAATTATCGGCCTAAACTGACTTTCAGGAAGTGGTTGGCATTGTAGACGGACACGAATTTGAACCTTAAGGAGAAAATAGAATGATATCAACACTTTCTGTTGACAATAAGTGTCTGGAACATAATGTCAAGTCAGACTAGTAGACCAATATGCGAAAATTTTATCTACCTGTGCTGGATATAATGTCCTATCCGAACCATCAGTGGTCCACCCATATGGGTTAATATTCATTTGGCCAGGGCAAGCAGCCTCGAATATTCCATGAAGTTTCCTATCACTGTAGTTGAACAGAAAAAGTGGCAATCCAGGATCAATATTCTTTACATAAGAAAAGTGATGTGCTGGTAAGCCTGAAAAGTATAAAAACATGTTTCATGAGTTTTTGAGGGCCAAAAAAAACAAAGAAAACAATGAATCAACAATTATCCTCACACAGAATTAACAGAGTATGCATAATAATAGAGCTACTTGAAATTGAAAATATTTTCGGGCCAATATTGGAGGTTAATCCATGGTCAAGTGGCAAAAAATTTGCATAGAGATAGAATAAATTCTATCGGGAACACAAAAGTTAAAGAGAGTGCATAGCAGTGAGTAGCAAAATGCAATTAGATCACCCACCAAAGAGTTGTTTAGAAAGACATTCCTTCATTGTGCTATTCTTGCAACCAAATATGACACCGCCAAGCTGACTCTTCCTCAAATTTCTCACATGTAAAGAGCCAGAATCCGTGTTTGCCGGAGAACCCGGCCTTCCATTAACTATAGGGGTTGTCTGTATTCTCTTCCCAGTGCCCATCCTATGGTTCAAATCAACAAATCATAAATCACAAACCAGAATCGGGGAAAACTTCCGTGCCATAAACAAGAAAACAGTGAGAAACTTAGACAAATTCAAATGCGGGGAAATCTTCCATGCCATAAACAAGAAAACAGTGAGAAAGAATCACAAAATATCTCAGAAAGAATCACGAAAAGAAAAGTTACAGTCAAACTCTTTATTCAACTTCTAAATTCCAAAATATCTCAGAAAGAATCAAGACAGTCAAACTCTTTAGTCAACTTCTAAATTCCAATGGCAAAGTTATTCTTGGAATTGCTAATGTGAGTAACCAAATGAATCTAGTTACTTTCCATTGCATTACCCTGTTGTGGAAAATGAACAGCAAAGGCATTCATAAAAGAATAAAACTAGAATGTAAAACATTTTATGGGCAATTACGAAGGTTAACCATATTCAATCAAGAACAGTACAATTTAACAATGACCCAAGAATTATTTTGCATATTCACCAAGGTATTACTAATCAATGACACCAAAAGAAAAAGGCATTTGCAAACCAAAATGCAAGAACCATTGAAAGGAAAACAAATATTTTTTTTCAAGAAAAGAAAAAAGTTTTTTTTTTTTTTTTTAAATCAGGAGGAGAAAGAAATCACTGCAAGACTCATCCCACAGAGGGAAAAAAGAAAAGAATCGGAAAATAACGCACAAAGAAGCAACCGATTAAGCGGAAAGTAGAATCAAAAGCTGCGAAAACGAAGTTGAAATGAAACCCTAAGAAAAAATTGGCGAAGAGATATCAGAAGTTGAGATTTGAAAAACCGACATTTTATGATCTTAGTGGAACCAGTGAATGTAAATGATCAGACATAACCATTGCATGAGATTGGTATGAGTGAGATACAGTGAGAAGACATCAGAGATTTTAGAGAGAGAAAGAGAAGAGAGAGGAGAGAGAGTCGTACTTTCAGAGTGAAGTTTAAGGGGAAGCCTTTTGCCGAGAAAACGAACGCAAAAGCGCGAAACAGAGACAGAGGCTTTACTTCCTGGTTTACCACTCTGCGTATCTTAGCAAATTAAGTGCTATGGGTTTCTCTCTCTTTCTCTCTCTCTCTCTCTCTTTTTTAAGTATAAACCATTTTTGGGTTTTTTTTTTTATATTTTGATAATTCATTTTTGGGCTGTGTCATTGAATTTCTTTTTACTTCTTTTTTTTTTCACAAATAATCTTTTATTACACATCTCGAGTTTTATATTAGCTTGTTACTTTTGATTTTATAAATCACATTGTATTAAAACGGTTTTATGTTGGTTATCTTTAAGAAATTAGATGAAAAATGCAACGTTATAATCAAGTGAGCTTTAATTAATAGTGAAATTGTAATCAAATAATTTTTATAGAGAGTTGTACCTTTAAATATCTCTAATAAAATTATAAATCTTTAATAAAATATAATTTATTTCAAAAATACCTTTAATAGAGATACAGTTTTTATTGAAAAATGTTTGATTACAACTTTTTCACACTATTGAATCCTGATCCCTACACTTTGTTATCTCTTTTTTAATTATTCTTGAAATTTGTCCTTTTTTTTTCTTAGTAGTTTTGGTTCTTAATCAAAAAAAATATAGTAAACTTATAAAACATAACGGATGTATTGAGTCACATTTTTTTCTAGGGGATAATCATTCAATGATAATAAACTTTTACAACATAACAGAGGTACCCAGTCACGTTTTTTATGAGATAATCATTCAATGATAATAAACTTCTAAAACATAATGGAGACATTCAATCACGTTTCTTACTAGGTAATCATTCGTAACGGAGATACTCAGTTAAATTTCTAAAATATAACGGAGG
This sequence comes from Ficus hispida, assembly GCA_025413025.1. NCBI lineage: Eukaryota > Viridiplantae > Streptophyta > Magnoliopsida > Rosales > Moraceae > Ficus > Ficus hispida. The sequence goes on from CM046372.1 coordinate 23,131,331, forward strand.
CAATCAATCATGTTTCTTACTTCATAACGGAGATACTCAGTTAAACTTCTAAAACATAACGGAGGTACTCAATCATATTTCTTATTAGGTAATCATTCCATGATAATAAACTTCTAAAACATAACGGAGGTACTCAGTCACGTTTTTATTAGGTAATCATTCAATATTTTTTAATATAAGATAATGGCAGAGCCAAAATATTTTCTTAAATCGGGTTGATAATTTAGAAATAATGAATGATGTCATGAAATGAATCTTTAAAATTTTGTTAAAACTAAAAGGAATCGACATCTGTTGTTATATAAAGAATAATTTATTATTGTAAATTGTTCATTCCTATTTGGTAAAACAATCTACTGTCACCTTCAATCTTCAATTATCATGAATATCCTCCAAAACAACAAATTTTCTCGATATTTCATTCTTTCTTATTATTTTTCTATCTGATAATTAATCTTTGTATGGGTACTGTCAATTTCTTAGATGTTAGTTGTACTTCCAATCTCTATTAGCTTTTTTTTTTTCTTTTTTTTTTTTTAAAGACATATTTATATGACTAAGGATTTAACTAAGAAGAGAAAATTTTCATTTTTGCCTGATCAAAATGGTTGTATGTGGCATGTTTTCCCGCAGGAGGACGCCCCGTTTCAGCTTCCACTTGTGCAGTTCAATTTCCTTCAAAAACAATCCAACAATTGGATGGTCAAGATATTTGTTTTGAATTAAAAACATATATATTTACTTTACCAATTAAAATAAATAATATCTATATAATATTTGTCTTAACAATTAAATTAATATTTTATGGGCAACATGGTATCATATAAATTATAAGTAACACGAATATATCAAAGTACAGTATTGAAAGATGCCACTATAACGGTATGAGAAACCTGTAATGAGCAATTTCTATATAGTCCCGAATGATCATAAAACGTTTAAGAATATTTCATTACTAAATACATGATACTTCTGGAGCTAATAAGGGAATCAAATAGACCTACATAATCAAAACTCGAGTAATCAATATTTAATGTGATTAAGCCTTTAACCAATAAAATATCATTATCAACTTTGATTTGAGCCGAAACGAAAACTACACTTTAAGATTATGTATATATAAAATCTGTGTTTGTTAATATAACCAATTATTATATGATGTGATGCTTCAATTTTATTATTCATAATTAGAGCTGCGTATAATTTCCTTTAAGCGATCTATAATGGGTGACAAATAATGAGAATTTGAAGTTTTATTCAATATCTCTAGTCGATGAGGTTCAAGCATTTTTTTCATGTAAGGTTCCGAATTAACACTTCCTTAAGTATCATTAAGCCTCGTACTGAAGTTATTGATTCCATTTGTGTAAATGTGAGATCACTAATCATTCAGGAAGGTCAATCTATAAATTGACCATCTAGTAATAAAATGTGAATTTTTACTGAAGAAACATATTTACTAATAAAAAACGTCTATTGTGGTCAAGTTTAATATATCATTAGTATATTTTTTTTTTTTGTAATTCTCATTATTATAATAAGATTATTCCACCCGTTTGGATATAGACAACACAATCTTATCAAAATAAAGTGTCAAGTAGAGTTAACTTTATCTTAAATATATATACATTAACCATTTTTTGGTAAATATATTTTACCATTTATATATCTTGTCAAAGGACATAAATTAGCATTTTTGCCACCAAAAAAAACAAAAGTGTGGGTGGTCGTTTCATTAAAACATTTGGCGCCATTAGTTAGTGTCATGATGAAGGTCCAAATAGTTCTAACTATTGTAGTAGATGCCATTTTTACGAAAATAATTCATTTAAATTATGAAATGGTAAAATTTATATTTACTACTATATATTGTTTAAATTTTTTATTTACTTTAATTATTAATGTAAAAATGCTATTTACTTCCTTCTCTCAATTTTTGTTCTTCTTTTCTTTTTTGCTAAAGGTTCTAATTAAAAGTTTAAATGGCTGAAATTGACAAAAATGAAGCACATAACTTACCAATTGTTTTATTAAAATAATAATTTAAGAAAAATCTAGTTATGGTTGGTTATAGAAGGCACAAGAACTATGTGAATATATTGCATGGATTAGAGAAGAATAAAAGGTACAGGTTGAGACTCTTGTGAGAACAAGCTTCTTGTTGTCATGAAAATATGGTGGAAAATGGTGAAGAATTATTCTTACTAGTTTAGCACTCTTGAAGATTCAAACAAAATAATAGAAAGTTATTTACTAGTTTACTATTTTATTTTCAAATTTGACCTTAGAAGATATTGTCCTTTACAAATCAATTTGATGACATGTATGTGATTGAAATCATTAAAAATTTATGTGCCGACAGGAAAGAAAAAAAGAAGAAAAAAAAAAAAGGGAGAGATCAAAAATGAAATTAAATGATAAGTTTAACGAGTGAGTTTTGTTGTACTTAAAATTTTAGAGGGCAAAATAAGGAATCCTCTGTTCTTTAGAGATTGAATTTTGAATAAATCCCAAGTAAAATTGAGGATAAAATAGCCCTTTTTAGATTGAAAATTTGTAGGATGTTGGTTGATATGAAAGAGTTATTAGGGATTTTGTAATGCGTATTTTGAACACCTTGACATATTCATTTAAAAAAAAAAAACAAAATAAATATGAAATTGTTGCTTTGTGAAATGTATTATTGCAGTAGTTGAACATTTGAAACCAAATCCCAAAGAGGCTTGCGCTCACGGTCCAAGACGTAAATTATGAAGTTTAATTTGAAATTAATCCCTACATATAGTGATTGTTTATTAATTTAAAATTAATCCCTAAAAAAAGTGATAGCTTTTTAATTTGAGATTAATCTCTAAAAATAGTGATTATTTTGTAATTTTCAGAAATTTTTATGGTATACAATGTATTTTAATTTTATTAAGAAAGTATACCTTTTATTTTGAACCTTATCAAATATATAACATGATCTTTTAAGTGCGTATCAAATTCATTCAATATAAATGTCAACATTCAATTCTGTCCAAAACAATGACAAAATACCCTCAAAGAAAAAAATGAAAATAAAAAAAAATACAACTTAAAAAAAAAAGGATAGAACACAAAACAAAAAACAAACTTTTTATTTAATCCAAAACAAAGAAAAAACACTTTCTTTTCTTCTTCTTCTTTATTATTATTATTATTATTATTATTATTATTATTATTTGTAGAAATACATTTTTATTTACTTTTAATTTTTTTTCTCTCTCCTTTGAGGTTGTTTTCATCATAATATTGTTAAAATTTAAAGTTGACCGCTCAATGGTATAAATCTCATTAACATCTAAAATGTCCCAATACATATTTGATGAGATCCAAAATAAGTAGTATATTTTCTTAATAAACCTAAATAGAGGTTTGTATGAAGTTTCCTTTTCAACGTTCTTCGGCATTTGATGTCCATCAAAAAAGTTGTGTTTACAATGATTTTTTTATTTTTTATTTTTTTTTATTTTGCTTCAAACAAGAAAAGCTGTTTCCTTTAAGATAAAATGTACTTTCTTTTTTTTTTTTTTTAACAGAGGCTAATAATGTCTGTATACTACAATTATTTGGATCAACTCTATAACATGAAGGATAGAAATAGAAAAAAAACACAGGATAACCACCATATTCTAAAAACACACTGTAGATTCTTGTTTTGGATTAAACAAAAGGTAGGGTTTTTTTTTTCATAAGAATTTTCTTAACATATTTTAGTTTCATAACAAATTATTGTGAAAGTTGTTGAGGGTAAAAATGTTGGAACAAAACAGTTATTTTAGTTTTAATAGATTTACAGAATTTTACTACAAATGTGGTGAAAACATGAGGTTAACAAAAAAAAAAAAAAAACCAGTTTACTTGAATACTAGAATGGCATCTGAGAATTATTACCTCTAGATTCAATTCTAAAGCCTAAGACAATATCGTTTTAAGGATTTAACACAAGTCTACTAGCATTTTTTTCTGACATACCAATTTAAATTAATGAAAGTTTTTAATAATGCACACAAATTGCTTAAGATGAACCACCCTTATTAATAAGTGCATTTTGTACTTTAATTTCAAAATTATCTCAGGCGACAATAGTCAATTATTTTTAACTAACACCAAACTAAGTCCGACCATACTTTTCAACTTCCAGCGCTAGAACAAATCTAGATTTATGTAACAACTTATTTATGATCTAAATGTTGTTATATTTGAGTCAATTATTTTTAACTAACAACACAACTGACAATAAATATTTTTGCAGCACATAGTAGTCAAACTAAGCCCGGCCATACTTTTCAATTTATAATGCTAAACAATCTAGCAAAGAAGTAGTTACTTAAAAAATTAGGTATTTAATATTGATGTCCCTCAAACTTCTCACATATTGGTAACTTACCACTTAAACTTCTAATTCTGATAATTTGTCTACTGAATTTATCAAATTGTTGTCATGTACCCCCTATAAATTAATTTTCTGTTAAACTCGTTATGAAAAGCCCATATACGCCTCATGTGAAGATATTTCCAACCAAGACTTTTCAAATCTAATACAAACTCTATTGCAAATATTCCAATTTCAAAATTTTTAATTAGTATAAAATTGATCAAAAGGGATACATTACAATAATTTAGTAAGTTCAAGACGTAAATTACCCAAATTAAAAGTTCGAGCTGTAAGTTGCTAAATGATAATAAATTTAAGGGAGACATCAGTGTTAAATATCCTAAAAAATTAGATGACATGTCACAACTTAATACATGTTTAGATTTATATTATAATTTATTTATGATCCTAACGCTATTATATTGACCAAGTTCAACTGCGTTACACAAATCATAAGTTTTAAAATCCGCAACATAAATCTAAAAATGAAGGTCTTGTTGTGGAATTTCTGAAAATTTGTCAACTCAAGTTCCTACTTCCATTTATTGGGCTCTCTAACTTGCTGCTGTTTGGGCTGCCTCATGGGCTGGATCGTATGTTCTTGGCAAATTTGACTTTTTCCATAAGATTTTTAACTTGCAAATTTGACATATACAAAAAGGAAAGACAAATTAACAACAATTCAACATTCTTCTTGGCTTTAACACCCACAGGGGTGGATAGGTTGGTAAAAAGGTGGGTACTTTCGCTAGGCTTCTCCTCTTTATTTATCCGGGTCCGATTCTCATTACCTCTCTTTATGTTTTGCTCTAGCTTCGGTTGTTAAAGCATGGTTCGGTGATGGCATGTTAGGTCCTAAGTGACCGATTGAGAGAAACTAGTATGAAAAACTTGTCTCTGACATACCTAGAGAAAGGAGTTTCTGCCTATAGAACTGAAAATCTGCAAATGATGGGGTCTCCCGCAAATCCTAATATTCACAAAAAAAAAAAAAAAAAAAACAAAGAAAAAAAGAACAATAACAACAACAAACAAACAAACAAACGTTCTTCTTGGTTTTTAAATTTTAAGGAGGGTAAAAATAAATATTTTTATCATTAGTTTTGTCAACCTTAATTAATGGCAAAAAGAGAAATATTTTATCTATTTTAATCCAAATTTATTAAGTTTAGGGTCTTTAATTAAATCTTATCAAAAATTAAAAATTTTGAATATCTTTGTTTTTAGTACAAATTCATATTAACATTGACTAAAAAAGACTTTTCATGCCCTTAATTATCGATCCATGCGCAAGTCATAGGTCATTTACTGCCGAAAATTTAACATTGTTATCAGTAAGTAGTGTTTTGCTACACATTTTCAAGTTAATAGGTAAATTATCAAAATAGAAAATTTAGGACGTAAATTACAATTGGGATATATGTTCAAGGGGTACTATTGCAAAAGAACTATACTCTTATGTTTGGTATCCAGGTTTAACTCCAACTAAACTGTATTTTTTTTATTTCAATTTTTATGTTTTTCTGAAAAGTCAATAAAATTTATAACTAATTTTTAAAAAGTCAACCTACTCAAACTTAAAAATTTTATCTAATCTTAAACTCAACCCAAACACCAAACGTTAAAGTCCAAAATGTTCAAAGTATACCATTGCAAAATAGCTATACCTAAGGTCCAAAACTAATAATACTAATACAATATGTATATATCTATATGCAAATGTTGAATTTGAGGCTAGAGAATGTAAATTGTAGATCTTATGATTGAATCAAATATGAAAGTACCCCTAATTGATGCCTCCAGCTACTAAGATGTTTTTGATACTCTACTATAAGAGTTTATTTTTATTTTTTTTATTTTTTTCTAAGGAAAGCTAGGGTAAAGTTTTTAATCATTATATTAAATTTTACTCGTGGGAGGACTTATGAGTGGAAGTACTTTTACATCATGTGGTGCATTTTTCTAACGTGAACACTAACAAATTTAGCTGTCAAAAAAATTAACTTGATGACTAGAAAAACCCTAAAAAATGTATTAAACCCATAGGTTTATGTTCAGTACCATTGCAAATCAGTATTTATAACTTTTTTAAACGTTACCATGACAGCCAATTGATTTATCATGCTAGATAATTTTATACAAATAAATTAATTATGACATAATTATAAATAAGGAATAGTCTTACGTATGGGTCCGCCGTGAACTGTGATACAACCTGTCGGCGGTGACGAAGAGGCCAAGCCAAAAGCTCCTTCGTAGCTCGTGATGATCATCGTTGGAGAGTCAGAGATAAACATAGAGACACTTGATTCTCTCTCCTTGTCGCTGCCATCATCAACGGAGAAAAGGCCAAGTCGGACATGTGGTCATCTCTCCTCGTTGCCACCATCGACGGACGGTTATACGCGAATCCTCGTATAAATAAAATTTACAAATGTCGGATTTATCTAACAATTCATGTATACATATTTGAATAACGGTATGTGGCTATTGTTGAAGCAGCTTTTGCTAGATGAAACACATGGTTTCACACATCACGTCATTTGGACTTTGGAGTACGACTATGAATGAAATAAATAATGAATGAATGGCAGAGTTTTTGAAGGCACATGTGGTTACGATCTGGCCTAAAATCTTCAGAGGAAATATTTCACGTTCAAAACTGGTAGGGTGTTTGGTGTGTAAGTTTGAGTTAAGATTTTTAAGTTTAAATAGTAAATTATGTTGACTTTTCAGAAAAGACAAAAAACTCTTTGGGAAAAAGATAAAAACTTTTAGAGAAAAAAACAAAAAAAAATTTGAAATGGTTAATTTAAACTAACTAACCAAACAAAGTCTGGTAAAGATTTAACTCGTTAATCTTACGGTGGTCTCTCTTTATGATTCCTCAGCAACCCCCTTAATTAATGACTTTTATTTTTCCTGTATTGTACCACTGCAAATGCTCGTACAGAGAGAGACTTTGTTTCTGTTTTCAAATTTTTGCTGGCCTTCAAAGTCAATTTTCTCATTAATTGTTACTGAATTCTTGCTTTTGGTTATGTTAGAAAAATCGAAATAAAAAAAAAAAAAAAAAAAAAAAAAAAAAACAACCCATCTTTGCGGGCTTACGGAAGATTCACCCCAGTTAGAGTTTTAGAAATACTTTTGATTGAAAATGAATGAATGTTTAGAGATATGTGTTTGGTTGAAAATGAATAATAATAATTAAAAATTATAACAATTTGAAATATATTTGAACAAAAAATAACATATGAATCTTATTTCGTTTATCTCATTATTTTTTTGTAATTAAAACAAAAGAACAAAAACATCTCAATTCAACTTGAAAAACTAAAGTTAATAAATCTTTTAAAGTTTAAATTTTCTTAAAATGAAAAAGAGAGATTTAGAGATATGAACTTGGTTTACTTTTGAAAAAAAAAAAAAAAAAAAGATTACTTGAAAAACTCCAACTGAAATGTGTGCTCCAAACACCCCAAATCAAAGTCATGGATCATGGACCAATTTCTAAGCAGAATTCTCTTTTCTTTAACGTTTGAAAATTGCTCTCTTTTTTTTTTTTTTTGTGAATAAAAAATGACCTGAGAATGACTTTATTATTTTCAGATTTTCAACTCTACAGACATGAATCCATTTCTCTAAATATGACAGGGAGACATGTTTTTTGTACTAGTTTATCTTAATAAGTTATCCGGAATTTATCTTGCAATCACTAAACTATGTCTCAACAACCGAAACAAGAGCGAGATCTAAGAAAAATAATGATAATCAAACTTAGATGAATAAAAAGAAGAAATCTAACAAATGTACCCACTCTTGTCGATCCATCCACTCGTAAGTTTGAAAATTGCCCATTTTGTGTCCTTGTTAATGTGGACGACATGGGTTTTGCATGGGACCCACGACCCACGAAGAACTTACACCAATATTTAGAAATTTAACGGTTATGATGGTAGTTTGTAAAACTTACAATCATGGATATGATGTGTACCCTGAAATCTCATGCATACAGAACCAAAATAAGCAAACTACGTACCATGTCAATTATCCAATTAAAAAAAAATTAAAGAAGTATACATTCGTCTTGTACTGCTACCCACTTTCTCTGTCTCCACGGTTGCCAGAGAAGCCTGCCTTTTTTTTTTTTTTTTAATAATTCAATGTTTAATATTTTTAGTAGAAGGGTAATATTTTGGTTTAACTAGCAACTGCATATATCATTCTTAATTACTAATATTAGTATTTTTGGTAATTAAGCTCTATGTTAAACACTTAAAACTTGCATCATTCTGTTGAGTTCTAATTGTGATTTGTGAACTCAATAAATAAAACTCGCGTTTCGCAGGAAAAAAAAAATCTCAATCAAGTTCAAATGGAACCCTTGCATTAGTTTTAAGTGTGGAAGTGTATGTTTCTTTTAATACAAAAATAGATGAGCGGTGTCTTTATATCTCTAAATTAGTGTTATTATAAAAATTTATCAGTACCACAGGTAAAACGGAAGGATGACTTAACTCATACTTTCTCACTTAATGTGTAGGGAGTCCAAAATTATTAAGGTCCGATCTTAATATGTAGTTACAATCTCATAACGAACAATGAGATTCGATCTCTGAATATTAGATAATGAAGCCTGATAAGTCATTGTCTTATCATTATGTGCTTTGAATGATCTTGTGAATTTCTCACACGTATAACATTAACATGTTACATATAAAGGATAATTTATTAATATAATGTGATATTAGGGATGAGGATGAGAATTAAATTAATAGAAATATGATACAAACATGTATACTCAAGGGAACAGAGAGTCTCAACTAGTTTGTCAACGTTAATAGAAAAGGCAGAAGTTTCTTTCATCTTTTTCTTGCTGACGTCTCTAGTCCTGATTATGAGCTGTACTCCTTATACTAATGTGATTTTGGGCTTGTTTAGTTAACAAGATTAAGAGGTGTTTGGCACACCGTTTCAACTTAAGTTGAACTATACTTTTTTTTATCTTTTTCTGAAAAATTTTTTTGTCTTTTTTGAAAAAGTCAACAAAAATTATTATTTAAACTTAAAAATCTCAACTCAAACTACTATACCAAACACCCTATAAATCAATATTTTTAATTTTTTTTAATTTTATCTTTTATTCAAAAAATTTTTTATCTTTTCTGAAAAATTAATATAATTTACTATTTAAATTTAAAAATCTTAACTCAAACTTATACACCAAACATAGTTTTCATTATGGGACATGAAGATGTTTATAAACTTCCCTACCCAGCCACAAAAAAAAATAAAAAAAGAAAAGAGTCCCCAATGAATATTGTGTTTACTTTTGCGTAATCAGAATGTATATGAATTAGAATTAGAATGTGCAGGATTTGGAGGGCGAAAAAGTTATTTATTTGGATTAAAAGAGAAAAGGACTTAAAAGTGGTTTTTATCCATTTTTGTCTTTTTGGTAGGATTTGGGACTTGTTAGAAGAGTTAAAACATCATGTTAAGAATCTACCCAGGCTCTAGATTATTTTCCAAGACATTCTTTTAAGATGCCGCAGAGTGTCTCTTTCGGTTTAAAAGCAAATTTCTTTGGCTTTTTCTTGATCTGTTTACATTTTCTTTTCGCACAAACACATCACATCTTTTGTTTATTTATTAATTAGTTGAACAAGACGTGTGGTTAAGTAAAGTAAAATTTTAAAAGAATTTCAAAAAAAATTATCACATGAAAAATGTTGGACCTATCACATGGTGGCCTGTGAAGGAAGATGAAAGAACTGTAGAAAGTGTTATTCCTGCTTTTTATAATGTATTTAAATATGTAGACTTAAGAGATTTAATTTGTTTTTTAGTTTTTTTTTTCCTTCTAAAAATAAATCATTTCTCTCTATTTTATTTTTTATTTTCTTACTGAAATAAAAATTTAGACCATGTTTGTTGAGTGGGAGAAGGGGAAGGATTGGGACAAGAATCTCATGTTTTGGTGTTAGAAAAGAATACCTTATATTATTTGAGAACATTGAAAATAATCTCACGAGATTATTTTGATGGTAAGATTTAAATGAAAAAGAAGTAAGTATTTTATGAAGTTAGATGTCATGAGAGAATTTTTTGATTACATTTTTTATAATCATTTCAGGTTTGATGGAGTGAGAATTTCTTCCACAACATGACCATATTCATTTCATAGATATTATTGTATTTAAATTTTATAGTTGAGATCAATCATGAAAGACGTATTCTATTATAAGAATCTCTCAATTAGAATGAGAGAATCCTAAAAACAACCCTTGAACTCTGTTTTTAATGAAAAAAAAAAAACCAAAGTATTTTATTTGTTTTTATAAGGGAAGCAAATTGAAACTTTACATATTTGACAAATCTCAATTTTTTACAATTAATTTACCGTTACGTTGAAAATTATATGAAAAGGTATTGCAATCTAACCCAATACCCCCCAAGTGACTAAACATAGAATGTGTGTATATATATATATATATATATATGTTATAGAGCATCTAATTCTTTCAATCTAATCTTAAGTAGCTATCAAATCTTGTCCAACAAATGCCATCTAAAATGTCTTTCAACGTAACTATGAGCTTCAAAGTGTCGAAATTTTGAAGTGAAAAGCACAATAGCATTAATGTTGGAAGCAAGATTACCATAACCGTGCCCGTCATTACTAACTACTAACAAAGTCCGTTGAAAGTGCTGTCTTTTTTTCCACCACAAATAAAAGGCTTCAATTTTTACCGACGACGGTTTGAACCCAAAAAATTATCTTAGTATTCATGTTAAAAATTTATAGTATACAAAATAAAATGTTCTTATTTATAAACTAGATCGTTAAAAACTTAATCTAATAATTAAAATTTTAATTTCTACTAATAGTTATAGAGAACAATTCCTCCATAAAAATTAATCCGAAAGAATTTAACAGGGACGAAGTCAGCTAAAGCTGAGGAAGGCTGCAGCCCCTCAGCTAAAGCTGAGGAAGGCTGGGGTTCTTTTTTTAAATTACAGCACAACTTTACAATTATTTTTTTCTTGTTTAGCCCTCCTAGAATTTAATAATTCCAAATTTATGCTGAATATTTTAAAATATTTCATTTATACCCTTTCATTTGTTCTAAAATTTATTTCTTTACTCCTCTAAAATTTTCTAATTCCAATATTTTATACCAGATGATTTTAAACATTTCATTTACACTATTAATTTTAATTTTAATTATATTTTATCACACAATTAATTTAGTTTAAAATTTGTATTTAACTCACGCCCACTTGAAAATTTTTATGACTTTGTCCTTGGCTATAAAAAAAAAAAAAAAAAAAAAGCAGTGTAGTGCAGAAGTTCATGTGCCATTTGCAGGTTTCTGGTGACTTGTAAGATAGACAAGACAATTCCCACTACACCAAACACAAATCATCTTTCAAGCAAGCAACTATAGGTAGCTCAACAAGAGGAAACAATATTAGCAAGCAACTATAATATAATCGTCCAAGAAAACTTGACATTGCTATGAGCTTTCATCCAATTAGTACTCAAGTTAGATTGTTTTTGTCATTTTCTTGGTAAGCAATTATTATTCCATATAATAAAATAAATTGATTTGGCATGAATGTCATGAAATTGATCGGAGTTGATGGGAGGATTTACATAAACTATAGGCCGTTTCTTATTTTGCCCCCCTCCCTTTCTAAATTTCCTAATTTCAAGCAATACGTGGAGTTACTCTCGATATTACAGTAAAAACAAGACATGTAAACCGCTCAAATCGACTCATGTACATAGGATGTTTTAAAAGTTTCATTAGACTCTTTTAGTTTTACTTTTAGTTGGAATGCTCATTATTTCAAATATTAAAACTTAAATAATCCTAAACACACCAACATTAATTCCAATTTTTATAAGTAGAACCTTATGTGATAGTTTAACTGTTATTTTTTAATCGGTGAGTCTTTAAATGAATGCCATAACAATTAAAATATAATAATTATATATATTAATATATAGATGACTACTCACTGTCATGTAAGTTGATACTTAAAAATTGTAATTAAAATCAATGTTCGTATCACTGTTAATAACTCTACTCCTGCTAAAGTCCAAGTGCAGGTATCATGAATATTACGTTCATAGCAAAGATAAAAGTTACAACTACAGTTTGTCCCTTCAATATTAGATAATTCCATTAAAAAAAAAAAAAAAGGGAAAGATGAAGAAGAAGAAAGTATAATTGGGATTACCGTTTGGGAGAGTGATGATTAAAGAGGCTTTAATCAAGTAAGAGGATTGTGTTATGTTTATGGAAGTCAAAAGTGATTTGGTTCGAACGAGAAAAAAAGGTAAATGAATAATAAATTACTTTGATAATTTTTTGAATTCACAAACCACATATGCATCTTTTTTTTTTTTTTTCACGAGTTTCCATGCTAATGTGAACTCAAAGTCTCAAACTTCATCATAAGCTGCGCTTTTCCTTTATACATATTAAAAAAAAAAAAAAAAAAAAAAAAAAAAAAAAGCTGGCATTTATGTATAGGAGGACTAGATTTCAGGTCCTTTTTCACTCTTCAAAACGCATGATCCAACCGTGATGGTTATACATTCACGGGTTAGCTTTACCCGTGAATATTTTATAAGAGCTTCATATTTTTTTTTTTATTTCTCTCTGTAATGGACATTTTTATTGGTTGTATTGTCAAATGGACTACATGCAAAACTCTGATTTTGATATCATATAAAAGAGGATTGGACAAAAATCATCCTCCATAGCTAGCTCAAGAATAGATGGGATCAAATTTACATATAAACACCTTAACAATTCAATAGCTTTGTTATACGGATAAACTCAACTTCTAACATTAATAATACATTTATAGGCATTTATGAATGCTTATCAAAATGAGATAAATTTTAATTATAAAATTAGCATAATTTGTTACATCTTTAAGCCTATGTTTGGAATGCATGTTTAGTTTGAAGTTAATTATATTTTATGACTGGTTTTTTTTTTCTGAAAAAATCAATAAAAATTATAATTAGTTTTTAAAAAAATAATCAATTTCAACTTAAAAATTTTATTTCATCTCAAACTCAACCCGAACACCAAACACACCTTAACAGTTAAAAACAAAACCATACTCATAAATTTAATTTTTGTTTTTTTTTTTCTTGTAACTATGATAGAATTATCATATTTAATAGTTTGTTATGACAGATGCAGATTTTTTGAATTGGGAAGTATATAATATAAAAATGGTTTGAGAGTGGTGGGGGTGGGTTAAATGATTAAATTGGTCTCCAATGCATGGCATTGCCAGTCATGCCTGATTTTAATCACCATGTTTTTTTTTTTTTTTTTTTTTTTTTTTGGGGCCTAATTCGGATCCCAAAAAATTCTCCATTAAGCCCCTCGTATATCCCTTTGCTTATCTGCCTAAAACTAGTGCTGATTTTGGTTCTACCTCTTTTTCCTTTCCGGAATCCAATGCAAAAATTCCGGCTTTCCTTCAAAAGTGGGGCCGAAAGATCTTAATTTTCAACTTAATTTTTCTGTAAAGTTTAAAGGCATAGAGAGCAGTTTACCCTTCATTTGGTAACCCTGCTTAAATTGTTCGATTTTAGATGGCAACGTGTTCAATTTAAAAAGATTAGAATTCTACCATGGATATGGATATGAAAAAAAAAAAAAAAAAGACTATAGTATTAGGTTTTTCTTTCGAACTTTTATTTCTTTTATTTCTTTTATATTTTATAATTTTATACTATTTTTCTTTTGATTTGATTTTAATTAAATATAATGTTAAAAAAATGCACTAACAATGAGACTTTATATAAAGCTCATAATTTTGGTGTTAGAAGCATCATTTTTTTATACACAATTACATTGGTGGGGCATCCACTATTTGCAATATTACACATACTTAGGGTCCGTTTGGTAGTTAGACTCAATTTAAACTAAACTGTACTTTTTTCATCATGTTTTTTATCTTTTTCTGAAAAAGTTTTTTGTATTTTCTGAAAAAATCAACAAAAATTACTATTTAAACTTAAAAATCTCAGCTCAATTCAAACTCAACTCATTCACCAAATACCCCCTTAATTATATTAAGCTGTCGTCCATATATGATGTGTATTAGTGACAATAGTTTTGAATATATTATTTAAAAACACATACAAGAGAGTGTACTTATACAAGGTAACGACTATCATAAAAGAAAGGAAACTAGCTAGTACATAAATTTACAAAATGTGACAGAACTATCAAACAGTTTACAAATTTCAAATTAATACCCAAATCTCTACTCTCACACCCGCCGAACTAAGCCCAGCAGGGAAGGAAAGGCCTATTTCCCAGCAAAAATTAATCATATAGTCTAAACCAAAACCAAAAAATAATTCTATCTGCTCGTTAGACTTAGAACCAACTTTGATACCCTCATTCTTTGGATTATTGTTTGCACGAAAAATTTTGTATTAGGAAATGCATTTTGGTCTGACGCATGATACCCTCATACACACACACACACATACACACACACACACACACACACACATATATATACATGTAAAGATCTGTGTATCAACTGTGAGTAGGAAAAAATGTAATGTTTAGTCGTCCAAAAATGGAAGACCATTGTAGTAAGTAAGACATGCAGCTTTGGTAAAGGCTGCGGACGTACACATTAGGAGGGTGACAATACGACGTACATTAAGCCAATCTATTTCAACATCTAGACAACTCTACTAATTGTGATATATATCTCCCAAAAAAAAAAAAAAAAAAACCTACTAATGGAGACAAAAAAATATAGACAGATAATGACATTTCATGTGTATATGTTAGGGCAAACCATATTTTGCCGTTTACTTCTCAAATTAAAGAAAAGTTATGAAAAAACATATGAGTAAAACAAAATACTTTGTATGAAAAAGTTCTTGTTTCAAACAACACTAAATGCTCTTGTTTGGTCCTCTGTGTTTTCTACGATATCTCTTCTCAAAGAAAAATGTAAATTTAAATATTTTAATTTATTTTTCAAATTTTTGGTTTTATGGTTTTTATTGTTTTAACGACAAAAATTAATTAGTTTTGAAGGATTTGTCACAAGCCATGCAATGCTACTTTTTGATACACCGTCTTAAAATGAAAATTGTTCATTTTGAAATGAAAATGTAAAATGAATTGAGTGTTTAGGAGAAAAAAAAAACAGAGAATAATGCCAATTTCAAAAAAAAATATAGAAAATAAATTTAAATATGAAATGAGATGAACCTTTTGAATTTGAAATATATGACGAATACATCTTTAATTAACTTATGCCCTTTTCCCAAGCAGAAGGAATTTTTTTTTTTTTTTTTTGCAAGAATTTATATTGGGAAACTATAGATTACCTATTCTCCATTGAGATCATCATTTTTTCTAGAACTATAAGTTATAATTCTCAAGTACAATGTAAGACAGGAAAAAGTATAAAGGTAAAGCAATTTATGTACTTTATGACTTGCCCACTAACTTCAATAAACAATGGCACTAATTTATTCCGTGCATTTGTTGCTTTGTTATGGTAGAACATGTATAATCATGTTTCTAGCTGCCCATAATTGTTTGTCACAAACTAATTAATTATACATCTGTTTAAGTTGGGTCTTTGGTGAATAAGTTGAGTTTGAGTTGAGTTGAGATTTTTAAGTTTGAATAGTAATTTTTGTTGACTTTTTCAGAAAAGACAAAAAACTTTTTCAGAAAAGACAAAAAACATTATGAAAAAAGTACAGTTTAGTTTAAATTGAGCGTGTATGCCAAACAAACTTTTATTTTTTTAAATCCATTTGTACCACTAGATCAGTTGTAGTTATTTTCATAACTATGATTTTCCGTTCCTTAATAATAATATAGCGATGTAATTATTATCCTTCTCTTTGATGAAGATTTATCACTATTCGTTACTCCCTGTATATGGAATTCCATAATTTTTTTTCTTGCCTCAAATTACCGTGTAAATATGATTGTATGTATAATTTAGTGATAATTTTACAATCAATTCTATTATAAGGTTAGAGTTCAAATCTTATATCCTAAAGTTAAAAAATAATAATAATCTTGTTTACAAGTTTAAGGAGGTGTTTGGTGGAGTAGTTTGAGTTAGGATTTTTAAGTTTTAATAGTAAATTTTTTTGAATTTTCAGAAAAGATAAAAAACTTTTTGGGAAAAAGACAAAAAAAAAATGAATTGGATTCTATAAAAAATATATGTATATGTATATCTATATAGATATATATAACTTAAGTAATGTATAACTTCATCAATATCAACAAACACTCCAAAGGTGAAGGTGATCGTGTCATAGCATTAATGATCATTTTTTTAAAAACAATACTTATACATAGATAGAGTTGGTCTCCTATCCAGTGAGTTTTTTATCCGATACTGAATGGTATCCGACAAAATGAATTTCAGTTATTAGGAATGTGAATTCATATAAAAGGAAATGTGAAATGAAGTACATTCATATTCACTTTAACTATATTTTCTTCTGCATGAATTTATATTTTTAGTAACTAAAATTTCACATTTACAATAATTGAAATTCATATTATCGGAAATCATACGGTACCGAATATGAGACTTTGTGTACACATATAAACCACATATTTGTTACAAGTTTCGAAATATCTCTCTCTTTTTCTTTTTTTAATTTTTTTGTGAAAAAAAATGAAATGTGTGTGAGATAAAACCCTTTTCAAATTTTCAAAAGCCTAGAATAGAACTACTATTATATATTTTTGGTTTAACTGAAGTACACAAAGTGAGGTGCATTCACATTCACTTAAGTAGGGATAACAATGGGTCACTTAAGTAGGGATAACAATGGGGTGGGGTGGGCGCAGGTATGCCTCCTCCGCCCCAATACATGCCTCCCTTTTACCCCTTATACCCATTTAATTTAATGTAGGAGTGAGTAATATCCGTTGGGAGTGCTATACCGATATCTTACCCATTTACCCATCAAGAATTATTAAAAAAATAATAAAATAACTTCTATTGAAATTTTCATAAATTTTAACAATGTAGTCATAATTGAAAATGAAATTGAAATATTAAAAACAAATTCAAATTTCAGAAATCCATAATATCAAGGTTTCGTTTGGAAACGAAGCTCAAGCTCAAGTTTTGTCTTTTTCCTCAAAATTTTTTTCTTTTTCCCAAAAAATCAATAAAATTTATTATTTCAACTCAAAAACTCAACTCAAACTCATTTATCAAACGGACCATAAATTCATAAAGCAAACAAAAATATTAAAACACTAACTTTATTATTCTTCTATTATAAGAGAATATGTGCGGGGTGGGTGTGAGAATGGGGGAAGCTCCCCCCCACTCTCACCTTGCATCTTCGCTAGTGATTAATCTCAACTCACATATCTGCCCCTGCACCTATATTTTATCCCTCATATTCGTCCTATGAGGGACGGGTACTCATGAGTAAAAATGTTGTCCATACACTCTAGCTACATTTTCTTCTGTATTAATTCACATATCTAATAACTAAAGTTTTCATTCACAATAACTAAAATTCACATTATCGGATATCATACAGTACAGATATAAGACTTTGTGTACACATATAGAGTCCGTTTGGTGAATAAATTTGAGTTAGAAATTTTAAGTTTCAATAGTAAATTTTTGTTGACTTGACAGAAAAGACAAAATTTTTTTCAAAAAAGACAAAAATCTTTTTCAAAAAAAGATAAAAACTGATATAAAAATTTTGGTTTGAACCATTTATCTAAACGAGGCCATAAACCACATATTTGTTACAAGCTTAGAAATCTCTTTTTTTTTTTTTGGGGAAAAAAAATTAAATGTGTGTGAGATAGAACCCTTTTCAAATTATCAAACGCGTAGAATAGAACTACTATTATATATTTTTTAAAATATAACTACTATTAAATTCGTTTTCTCAAAATTTAAAAATCTATTATTGAATTTGGCTTCAGCTTAAAAAAAAAAAACAATAAAAAAAAAAAAAAAAAAAAGTTTCCGAGCAACCAAACGGAGCTTTGCATATTGGGAATTTGGGGTCAGGAGTTGCGAGCCCGGGACTAGGGAGGCGTGTAAAACAGACTGGGCCCCACAAATTAGGAAAAAAAGCTCAACAAAAAAAAAAAAAAAAAAACCTCAAAGCAAACAAAACAAAAACGGTGTAACTGGGACCCACAGGTGTACAAACCGTGACCCCACTAGCCAATGTCCTGATGCCACACGCCCCTCAATCCTCAATTATTACTACTCTCTCTGCACTCCACTTCTCTGGCCCATTGAGCCGAGGCTCACTTCAGCTCGGCTAGCTTGGCTGAAACAGGGACTCAAGCCGGTCCTTTTTCTTACGCCTCATTTGAAAGTTCAAACAAAAATCGCGGCTCCGTGGAAAAAGGTCCTCCTTTTTCTTTTTCAAAATTTTTTGGGAAATTATGCATTTATCCCATGAACACAAATTATTCGTTTGAATCTTTGGCCCGGAAAACTTTTGTAAACGGAATTTTGAAATTGAGATTTTTAAAAAATGTGAGATTGAGTTAAAAACTTTTGGAAAAAAATTTGTTTTGAAATTTTGTGTTTAATAGAAGAATAATTAAAAAAAGAGATGTTATGTGATGTTGTTTTGTTAATTTTTATACAAAAGAAATTATGAAATATTAAATTTTGGAAAAGATTTTTAGAAACAAAAAATTCCTCCAAACGTCCATTTGCAAACCAGAAGGTGTTCCACAGTAGGAAAAGTGCCACCTAAGGGGGAATGTTTGGTAAAAATAAAAATAGTCTTTAATAATAATCTAAGATCTCGTTTAGTGAACAAATTCAAACTATATTTTTTTATCTTAGTTTTTATATTTTTTTAAAAAAGTTTTTGTCTTTTTCTGAATTTTTTTTTGTCTTTTTTAAAAAATTAATAAAAATTTTCAACTGAAATTGTATTTTTCAACTCAAGCTCATTCAACAAACGAACTTTAAATAAGAACTTAAGGGACAGTTTGGGGATAATTAGAAACAGAGTTTTATCAGTGTTTGTTATAATAATTCGACCCACTTTGAATCTATTACTTGAACTTCTAAGGGCCCGTTTAGGGGACATCTGAAAATGATGTTTTGGAAGTTGGATTGGAAATATATGTTAGGGGAAAAACTTATTTTAAAAGTTATGTAAATAGAAAATAGCACAAGAATTTAAATGCGTTCAGGAAAAAAATATGTATAATAGATCTTGCCTTATTCGTTTCATCTTTAAGAATATTTTGATATAAAATCATCTCATTTCGATTTGAAATAAGAAAGTTATGAACTTCTAAAATTTGAGTTTTTTGAAAATAAAAAAGAGAGAGAAAATTTGATGTAGAATTGATAACTTGAAATCTAGATGATAAAATATCATATGGAGATGTTATCCGAAATGAGTACTAATTAGTAGGAAACATTTCTAGATATCAGTCATAAGATTTAAAAAGCGTAATTGGAAACATTTCTCACTTTAGGGTACAAATCATAACTCTAGTAGAAGTATAGGGAGCAAAATCAAGATTTATTTATCTCTCGCGTAAAATTTGCATTAGTAAAATCCAAAAAGGCCAAAAAAAAAAAAAATAAATAAAAAATAAAAAAAAACCCCCCTCACCCATCCGTCTGTTTGGTTCTTTATTTGTTTGTTTCTTTGTCTGTCCCTGCCAATGTTCCTCTGTCCCCAGTCCCTTTCATTTTCTCTCTGAAACCACTCTAAGAAGCCTCAGAGAATCGAAAAAGTGAAACCCAACCAGATCTTCTTCTTCTTCTCTCTCTCTCTCTCTCTCTCTCTCTCTTCTCGTTCTTTTTTAAACTCAAACAAAAACCCATTCAAAAAAAGCTCACCGAGCCCAAAACCAACCTCAGAAAACCTCCCATTTCCTCCCATGGAAGCCTCACAGAAAACCCCTCTCCCAGAGGCCTCCCCAAAGCCCTTCAAAAAAAGCTTCGTGACCTCATTAATGGAGGCCGCGACTCTCCGTTCCCCTTCCTTCAAAGAAGACTCGTACTTCGTCTCCACCCTCAAATCCTCCGAGAGAAAAGCCCTCCAGGAGCTCAAAGACAAACTCTCCTCATCCTCAAACGACATCTCCTCCGCCGCCATCTGGGGCATCAACCTCCGCGAAAACGACGAGAAGTCTGACGTCGTACTCCTCAAGTTCCTCCGCGCCAGGGACTTCCGCGTCGCCGACGCCTACGTCATGGTCGCCAAGTGCCTCGCCTGGAGAAACGACTTCAAAGCCGACGCCGTCTTGGACGAGGACCTGGGTTTCAAAGAGCTGGAAGGCGTCGTCGCTTATATGCAAGGACACGACAGAGCAGGTCACCCGGTGTGTTACAACGCGTATGGCGTTTTCAGAGACAAGGAAATGTACGACAGGATTTTCGGAGACGAAGAGAAGCTGAAGAAGTTTCTGAGATGGAGAGTTCAGGTTCTCGAGAGAGGAATTAATCTCCTCCATTTCAAGCCTGGTGGTGTTAACTCTTTGATTCAAGTCACTGATCTTAAGGACATGCCTAAACGTGAGCTTAGAGTTGCCTCTAACCAGATCCTCTCTCTCTTTCAAGACAATTATCCCGAAATGGTTGCGCGAAAAGTATGTATATACATATATATAAATATTTGTGATTTTAACTATTTTATAAGCGTTTTATTTATTTATTTTTTGATAAATGGGTTTTTTTTTTTTTGTTTTGTTTATAGATTTTTATCAATGTTCCATGGTACTTTAGTGTGGTGTACTCTGTGTTTAGTCCGTTTCTAACTCAGCGGACTAAGAGCAAGTTCGTGATATCCAAGGAAGGAAATGTTGCCGAGACGCTTTACAAGTGAGCTTCTCTCTCTCTCTATTTTTATGGGTTGTACTTTTTTTTGTTAGAAAAAAAAACACTATGGAACGATTTGATTGGGAATCTTTTATGGGTTTCTTTATTCTTAATCGTTTTTCTTCTTCTTCTCGACGTTTTCCGCAAGTACTGGGCTTTTCGCATTTCTGCCATGTTTTCCGTTTTTTTTTTTGCTTCTTTATTGCTCGTTTCTTTAGAATATTCAAATTTTGGTCACTTCTTTTTTACACCTCTTTTGTTTGTTTGTTGCTATTTACAACAACCCTTTTGCACTGTATACACTGTCATTTTCCCCTCTAATAAAACATGTTTTGCTTTTTTTCAGTTGCATTTTATTTTATATACAAGTGAGTTTTTTTTTTTTTTTTTTTTTGGGGTTTTCAGGTTCATAAGGCCTGAGGACGTTCCGGTGCAGTACGGTGGACTGAGTCGACCCAGCGATTTGCAAAATGGTCCCCCAAAACCTGCCTCAGAGTTCACTGTCAAAGGAGGAGAGAAAGTTAACATCCAGATTGAAGGAATTGAGGTTCATTCTCTCTGCTCCAATATTTCCTTTTCTTACAAATCTACCAAATTATCCAATCTCAAGAACCCACCCTTTTATTTAAAAAAAATATAAAAATAAAACCCACCTATTAACAGCTTTAGTAACTTCTAAAAATGAACTATTTAAATGGTCACATGTTAGTCTCCAAATTGAATTTTGTGCACCAATATTTGCACTATTCTCTTTTTAAGTGGTCACATTTTAGGCTTGAAATTGAAAATTTTTTTTAATCATTTTTAACTGGGTCTTTTTTTTTTTTTTTTAAATTTAAATTAAAAAAATGTAATTTTTTTTCATGGCAATTAATTTGGGTAGGCTGGAGCAACAATTACATGGGACATAGTAGTGGGGGGATGGGACTTGGAGTACAGTGCAGAATTTGTGCCAATAGCTGAGGGAGGCTACACAATTGCTGTGGAGAAGCCAAGGAAGATCAGCCCATCTGAAGAAGCAATTCACAACTCCTACACCTCTAAAGAGGCTGGCAAAATGGTCCTCTCCGTTGACAACACTTCCTCTAGGAGAAAAAAAGTTGCTGCCTATCGCTACATCGTCAGAAAATCCTCCTCTGTCTAACCTCTATATTTTACTTTTTAACATATTCCTCGAAAAAAAAAAAAGGTATTATGTCTTTTTTTATTTTATTTTATTTAAATTTTTGTCTTTTGGTGTTGTGTTATTTTCATCATGGGGTCTAAATTCCTACAATTAATGGGTTGTGCACGTTTTTCTGTTTTTTGTATTTTTTTTGGTTTGGTTTTTGTCTTTAGTCGTTATTAATAGTAGTGATGTAATGTATACAAATGGTGGGTAATTACTGATATATATGTATAATATTGCTTAGTGTAGAAGAAAAGTGGGTTAAGTTTGCTGAAAACCAGTGGTGTGCATTATAACTGTTTGACAAAATGTTCCAATGACCAGAAGGAGAGAGAAACACGAGAGAGAGAGAGAGTCTGGGACGTCCTGTCTTTCTCTGAAGTGGGGTCCTTGAAGGTTTTTGCAGCAACAGGAGAGACTGATGAGAGAGCTTTTTCTTTTTGCCATGGGGCAGTGAGTCTTGAAAAAGAAAAAGTGGTTGATCTGAAAATATACATATATTATATTAAATATATATATGTATTTGTTTTTGCTGGTTGTGTCTTGGGCTTGAGAGAGAGAGGGATCTGTTTAAGTGGTCACAATCTAGTGCTTCTTTATATGGATTTTGCAGAGATGGGTTGTTGTTGGGTTTTTTCAAAAAATAAGCGGAAAGGAAAGTTTTGGGTGGGAAAAAAAAAAAGGAAAAAAAGATATCGACTGGACCAGGGGTGTTTTTGGAATATGAAAAAAAAATATATATATATATATATGTATAGTTTATATATATATATGATATGATGATGGTGAGAATTCCAACATGGGAAGTGGGTGTGGTTGGATGGGTTTTTTGAGCGCAGAGTGGTCACGGGAAGTTACGAGTGCAGGTATTGTGAATCTAGGTGTGGTGGTAGTGTGCCGTGTTTTTGAATGTAGATTTGTGTGTTTGGATTTAATGATTACGACTTTTTAGCCAAAATTGAAAAATAATTTGAAAAATTAATTATGACTTTTGAGCCAGTAAATAGGGTGTTTGTCTGCTGCTTTTGATATCATGTTTCTCTCTATGTTCTAATTGTATTTGAAAGCTTCCTCATGTGTAGCCTCTTTAATAGATTGCTAAATTGAGATATCAATGACAAATTTTAGTCTTGGAGTGAATAAAACATTCAAATGTTATTCTGGAGCCTTTTTTTTAAGGCACCGTGATTGAATCAAAAGTTTAAGCTAAAATAATTTAGCGACTTTGTACTAAAATTTGTCTTTTTCAAAATTAAGAACTTTTACGGTTATAGGATTTTAATTAAAATTTATTTGGAAAAAAACTGTTTGTACAAGTATGATAAAATGCCAAAGTTGGGGCAAAACTGAAACTTTTCTAAAAGTATCAGCGGAATGAATCAAGAAAATGAATGTCAAACTTCAAGTTTTCAGGGGTAAAAGTGAAAAGGAGCTCCTTGGACCAAGGGAGACAGTTGCCGCCAATCCAAGGTGGCTGCATCACTGACTAAACTATAAATATAATTACTATTAAATTTAACATTTAATTTCTATTTATCGACATCTAGATATATACATATAGTCAAGAAAGAGTATTTTCATTTAACTATTATTTAAATATGAAAATTTTACTTTTACCAGTTTCAAATAAGGATGAAAAAAAAAAAACTAAAAATAACATTATAAATAATATTATGCTGAAACATGATATGATAATGTTATTTTTATTATTTTTTTTAATGATAAATATAACATTGGCATTAGGAAGGAGACAGTCTTTACATGTGTATAGTTCTACTCAAAACTTTGAATCAGTGGACTTTAAGAAATTATTTTCCTTAATCTGTTTAGCTTATGTCATATCATGACATCATGTTCAGAAATTCTCATTTAAACTCAACATTCTACTAAGTAGTATCTTTGTTGTATATATGTATGAAGAGAGAAGAGGGTGAGAAAGGATTATAGTCCGTTTAATTTTGTAACTGATAAATGAGGGGCATTTATAAAATGAAGAAAGTTGGGAGGGTAAACTATTAAACTCCTTTCTAACACCCTTGGCCATTGGGAGGGAAACATGTTTCCTTGAGCATGAATCTAACTTGACTAGGGTGCTCGGGGGTCGGCTTGGATGGTCCGGGGGTCGGCCCGACTATAAGGTCACGTCCCATGTTTTAGTTCTCTTTGTTAGGTCACTAGCACGAGCACGAAGCACCACGTGATTTTCCACTTGTGATTAACTAAATTAATTAATGATACTTATAAAAAATAATGTTTGTTAAATATCAACAAAGAAAAATGGAAATAGATTTTTTAATATTTCTTGGAAGAAATTTCCTTCTAGGTAGGGAAATTACCCTATCAGCATTTCTCAGTTCGCATATATAGTCTTGTTAGATGTTTATTAAATTTCATAAAACTTAGGGTATAATATATATAAAAAAAAAAAAACTATAGGTAGGGAACAACTATGAAGTCTTCATTAAGTCCTAACAAAATGTTTTATCTTTCATAATATAATTTGGCTTTTTTAGGGTACTAATTTAATATGATTTTAGTTGATATACTGATTAGAACTGCGTTATATGAGTGATTTTTTTTTTTTTTAAATTTTCCCTATACACTTCATAATAACAATTTGGGTATTTTCTTAACGTCCTTGAGTAAACTTCTATTCGACTATCAGTATGAAAATACTCATGTTTGTCAAATTTAGCCACAAATTACTATATATTTCACTCAGTTACGCATCTTGTGCTTCTGTTGTTTTGAATTTCATTTTCAAAATATCAGTTATGCTATAAATTTTAAATGTCATTTTAAGTACTTAGGATCAATGTCATTACCATTTGCATTGATGTCGGTTAAAAAGGATAATTTTAGAATTCTAAAATATAAAAATGTTTCTTTGTAACGAATTGTTGGAAAATAAAATATTCGAAGTGCTAAAATTATAGTTTTATTTTTGACGTTAAATTTAACATCAAATGTAATATATGTTTAACATAACAAAAAACAATGTATTGAAGAGGAATTTTTACAACTCAGCTACATAAAATTGCTCTTATTCCTAATTTAGACATTAGATTAATTTTAAAATCTCATCCAATAGTCAAATCTACAATTTTTCTGAATATATATATATATATATGGAAATTGTGATAGAGACCCTATATATATATATATATATAACTTTATACGGTAGAAATCTCAAAAAAAAAAAAAAAAAGTCATTGAACCGTAAGGAATTTTTGTGGGTCCCAACATATTAGAAGCATGTTCATCACTTGGGTTACCGTGAAGTATAACGTTAGCAAAGTATGAGGAAGCAGTAATAATTCTTGTTAAAGAATTCTACGTACATGAGCAAGGTAAAAAAATCCCAGAAATTCAGGCTTTTTCCCTAATGGAAAATTTTGGAATCTTATCGTGAAATTGCCGTACATAACTTTACCTCAGTTATCAAAATAAATTATAATTTTTTTAGAAGAAAAAGCAACGAGGAAACTTCCAAGGAGACTCTTTTTGGCTGTGTTTACATACAATTACAGTGACATATTGATGTGGGTTTGCCGTGCAACAGAAGACTATCTTTCATGTTCATCGGAACTGCACACACCACCAGCTCTGCTCACCGAATGCTGTCTGACTTGACTTGTACTTTTTTTTTTTTTTAATTTTAAATCTCCACTGCCTGCCACCCAATTCATTCATTTGATTTTTTTATTTTAATTTATGATTGAAAATAAAATTTTTAATTTAAAATTGACAATTTTAGTTTAAATTTAAACTCAAACTCGAAATAAAACCTCAGTTTTGGAATTTTTTTTTTCTTAGATAAAAATTTGGTTTGAATTTAGGAGTGAGAAAATGATTACACGATGTTAATTTTTCAGAAAACATTTAACAGGAGTATTTTTTTTAGTATTGTTGGACTTTATGGTGATTATTCATAGATTACACTCATTGTTAATGTCAAAAATCTTTGACAAAATCTAGAATCATTTGACATTATTGGTCCCAATGTGCCTTGCTGCTTCGTCACTTACAAAATGGATAAGACCACCTCAGAGTATGGAGAATACCAATAAAGTATTTGTTAAGGGTACGTTGAGTTGAAGTTAGTTAAGGGTGGTGCTAATAAATAAATGAAGAATCAAAGTTTAGGTAAGAAATGTAGTTCATACGGTGGAGTGAGGCACTCCCTGTATATAGATGTTTGCCATAGTTTCGGGTCTCCCGGATGACCCGGCGGTTCAATGCGTGTATGAATACTGATGTCTTATGCCCTATTGGGTTGATATCACGTGCTCCAATCACTTGATGTGAGTGGTCATATGCCGCCTTGCTTTGCGTAGTCATCTGCAAAATAGAAATAGCATCTTAGAGTAAGAGGGACATCAATGACGTATTTGCTAAGGGCACTTTGATGCTTAAATTAGTTAGAGGTAATGATGAGCAAACAAATAAGCAAATTTTGGACGAGGAATGTAGTTTATACTTATGGAAGTAAGGCATTCCCCTATTTATAGATGTTTCCCTTGATTTCACATCTCGTGGATGGTCTCGACGGGTCGATCTGTGTCACATATATTGATGTCTTATGCCCATTGGGTTGATGCCATGGTAGTGAGGGGAATATAGGCACCGCTGCCATTAGTACAAGGTAGTGGAGGGAATGTAGGTATTAATAAGGTACTGTTATAGCCAATACAAAGGTGTGGAGCAGATGCCATGTGGACGAGGGGGTCATTTCAGGAGAAGTTTGAATACGAACGAAGGTTAGAGACGAGGAAGGTCGGGGGTAATCCCTGGTTGGACCTGGTCCGCTGTGGTTAGTGTGGCCTGGTACGACTATTGTGTAGCAACCAGGCTGTGACTTGGGGGAGCACCTGGTTGGCCTAACTAGTTGAGCCTCCTTGACTCAGCAGGTTTGGTTGGCGTCTTAGGGCTGGTCCTGTCTCCTCGACTCCTCAAGTGTTCCAGGGTGTTGGTCACATGTTTCGATCGCCAATCATTGTGACGTGGCGCACGGTGACCGCCTGACATTACTTGGCCACACTCTGGGCGCATGCTAGCCACTGCTATGAGGTGTCTTGAGCACACCATTAACATTCATAATAACATATTAAGTGCATGTTTGTAGGAAAGAGAGAAAATCAGAAGGAAGGAGTGAGATATCACCTTGGTACAAGAAAAAGTAATTGGCCCAAATAGTCCATCAATATTGGAAAAAAAGATCCATATCGGAGTTACGGTGCAGCGGAAGTTTTAAAATTTTTATGCCGTTTCGAAAAGAATCTCATGATGCATATAACAATAAATTAAATTCATGATCAAGCGTACCTTATTTCTCAGATTCCGGAATCACTAGAGCGTTTGACCAACGTGTCTTCTCTACTATTCTCGAGTTCACGTCTCAGAGTGTGTGTGGGCACACGTTCTATGAATCCAAGCAACCGGTAATGCTTTCCGAAGTCTAGATCCCTCCTTCTCAATTCCGATGTTCCTCGTTGAGAATATGATCCAACTTCTTTCTTCAAAACTAAAAACAGGAACGGTTAACCTCCTATGAAAATTATCACTCGGTTTAACCTTCTCACAGTTTTGATTCAATGAATTTTATCTCTTTTCTTTCTCACAAGATAGCTGAATTTTATGAAGTAGAAGAAACCAAATTATTTTTTCTTCTCTCCCAAAAAACGTTTTTCTCCTAGAAAAATACCAAAAATTATCTCAAGAATTCCTAGCCTTTATATAGAAGTCTAATCCTTTTCAAACTTTAATTCCTACTTGAAAAATAATTAATAATTATTTTTCTGGATAAATTTTGAACCAAAAGATCATACAACTTTAGGGCTAGATTATTGAACCTAGAAACGTTTTTCCAAGGAGAAAATCTCCTCCAAAAATTCAGCCACTATAAGATAAATCTAGATTGGTGGTTCAAATTTTAAATCAAGAACCTAGACTAGTGAAAAGATCCTAGTCCTATCTAGATTCAAATTTCTTTTAAACCCTTTTGAATTTAAATAAGATTCACTCATTTGAATTAATATTTTCCACAAACATCAACCATATTAATTAATTTAAATAAATGAATATTTGAATTTTTTCTTCCTCTCAAAATCCGTGCACCACATTTAAAGAAAAAAATTCATCAAATAATCTCCATTATTTAAATCAATTAATAATTTAATGTTAGGAATATATTTGAACAATTTTGAAACAAAATTTTCTTCCCTCCACCTATCTAAAAACCGTGCACCATATTTAGATTAGGAGAGAAAAACTTTGTTTTCCAAAATTAAATAATTCAAACACAATCTTATTTTCAAAATTCAAATTAACCAATCACATGTTGACAAATCATGTTATTTGTCTACACTAATCCTACATGTTCAATCTTTTCCAGATTGCATGTTAGAGAGTAGATGTCTTAATAGACATTACAAAATTCCATTTAAATTTATCGATCTCATTAGGAACAAATCCCGAGACGCTATTTGGAATATATGAGCTAATAGAGGGACCCGATGGAAATATGTAAAGAGGCTCCTATAACTGTGAAAAATTAATCCAGATTAATTATTCATCAATTATCAACTTCAAAACTATTCCACTAAAAGTTTGAAGCTGAACTCCTGTTTACACACCGTATTATGAAAGCTCTCTCACGCAGTGCTTCTTCCATGATTTATTCATCACTTGCTTAATCCCCATATGTTATCCATGATTGAATTAAGGACTTTTTCCGTTTGACCTTTTCAATCATTTTAACTTAAAGTTCCATTATTCTCCATTGAAAGAATCACCAATTGTAAAACCATACAATTGGTAAACCATCAGAGAACACAAAGTAACCGATGACCAAGATCTGTTATACTATCTTTCAATCCCGAATAATGCCTTTAAGTAGATAACATGTACTATCGTTAAGATAGCTATGGATTCCATATCTATGAATCTTGATTTCTCTATCCATAAGTCATGCACCCAAAACACAAGTATATTGACCATAAATTAACAGTGTCTCACCTATAGTGCATTAAAGTACATAAGTCATGGATACGAACTCAAGTAATCATTTCAGATTAAGATTAATACATGATGATAATCAAAGCTTCATTGATTCTTATAAACGGAATTATTAAACCGAATCATTAACACTTTAGGTCCAGTCCAATGTCATACCTCAATACTGATATACATTAAAGTTTCCACTCGGAACCTATCGATAGTCAAGACAAACCATCCTCCAAGAAGTAGAAACCTGTACAATCTTATCATGAATAAGATCCCAAATCTCATTCCATCGATTGCGGACTATTTATTTTGACTGTTATCAAATTATCATGTTTTCTATGTATACCCCGTACACAATGGTAATCTGATATATTACTAATAGTCAAGGAGTATTTTATGTTTGCTCAATCATACAATCAACAAATGAAAGTAAATAGGACACAACTTATTAAACATGAATAACCTCCTCTTATTAATATCAAAATGTCATATTTACAAAAATCTCTAATATTGATTTTCTATCCTTAGGGCACATTTAGATCCCAACAATCTCCCACTTGCCCTAAGCGAGTAAATGTGACATATTACGCATCCCCATGCCTTCGACGTGTTCATCGAATCTTCCGGCCACCAAAGTCTTCGTGAACGGGTCGGCAAGATTGTCCTCTGATGCGATTTTACAAACCGTCGCATTTCCACTCTCAACAAAGCCTTGATGATGTGATATTTTCTGTCAATGTGCTTACTCCTCTTATGATGCCTAGGATCCTTAGTATTAGCTACTGCTGCACTGTTATCATAGTAAAGCACCATAGCTTTATCCATACCAGGAACGACCTCAAGGTCACTAAGGAACCTGCGGAGCCATACCGCTTCTTTGATGCCTCACTGGCTGCCACATACTCGACTTCCATGGTCGAGTCAGCAATGCAAGATTGCTTAATACTCCTCCACACAACGGCACCACCTCTAAGGGTAAAGACAGAACTTGAAGTCGATTTCCTTGAATCCTGATCTGATTAAAATCAGAATCTGTGTATCCTATAGGAACAAGGTCCTGACCGGAATACACTAGCATATAATCCTTGTTCTCCGTAGATACTTGATTATATGCTTGACCGCAGCCCAATGGTTCGGTCCTGGATTCGACTGATATCGACTTACCATACCAACTGCAAAATAAATGTCAGGCCTTGTGCATAACATAGCGTACATAAGACTACCTACCGCAGATGCATAATATACCTTTTTCATACGCTCCCTTTCTCCGATGTCTTGGGACAGTCATCTCTAGGAAGCTTGATTCCAATCCTGAAAGGTTGGGCACCTTTCTTGGAATCTTTCATAGAAAACTTTTCAAGTACTTTATCAATGTATGAAGCTTGGGAGAGTGCTATCGTTTTGTTCTTTCTATCTCTAAAGAGTTGAATTCCAAGAACATAACTAGCTTCTCCTAAGTCCTTCATGTCAAACTGTTTGGCTAACCAAACTTTGACAGATGATAACATTGCCACATCGTTTCCAATAAGCAATATATCATCCACATAAAGTACTAGGAAAACCACTTTCTCGTTCTTGATACATTTATAAACACATGGTTCATCAATGTTTTGTTCGAATCCATAGTTTTGATTACTTGATCAAACCTAATATTCCAAGAACGAGATGCTTGCTTTAATCCATAAATGGATTTAAGCAACTTGCACACATTGTCTTCTTGGCCCTTAGCTTGAACCCGTCTGGTTGTATCATATAGATATCTTCCTCAAGAGAGCCATTCAAGAAAGCTGTCTTGACATCCATTTGTCAGATCTCATAATCGAGAGCAGCTGCAATGGATAAAAGAATGCGGATTGACTTGAGCATTGCTACAGGCGAGAAGGTTTTGATTGTTTGGTATACACATTTATTTTAAATTAAATTATATTTTTTGTTATATTTTTTGTCTTTTTTTGAAAAAGTTTTTTGTCTTTTCTGAAAAATTCCCCAAAATTGCTACTCAAACTTAAAAATCTCAACTCAACTCAAACTCAACTTATTCACCAAACACCCCTTAATATATCAATTCAGTCTTAGAAATTTAAAATACTGAATGTGAGTCATAATTATTTTATATTAGGTGATTTAGAGGATTAGTGCATAAAAAACTCATTTTTGAATTATCATTTTGGTTCCAATAGTTTTATTTTGTTTGACTTTTAATTAAATAAGTATGAACGATAAAAAAATTTAAACAACTAAAAAGAGAGAGAAAAATATATAAATATGGATATACAAGGGTTGTTTTCACAACTTTTTTCTTTAATATTCTAATAATTATTATCTTTAATCCCTTATGACATAAGGCACTTTGGGTGAGAGAATGAGAAAAAGAGGGAGAAATCTTTTTACTTATATGATAATTGATACAAAATTCTACACATATCTCTCAAATTTAAAAGAGAATAAAATTGAGATGTTTTGAAGTATTTGGAGTATTTCTTTTCTCTAATTTATTCTTTTATCTCTTCATTTCTATCAAATAATTATAAATATAAAAACTTATTTTACTAATCTCCTCACCTTTCTTCTTTCTTCTACTTTTCTCTCCTACCAAATACTCTAGTAGACAAATATATCTATGATGAATTCCGAGTAGAACATGCCAACATGTTAAAACTTCCATGCTTTTCTATTTCTCCTCTCTTCAGTTTGACGCCAGATTAGAGCTTTTACGATTGAGATATTACTAGTTGTGTAATATGCCCTTCACGCTAGATAAATAAAAAAAAAAAAAGAAAAAGAAAAGAAAAATACTACATGGTATTGATTGAACCGTTATGTAGGTAGCCATGTGACGATGAACTAGGAAGGTGGTGAAAACATACGTTCGTGCTTTTAAAATATAGCTTATAGATATATATATATATATATATATCTTTATGATCTACAACATGTAAGAGAGGAGAAAAAAAATTATTGAGCACTAGTTTTTCGTCAAAAACAGGGGTTAAATCTGTTTTTTTTTTTAATTTTTTTATATAAACGACACTTATACATTGTCTTTATCCACACTTATCAGATTGTTACGTGATAATTTCAGCACTAGCCACCATCAAATAATTAACTATAGCATTCTCTAAAAAAAAAAATACAAAAAGTTATTATTTTGTATATAATTATCTTGAATTAGAATTTTGACTTTATTTATATATTTATTTTAATTTGGAAAATCTCTTAATTAATTTTTTTTTTCTTTTAAATTTGGGATCGGAGGATTTGAACTCTCATCCTTATAATCAAGTCACATGTGAAACTGCGGTCATGCTTGAAATACAATTTTATGTGATTTGTTAATAGAGTAATTAGCTTAAATGGTCTATAAACTATTGAAAATGTGACAATTTTGTTATTAATTTATTTTTTTTAAATTTGACTAAAATGATCATAAATTATCTAAATGTTGGTAATTATAATCATTTTCATCCAAATCTGTTAAATTTCTAACGGAATGAGTCATATATAACATATATGATTTAATTTAAAAAAGTATTTTAGTAATCTAATAATAAATAGTTTAACAAAAATTAAGAAAAAATCTCTCTCCTCCCACCTCCCCTATATATATATATCCACACACGCATGTATGTATAAAGTATATGAGTATGTATGTATGCAAATGAATTGGGCTTTGCTTTGATGCAGAAGCGAGTGCTAGATGGTGAGGATCTGTTTGTGAACAAGAAGGACGGCCCATTTAGGAGTGTAGCTGATTTGTGGGACCATGAAGACTAGCCGAACTTCCTGCACCATCGATGTGCATCAAAATCAGCTGGATTAAGTTAAGATGAAATCATGTCCACATATCAATTTATATCAACCAACGTATCAATCGATAAATAAATATCAGTTTTTCAGTGTTGCTGTATATTTAGCTTTCGTTTATTAAAAACTAAAATATTATCACTTCAATAGGTGTAGCAACGACATGTCGTTATTGAAAAGTCACATCAAAATAATGAGTAATATGAGATCAGCCACAGTGTAGTAGGGCCGTAGTTTCATATGTAAGGTCTCAATCAAAGAGAGACAAAATAAAAATAATGATATATATTTTTTTATTTGAATATTCACATCAAAAATTTATCTGAAAGATGCAGTGGAGAAAACTAGAGTGCATGCAGAGATCTCTTGGTCAGCGGTAACGTTGAGTGAGAGAGCAAAATCATGTGAATTGACAAGATACAACAGAGACACTGTTGGATTTTGTTGACATATATGAAAGTGTTGTTGTGTCACAACCTAGTTTCAAATACAGTCAATTATCAAAAATAAATAAATAAATAAATAAAGTTTTAAAAAGTAGTCTCACATACGAAAGGAGCAAAGTGTTTTAGCACTTTATAAGTTTCCACAACTTTGACTGGGTTTTGAATAAAATGGGGATTGTTTGTGTGGCTCGCACATGTAAACACGCTGATACGAGGTTGTAGATGCGTACTCGACACTTGGGAAGTATCCATTTGTATCTCAAAAGGTGTCACCAATAAATTATTGACAAAATCTCAATAAAAAGATGGAGAGAAATATGAGTTGATTACTTTGAATTCATTTTTCACTCTCTTTCTTCTCTCGAATTTCTTCGATAAAATTGTGTATATTATTCTTAGTGAATTTTCGTTCCTTTTGCTTGGTGCAAATTCACTAGATGCCTTGTCATATCATGAATTAAGCGATTGGTTATTTAATCCAAAACAATCTCAATCGAGAGAGAGAGGTCAAATAACGTTTTAAGAAAAACTTATATATATATATATATATATATTACATGTTTCAACTCTCTATATACCAAATTTTCAATAATCTTAAAATGCTGTTCTCTCTCATGGAGACCAGAGCCACTATTGCCATCATCAAGCTGATAAATCAAGATCTGGTGACTACGCTGAAGATCTTTTATGTGCTTGATTCGAATCTGGACAAATTGGAGTTCCTATTGACTACTCTAAAGATCTTTTATGTGCTTGATTCGAATCTGGACAAATTGGAGTTCCTATTGACTACTCTAAAGATCTTTTATGTGCTTGATTCGAATCAGGACAAATTGGAGTTCCTATTGACTACTCTAAAGATCTTTTAGGTGCTTGATTCGAATCTGAAGCCAATTCCAGAACCTACTGACAATAGCTCCAACGAATTGAAGGCCAAAAGGAAGAAAAAACAAAAACTCGTATGCTATGGTCATGTTCTCGACGATCCGTCAGACAGTATGTATGATCTCTACACCGACACTCCACCTATAAAGGAGATTTTGAATGCACTGGAATTCAAATATAAAGCAAAAGAGGCAGGTACTAAGAAATTCTAGTTTCAATATACTTTGATTTCAAAATGATTGATAATTGACATGTGTTGCCTCAAGTGCAAGAATTGCAAGTTATTGTTTTAACAAATTGAGGGCTGTGAAAACTGAGGGCAAGTGTTAAAGCGAATATATATGATTGTGATATAGCTATATGCATTATTGCTATCCTTGGTTGATTTCTGAAAAAAACACACACACACACTCAAATATACGTGAACATTCAAAATCATAAAATCTAGTCAGACCATTTCAGAGAGAAAGAACCTTTTGCTCTTTCCTAGTTTAATAGCAAACACTTTGTGCATAAACTTGTCATAGGAAAAATAATACAACAGTAGTGGGTCAGCCTATTATTTCAGTGAGAATGTATATTAAATGATAAAGTTTTTAAGAAGACTTATATATATATATATAATCAATTTATAATACGGCAAAATGGGAAAAATATAAAGTTTTAAGAGGTAAAATTAATTAAAAAAAAAAAGTTCACTTGACAGAAGTCCCCACGCGATCACGAGTGACTATAACCTTGAGTGCCACTGGCAACAACACAATATGTTAATGCGTTTTTTTTTTTTTTTTGGGCCCACAGTTGGTTTTGCTATGTCTGATCTATCTGTATCTAAAGAGGCACTTCTTTAAACTCTGTAGCTCCCCCCTGTGGTTTCACAAAAGGCAAAAGCTATATCTCACAATGAGCTAACGAGCTTCAACCTCTCGGAGATCACTAGTCGATCTCCGAAAACTCAAGAACCGGGGAAGCTTCACAATAGAATTCACTCGACTAATACCTTGAAGAGCATTCCAAGATTCATGATCTCGTGAGACAACATTATCTCCTTCCAAATATTCAGGAACTCCTACACTTCTGATGGATTTAAAGCTACGACAAAGCGAAAATTCCGAAGCGTTGATGCTGCTCCGGTTGGTCCCATGTGAGCTTGATTTGGCTAACAATGTTTGGTCCTTGAAGAACAAGCATACCACAGCGCAGTCGTCGACCTTGCAACCGGGATACTTTATTTTCCATGCTCGGACTGCACGCTTTACAAGCAGTCTTGCCGCCGTGGATCGCTTTCTTGCGGAGGCCACTATCTTCACTACCTCCGCATTTGTTAAGGCATCCCAAACCTGCAAAAAAAAAAAAAAAAAACCAGAGCAAGGGATCGGTTTGTTTTCCAAGTGGAATGCATAGCCATTTTTTCCAAGAAATTGAGCTTTAATAGAACAGAGCAAGTCTAGCATGTTCGCAATTTTTCAATGTTAGTTACATCATTATCGCAATTATACTAAAGGTATTCGAAAATCTTTCGGCTTAGAAACATACACTACCAGCAAAGTCTCCAAAGGGTGATTCTTTCATGGGAATTTTGCAGTTAAAAACATAAGTTAGTTTTACATGTTTCTATAAAATTAGATTGAATCCCAAATGTTTTTTTTTTTTTTTTTTTTTTTTAATGAAAGTCTCTATATATGAGTTCATATAAAACAAATCAAATCAAATATCCTATTAAAAATGGTAGTTGAAAGAGAACCTTTCACCAATACGAAGACTTAATCTTGTTCACATTTTTTGGATCATTCTTTACGCCTATTTTGACCTAGGGAAAGTCAATGCTAAAGTCCACGTTAGGCCACGATAGCAGATAAAAAGGACAGGTCCTCTTGTTTCGTTGAAGAAAAATTCGAGATAAGAGAGGATTAAATGCCCTACGTTCATAAAGTTTTCAACTATCAAATCACATCAAAATCATATCTTATAAATGAGATATAATAATTTAAAGGAGTTTGATTAAAATTTTATGGTTTAAAATGTGTCTTACACGATAGGTTATTGTTAATGGAAAATGTGAAATTTTCTCTTACCCCGTCAGTTGCCAAGACCACGAATTCATCATCATTTGTAAGTCTTCTGAAAGAAATTTCAGGAATTGAGATAAGACCATAATCTTTGAGGCAGAAGTCTCCGAAAGCCCTCGCCATGGCCAGACCGGGGCAGTCGTCCTCGGGCATCCATATTCTATGGACATCCGGTTCTTCATCAGCTGCAAACACTCTTCCTTTGCATCTCTTAATTCTCTCAGCCTCACCTAATTATTATTATTTAAACCCGTCAAAAAACAAAAAATCAATTAAAGTTGACTGAATAATGTTCAAGACAAAGATTTAGAAAAGGTAAAAACTAACTTGCAATATCTGGTTTCAAGTCAACTGTGAGTTGAACGGGCACAAGTTGATTCTTGTCCCCTCTAGTGCAGAGAATAGCACGAGAATCCCCCAAGTTGGCAATTATTAAATTGTCTCCCTACCACAGTAAAAAGATTTAAAAAAAAAAAAGGAGAACATATAAAAAGAATAAAATTAAATAAAATAATACTTTGGGCAAAATATGGTTTTTAGTTAGAATAATATATACTCATTATAGTCAAATGTTAGACAAAATTTTCCCATGATGTCATCTAATATTTTATCAAATGGGCAAGAGAGCGACTAATCATACCATGGACATAAACTTTATCCATTAATTTCATCTTCTAACTAAAAAGTGAAAATTTTCATGAGCGTTACTTGCGAGTCTTATGAATAACGCTCACCTTTTTATTAGCTGTGGTAACGGATTTCAATTTATCATTTGTTGTGTTTCTTAATAGGGAGTTGAATTTGAAAGGTACCTGTTTAACCACAGTTACAGCTGTAGAACCACTGCAGAAGCTATCAATGGAAGAATCCAAGCTAAGTTCTTCATCCATTTCCGTGAAGGACTTGATCAAGCAAGCTTCCCACGAAGAAAGCGATAAAACGCGGAGACTTTGGTCGTTTTGATTATCGTCTTTGTTAACGTTGTCATGATCATGATCAGTATTAGTGATGCTATTGCCGTGATCATGATCGGCCTCGCCATTATCATCGAACAAGTCCTTGTCGGCCACATCGACATCGCCGTACTTAAAGCTATTGAGCTTTGACAGTTCAATGGCTCTGGAAAGTTTCATGGGCAAATTGTCACGCACATGGTGTGCAACCTCGTGACCATGGGGACCATGACCGTCAAATACACC
This sequence comes from Ficus hispida, assembly GCA_025413025.1. Lineage (NCBI taxonomy): Eukaryota > Viridiplantae > Streptophyta > Magnoliopsida > Rosales > Moraceae > Ficus > Ficus hispida. Next base: position 23,169,199 of record CM046372.1, read on the forward strand.
GCACAACAGCATATCTTTCTCACAAGTAAAGTTCTGCAAAACATATTAAATTATATAACAAGCTAAAGTACATTAGTTGAAAGCATTAATTGAATTTGGATAAAAGGAAACTGACAGCTAGCTAGAGGCACAGACGACTTCAATGATATATTTATATAGTATATGAATAAAAGTCTTAATTAATATAGTAAATAGTTTTGGACTTTACATTCTTTTGACAGAGGTGTATTTATCGTTATGCTATATGTGGACTAACGTATTATGTAGTTGTATTGGACACGATTAATATTCTTATTTATTTTTCTCCGATTAAGTGGTAGGGATTTTTTTCCCGATTAAGGTGGTGTGATTAGTGGGTCCTACACGAGGTTATAGTCATTAAATCCTTTGTGCATATTGATTTGTCACGTTTTAAGAAAAGGGCAAAAAAAAAAAAAAAAAAAAAGTGAACGAAATAGTGTTTACAAAAGGCAAAACGACAGCATTCTTCTTTTTAAGCACCATAAGCTAGGAAATTATAGGAAACAGCTATAGAAGGAAATTCTTGAAAGACCAAATACAGAAAGTGTATAACACCACAAATCATGGAAAATTTTGGTAGCTTAACATAGATCTTATCCACAATGAAAGTAACTATATTGCCAAATTTTTGTTAATTATCCAAAAAAAAAAAAAAAAGAAAAGAAAAGAAAAGACACACACATAACTCAAGAGGGAATACACAGTCCTAAGAAATTTCATACTCATGGAATGAAAAGAAAATTAAAATAAAATAAATTGAATATTCTGGACATAAAAATTATGATATAATTTAGGACCAAAATTTTCAAATGGAACACTTGGTTTCAAATCCAGAAAATATGGTGGTGGTATGTATAGTTTAGTGATAATTTTATACCTAATTCTATCATAAATTATAGAGTTCAGATCACTCGTCTCCAAATTCAAAAAGAAAAAATAAAAATAAAAATAGAGGAAATAAGAAGAATTTTAAAATTTCTGACCTCCCAAACAGTCATGGCGTCTTGATTGATGCCTTTCCTGCCTTGTTGGGTGTACATGGATGTGTACCCAGAAGAGTCTCTAAGCCTAATACGAGCACCAGATTCTCCATCTCGCAAATCATCTTCATCTTTTTCTTCTTCAAATTCATTTTCATCAAAATCATCTCCCCATAGCCCTCCTGGTCTCCTTATTCCATTGTGATCCGTACTACAACACCCTCCCATATTGTCGGAAAATTTTTGATCCAACACAAAAACAAATCTCCCACCCAAAAAATAAAAAAAAATAAAAAAGAAAAAAACTAATTAAAACCCAGATTTTCTCTCGGGAAAAGGAGAGAGAAAGCGAAAGAAAATTTGTTTGTGTGTATTTTTTTAAAGGGAGATTCAAAAGTGAAATGAAGGAAAAAGGAGGAAAATTTTCCATATTGGCCGTGAGGATGGCATGGATGCATTCTTGGTATCATAACGAATTTCCATATCTAGAATGGCAATTTCGAATTTAGAGAAGATCCACCAAGAACCAATCGGAACCCAGTTTTTTTCTCGGGAAAACAAGCTGGAAAGAGAGAGAAAAAAATGTGGTGCTGATGAAGGACAATAAGAGAAGAACGGAATGGTGATGGTGGGTGGCTGGTGCAATTTATGAATATATACATATATACATACATGTGGGGCACCATATATTTTTCTATATATATTTAAGGATCAGGGAATAATTGAAAGACAAATAATTATGAATCAAAATCTGGAATTATGAATCAAAACTTAAAAATGATAGGATTACTGTCAGATAGTTTTCTTTATAAAATAATAATAATAACAATAATTATGAAGCAAAACATGGAATTTTATAAGAGATTTAATTGAGTTGTGGGTCTTATTCTCGACGTGCTCATCTTAATCCAGTATATGGTTTATATCAAAGTCAAAGAACCCTTTTCCCTTAAAACAGATTCACAAAAAAGATGAAAACTTTATGCTTCACAATTATTATATTACCCTTTTCGTGGTCATCTCCCGGTCATCTCCTTTTGTGGCAGGTCATAAATTGTTAATTTTAATTTGTACCTTTTTAAAGGAATATTAAGGAGAAATGGTAAGCAACATTATTTCTAAATTTGAATTTGTAAATAAAGTATTTTAGGTAAATTCATGTTTACAGTAAATAATTCATTTATAAAACACACTTAAGGTCAACTTACCTTATAAATATATACGTTATTTATCTCAAATAATCAAGTTGGGGATTTGATAAAGGATGGGAACTTTAAAGAGATGCCAATCTAGTTGAAATTGCTCGAATTTCCTGATATCAATTATCTCCTCTCTAAGTTTATTAATTTTTTTAAACATGATTAATAAATAAAAGCTTGTAAGGTTAATTAATTTTAAAACTTATAAATACACTTCATCTGCTTTTCTAGGAAAAGAAGAAGAAGATAAATATACCAATAAACAAATTAAAAATATCATAATCGTGTTAGATAAATTATTTTTATGTCAATTATTTATTTAAACATACAATGCAGATTGATTTATTAAGGATTAATAAATAAATTGTGTTTAAGTTAAAGCTTTCTAACTCGTTTAATAAATGGGTCATGTTTTGTTTGATATTATATGACACAATTAATAAACGAATCGACACAAATATGATATTTATTAGTACAAATTGACATCCCTACATCTGATGTTAGAGAAAAAAATTTACCTAAATAAAATAGAACTTAATTTTTACATTTTTTTTTTTTGCTCTCTTATCATTTTTTTTTATTTTGTAATTTTTGAAAGAGTTAAGTAATTAAGAAGAAAATATGCAACAAAATTTTCTTTAAAAAAAATATTTGACGCCAGTGACAATAGAGCAAATGAAGAATAATAGAATCGGAAGAAGTATTCTTCCTTGCGGTCAGAATAGTTCTAGTTGTTTGATAAATTATAATATAAATAATGTAAGAGATATTAAAGATGTCAAACATCATACATCATAGTTAATAAAAAATAGACCTCATCTGTGAACCTCATTATATGAAGTTTAACTTCTATTAGTATACGTCGTGTTATTCGTACCAAATACCCTTTAACAAAATTCAAGCTACTCTTTGTTAACGCTATTTACGATCGTGAAAGGGGAAAAAAAAGAAAGAAAAGAGTAAATTCAAACCTAATTCGCATTTATATTAGGATTAAACAATAAGTCTTTATTTGATTCGCCGGTTAAAAAAAAATTTTAATTGGAGTTTGTTAATTTTTTAAAAACTAGTTATAATTTTTATTAACTTTTCAGAAAAATTTAAAAATTGAGATAGTAATTTTGAGTTAAAAACTGAAAACGAGACAAACCCTAAAGGGATGTTTGGTGCAAACATTTGAATAATAAATTATAATTCAATTTTTATTTTTTTTGAAAAATTAACTTAATTTTATTATTCACATAATTTTGTAACTCAACTTTAAAAGTCTATAACTTTATATTTACAAGTCTAAATAAGATGTTTTTTAAAAAATTACATAGAATTTCGAGATGAACTAAATAAGCTCCATATCGATATATATTTTTTGAACATATTATAAGTTTATTCACTTTTTAACTCTAATAATTTAAAAATATTATTAAAGCTCCATTTGGTGAAACGATTTGAGTTGAAATTTTTAAGTTTGAATTAGTTGACTTTTTAAAAATTAGTTACAATTTTTATTAATTTTTCAGAAAAAAACAAAAACTGAAATAAAAAAATATAATTTAATTTAAGTTAAACAAACTCACTGAACAAAACTTAAATATATCATTTAATTCAAACTTAAATATTATTATCCTAATCTGGCACCAAATACATGCTACTGAACCTCATAGAGTAAACAGCAAGTACAACACCTTGCGATATTCAGCATTCAACGACTCCCATCCACTTTAGCAGAAAAGTTAATGTTAGCACTCATTGTCCTTTTTGGCGTCACAGCAAAAGGAGTAAATTCTCGTTCGAAGTCACAGTCAATGGAAAAGAGTTGATTTTGAAAATATATAGGATAAATATGTCTATGCCTCTTCCCAAAAAAAAAAACATAAATTTTGCCTCTGCCCATGTATAATAATATCTCATGCATTATTTCACGGATTGTTTGATTTTCAGGTATGATGTTAAGATTTTCAGCTTAATTATTATTTTTTTAAAATTAATAAAAAATATAATTAATTTTTTAAAAATCAATCAATTTTAATTTAAAAATTATCTTTCATATCCGTGTTCTAAACGCATGCTCAATTTATTTTCTTTTGATTGGGTTATCATGTATGTTTTCTAAATTTCTGCATTCTAATAACAGAATATATATATATATATATATATTTGTGATTACAGTCATAATCTATCACCTGACTATATATTAAGGTGTAGGATTTAAATCTAGTTACCTCTAGTGAACTTTCTCTTTCTCTCTCTCCTCTCTCTTTCTAATGCATGAGGATGGTGGCGACCTCTGGTGCATCTCAGATTTCTCGACTCTAGAGATGAAGGTGTGAGTTATATGGTAAGGGTCTCGATAGAGATAAGCCCGTAATAGGAGAATGGGCGTTGTGGGAATGAGCAAGGCATGAATGAGATAATTAGTAGTGCTGCGTGGTCGTCATGCACTGGGGAGGTCCTGTAGTAGCTCAACTTTGGTAACCTAGTTTCTCCCAACTTTATCGGTATGGACTCATTTTTTGTGATTGGTTTTATTTATTTATTTTTTTGATGTGTAATAATGACGATGTCTTCGTCATTTTTTTCTTTTTATACTTTATTTCTTTTTGTTATTTATAATAACGGAGGTGGTTTCTCCACCTTTCGAGTTGGTTGTTTATCCGTTAGATCTGAGTCTTGACAGTGTTTTGGTCCCTTTAGAGTTACTTCTTCGCAGAGTAAGTAGTGGCCATAGTGTTTTTGAGTTTTGACCCTCGATTGATCGGAAAAATCCATTGTTTGTTGAGGTTTTGTCAAAAAGAGCTTTACATGTGCTCGATTTTCTGTGCCGAAGTATATATCTATTATTGGAACTTGAGTATATGTTTTTCTCTTTTAGCCTCATTAAATTTTATTGTTAGATCCGTTCTTGTTAAAGGGTTTTGTCTTATGTAATAAGGGAGTTTTTTTTTTTTTTTAATCTCCTTAATGAGTTAATGAAATTTCTCCTAAAAAAAAGAAAAATCTTGTTGCTTATAATGTATGCTTCGTATGTAGTAGAGAAAATAGAAACGAGAGAGTGGTTGATCATTTAACTTTACATTTAGTTCACTGGTTGGAACTAAAATTTTTGGGTTGAAATTGTTTGACTTTTCAAAAATTAGTTAAAATTTTTTGTTGAATATAAAAAAAAGGATAAAAATATTCTGGAAAAAGTTTAGCTTGGAATAGTGTTCCAAATAAAGGCTTAGATGAGAAAAATGAGAAACGAATAATATGTCTTTTCTCTTACATTATTTAGTATGAAATTCCTCTAATAATATTTTTTAATTTATGAGAAATCAAAATTGAGGTATTTTCAAAGATTTAGAGTCGTTCCTTAATCACTTACTTTCTCCTTTCCTATACCAAACAATCATAAATGTCTAAATTATCCTACTAATCCTTTCATCCTTTTCTTGATTTCACTTTTCTCTCCTATCAAACACCCTCATATTCAAATAATAATAATAATAATGATAATAATGAATCCATTTAAAAAAAAGTTTTCTTAAACACAATTGGACTAAAAAAACACAAAAATTAAAGTCATTCCATTATGTTGATGGTAATGAGAATTTAATTATGGTGTTTTTAATTTGGAAATTGAAAGTGTATCGGAAGTTGTTTTGTACTAATACAATTATATATATATATATATATATATATTTTTTTTTGTTTTGGGTTCAGCTCTCAGCTTTGCTCTTTTTCAGCAAAGCCAAAATTAAGAAAACATTGTTAATGAAGTTCAGAATGAGAAACAAAATATATAAAAAAGAGATAATGAGATAATAACAAGAGGTCGGCATGAGATATATATAGAGAGAGACTGGTTATATATATATATATATATTTATAAATTGCAATGATTCAATGAGGAATATTTATGAAGTCAGGTGGTTGTGATGTAATAAAGGCTTTGCTTGTTGATGAGGAAGTAGAAGTTGGAAGACAGGTGTGGATCATGCTAGATAAGCCACCAAATTAGCTTTCAATCCTACTATAAGGCTTCAACCAAAATAAAAAGAAAAATCCATTTCAAGAACATAGACAAAATAAAAAATAATTAAGAAACTTTTAAAAATTCTATTATAAAGCAATAGGGTTCTTGAACCCCTCAAGGCATCTACCTACTTACCCATCTTTAAAAAATATATATATTATTATAGGAGAAATCTGTGGTAGAGACTCTCTGAGGGTCACTACCGGTGAAATCCTTTTTTGGACCGTTAAGATTTAATCGAACGGTTCAAATATTGATGGTGTACGATATTTATCATACATATAACATCACATAATCATTCCCACCTAAACTCTTCTCCGTCGCCGGCGATCTTCCCGCCGCCGGCGACCCAACTCCGGCCACCTTCGGCCCCCAGCCCCGGACGCCGGCCGTCATCGCTGGCGACCCCATTTTCTCTCTCTTCCCCTTTCTCTCTCTTCTCTTCTCTCTCTCTCTTCCCCTCTCTCTCTTCCTCTTTCTCTCTCTTCCCCTCCCTCCCCCGGCCACCACCCTCCCCCAGCACCCCCCCGACGACCCCCCTCTCTCTTCCCCTTTCTCTCTCTGCTCTTCTCTCTCTCTCTCTCTCTTCCCCCTTCTCTCTCTTCCCCTCCCTCCCGCCGGCCCCCAGCCAGCCCCCCGGCCCCGCCCCCCTCCCCCGGCCTCCCCCCACCCCGACGACCCCCCTTCCCCCGGCCGCCACCCTCCCTGGCCCCCCCCGTTCTCTCTCTTTCTCGCGATTTCGCGATAGTCTATCGTTAATCCTTCGGTGATGAAACAGCCGGCGAAATGGTCACTGAGGAGAACGATAGAGTTTGAGAGATACATGACGAAGTCAGAAAAGTTGTAGCCAAACAATGGCAATTAGTGAACCTTACACACCACCACCACCACCACTAGCATGTACAAGAAGCCCACTACTAGGCAAAATCAAATCCTAAAGGATCTCGGCCACTAGCACTACAATCAATTAGCATCTTTTGCCGGGACATTATTTACAATGACAAATGTTGTGGTTAATAACTAAGCCTCTTTTTAATATTCAAGTTTAACTCTAATTAAATTATATTTTTTTTTATCCTAATTTTTATTTTTTTCTGAAAAATCAATAAAATTTATAACTAATTTTTAAAAAATCAATCAACTCCAACTTAAACATTTTATCTCCAACTAATTTATCAAACGGAGGCTAAGTATTTGTGACAAAATGTCGTTGCATCTAAGCCCCGTCCAATTGAATGGCCCAAGTGGTAGTAATTATTACTTGAGGTAGAATGTTGTCGTAGTTTCAAAGATTGTTGCAACGACGTAAGGATGGCAATAGGGCGGGATAGGGGTGAGTATGCTTCTCTCACCTCCCATACCGCCATCCTTTTTATCCCATATACCTACCGAATTTAATGCGAGTGCGGGTACTCTCTACTGGGGATACTATATTCATACTCTACCTATTTACCCATTAAGAATTAAAAAAAAAAACCCAAAATAAATTTCATTAAAGTTTTCATAAAATTTAGCGAATAATAAAAAATGTAATAGAAAATGAAACTGAAATCTTACGAACAAATCCAAACTTTAGTATTCTAAAAACTAAATTCATAAAGGGAACTAAAACATTAAAACACTATAATTTCAAATATGTGTATAAAAACATATAAAAATATATATATGTATGTATATATATTTAGAATGGTGAGTAAAAATATGACGGTGCAAAGAGCTTCCTCCACCTCTTTCATGCATTCTCATGGTGAGTTAATCTTAATTTTCATATCCACCCATATACCTATATATTATTCACCATACTTATCCCGAATAAGGTGGGTATGGGTACCCATGGGTGGGTAAAAGTGTCATAATCCCAAAGGAGCTCGGCCACTTACTACAATCAACATCTTTTTTGACGACATTATTTACAACGACTAAAATAGTTGCAAGTAGCTAGCTAGGTATCGCATCGAAGTCTCGTCCAATTGAATGGCCCAAGTGGTTGCAATTATCAATTGCGATGGAATGTTGTTGCAGTTTCAAAGCTTGTAGTGACGACACATCGTCCCAAAAATTTGGGAGATTGACCAAGTCCATCGCAAAAAATTGATCTAATGCCAAAACTTTTTTAACGTGTATGCTTGGTGCCAGATACAGGTCCGTAACAGTTATTTAGCGACGACACATGTCCTTGTTTGTAAAAATTATTTGCTTCACCAGGCTCGCTCCAAAAAACAAAAAAAACAAAAAAAACAAAGAAAACAAAGAAAAAGACGGCATCACCCTCCCTTTGCACAATGAACTTTGACTATTTCAATCTCCTAATCGACTTTCTGCTTCCCGATCGTTCCCTCACGACATTGTTTGGGACTCTCAAGCTGAAGTAATCGTAATCCAAACCCTCGATCTCTAATCGACATGGTCACGTGAGCCCCTCTCCAGCTGAAGAAAGCTTTGGACGAATCGACATGGTCACAAGGGCGAAGCCTGACAGTTGTGGAAGTCGCCGGTTAGGGTCGGAGGAGAGCGTCGGACCAGGCGAGGGAAGTCATCGGAGGAGAGCAGAGATGGTGGTAGGGTGTGGGTCTGGAAAGAGGAGGCACAATAATCTAATCGATGGTAGGTTTGGGCAGAGGTAGCCGGTGTTGGTGAGGGTGGATATGGCCGAGGAGGCGAGCTCTGGTCGAGGGTGGTTCTGGGCAGAGGTGCCGCGATGTTGGCGAGGGCGGCCAGGAGTAGTGACAGTGATGTCGACTTAGGTTTGCAAGAGGAACGTGATGGGGGCTACCGGGGAAGGAAGGGTGAGAGATGAGCTGGTGGTGCTTTAGGAAAAAAACAAAAAAGAGACAGGTAATTGTGGAAAAAGAAATAAATGTGGTTTGGATTGGCTAAATGACCACGGCCTAAATGAACAGAACTCTACGTACCCAACTTCACGAAAAAAAACTCAGGGGCCCACAAATAGGCCACTGCAACAATGCAAAGCCCAATTTAGTTGATATTTAGAAGACATTGTCCTTTCCTAGCATTCTCGTCTTAGAATTTATTTGGTACAGTTTTTATTTTTACTTCTAGTCAGTAAAAGAAGATAAGAAAAAATTATGATTTTTTAATAAATGTTTGTAACAAAAGAGCGTTTGAGGCAAAATGATCTTAAAGTATTCTAATAAGTACTAAAAATATTAAATGAAGTTTATAATGTCTTAATTTAAATTTTGTTATAAACTTTAAAATCTACTCAAAAGAGTTTTTGTCAGAAGTCATATTTTTTTTGTTTTGACAAAAAACACTTCTAAAAACTGAAAGCTCTTCTGAAAAATCATTTAAACACTTCCAAAAGCTACTTTTGGACCTGAGAAGTCAAAAGCAGCTTCTAAAAAAACTCTGTCAAGCAGGCCCTAAATTCTATGAATTTTGAGTAATTATATTTGCACACACTATGTTTATAAATACTCCTACCAAATTATTTTTCTTATTAAAGATTTCAAAATCTGTACTTTTATAGATACTATTTTCATAATTTCTATTTTATAACTCTCATACACCCATTCAAAGATTTTTTTTTATATTGAATTTTTTTTTGACACAAGGCTTAGATTTCCTCTCTTTCTCTTTCTCTTTCTCTTTCTCTTTCTCAAAACAAAGTTACAAACGATGGATGAAACAAGCGGCAAACGTTCTAGTGGCACAAGAAACCTCCCTCCCTATCCTACACACAAAGAGATGTCATAGAGAACCCGCCTCGGCATCATGGATATCTCCCTCCCGATGGAAGTTGCTAATGAGGAGTCAAATGGTCGTGATCAATTGATGGTGCATATCTCTGCATAGATATCATAGAGGTGTTGCTGACGACAAACCCTTGGGTGAGTTGAAAGAGAAAGAGGAACTTGTCATTTGGTTGGGTTTTCATCATCGAGCTGCTAGATAAATTCATTTGGGGAAAACCATAAACTAAAATCCCAATAATATTCATGTTGGATACTAAGAATCTATTAACAAATAAATGAAAGCATACCTGAATTTATAACAGTTAATTGCTGTCCAGAGTCGTGCTGTTAGCCTTTCAGATCAACACGTTCTAAGAGAATCCTTTATTCTTCTCTGTGTTCTCTCTCTAATGATGGCATGTTAGAATTGAGTAATGATAATAATACATGCGATCTGATGACTATAACTACTATATATAGATAACTTTCTTGTTATCTTTTGGTATTTCTATTTTAGCTCATTATAAAAATAGAAATCATCTTTGAAGTCTCTACATATTAAAAGCTCATACCCTATCAGATACATTAAAGCCCAAATTAATCAAAACTTAGTATGTCAATTTTAATTGGACTTAACTTTATTTGACAGTCTGCAACATATAATTATTCATATATAAACCAAACGTTGGATTAATGATCCAAAAATCTCCCACTAGGGTTATATGTATAACCTTATAATTGTACTTTGTAAAAATAACTGAACGAGCTCAACTTTGCTCTCATTATTGAAATGTATCAAGAATTTTATCTAACACAAGTCTCTCTATTCTCCGTCTAGAGATATGTCCTAATCTCTTGTGCTATAATGTAGCCGAATTCTCACCGGTTAATTTTCTCTTTATACCTTGTGTACTTGATTGCATGGATTCATTAAATGAAACAATTTTATTAATTAAATAAAGATTATCGTAACTTGACAAAGAATCAGAACCAATCAATTTTGAATCATGAAACAAACTAAATTTTCCATTCCCAAATAAACAAGAATAGCCAGATTTATCCAAAGCAAAAATAGAAATAAAATTCCATCTAAATTACGATACAATAAATGTCTCGTCAAGATCCAAATAAAATCCAGTTTTTAACAATAATCTAAATTTTCCTATTGCCTCAACTTGAACTGTCTTGCTATCGCCTACTCATTACTTGGCTTGGCAACCTAGGTAACTCTGCATAGACACATTGATGCAAATTGTTGCATCAGAATCTATTCATCACGTGTGTCTAGGTATCAAAATTAAATTAATCTCAGAACAAACTAAATTAAGAAGCATACATTTCTTAGCACGTCATGTGTGATAATTGGTGCATTGCTTCTTCTTATGCCCTTCAGCTCCACAGAAGAAACAACTAGCACCTTCCGGGTCAACCAGTTTCTTTTGTTGTGCCTTGTGAGGTGATGTATCTGCAGGTTCCTTATCCTTCTGCCTTTTCTTTCCTTTGTCCTTGTCTTTAGAGGTTGAGGCAAGATGAGCACTCTCTACCTTATCTTGCTTCAGCCATTCCTCTTCCTAAACATAGTATGAGATGAGCTCATTCAGAGATTAAGTCTCTTTCTGACAGTTGTAGCTCACCTTAAACTGGCTAAACTGTGCCAGAAGGGATATCAAAATCAGATGCACCAGCAAGTCCGCCGAGACTTCAAGCTTAAGTGCTTTAAACTTGGAAGCAAGATGAGACATCTCTAGGATGTACTCCCTGATATTGCCTTTGCCCTTATACCTCATTGAAATTAGACTTGCTAAGAGTGTACTTATTTCAACCTTTTCGTTCTTGACAGACCTCTTTTCAATATCTGCAAGGAACTAGTCATAGTAATATTTTAAGACATTGTGTCCCTGAATGCTTCCGGAAAGGCCTTCTTATGATCATCATCCACATGTGATTTGATTTATCCTACCTTTCCATATCCCTCTTTTCATCAGAGGTACTTTTATCCGTAAGAGGTGCAGGAGAATCAACCCGTAACGCAAGGTCGAAATACATGACTCTGAGACTATCAAGAAGTTCTCTTACCATGACTTGAAGTTAGTGTCATTTAGCATAGGAATTGAGTTGATATTGATAGTAATATTAGCAAGAGTCATAGCTGAACAGAGAACAACAAACAAACAAAATAAGCTCATATAAGTTTGAAAAAAAATCAAATAAAGGTAAACCACATCTTAATATACCAGACATTACATTAATATTTTGTTTTTGGACAAAATATTAACTTGTAAATGATATCTTGATGTAGTAATCAAACACTGATAATAAGAACATATCGAACAATAAATCTTCATGTGGGCCGAATTATTTTTCACATGTAAAATCGAATAATCATCATGCATTTATTATCAAAGGTGCACATACAATTTTGTTAAATATTCACCTTTTTTTAGGCCGATTAATATTCGCATAAGTTATATGCACACAACCGTTTATATTTTAAAACAAATTAATTTGCATAAGAGAGGTCGTTTTAAACATGTTGTTTTCATCTCAATATATATATATATATATATACAAAGATTCGAGTTTAAAATTACACCAAAATTGATCATTAAAAAAAATAAGGGTGAAAAGTCAACAATCAATGGTCAAAGTCAATTATTGACCATTGACCATTGACTGACTGACTGTTGACTGGGTTGGGGGCTGGGCCGAGTCAGGTTTGGGGCTGGATTGGGTCAAGTCAGCCCAACCCGGAACCTACACCTATCCCAAGCCCCACCCCTTAATATGTGTGTGTATATATATAATATATATATATATATATTTTATCAATTGCTGCAGGCTTAGCCTGTAGCCCATTCTTGTCATGGGTCAAATTGGGCCCGTGTTTGGGAAAAGAAAACCCTAAATCTACTGAATGCAACCAAAGCTGGAATTTTAATTTTTTTTTCAAAAACTGTAAACGGCAAAGTCAACAAAATTGTAAAAATATTTCTCAATGATTCAACATGAATCCCTCTCCGATACCACTTACTAGATCAATTCTTTGGGGAAAACCATCACATAAAATCCCAAGAAAATTCATATTGGATCACCAAGAATCTATTAATGGATGGTCATACGGTTGGCCTTCCATATCAACACTTTTCCAAGAGAATCATTTATTCTTCATGTGTTCTCTCTTTGATGATGAGATGCCAGAATTGAGTAATGATAATAATACATGAGATTTGGAGATTATAACCACTATATATAGATAACTTCACTTTTTATCTTTTGGTATTTTTATTTTTTAGCCCATCATAAAAATAAAAATTATCCTTTTAAGTCTCTATACATTAAAAACCCACACCGTAACGATACATTAAAACTCAAATTAATTAAAACTTAGTATATCACGTTTAATTGGACTTAACTTTATTTAACAGTTTGTAGTACATAATTGTCTACATATAAGCCCAACGTTAGATTAATGATCCAACACGAGCTTGTCAACCTTGGTGTGGAGCTTGGTGGAGGAGGAGGAGCTCAGGGCAAAAAAAGCACATACATTTGCAAGGATTCCAAGTTCTTGAAGGGAGGCTTGAGGCCTTGCATGGCAATCATGTTTGATGTCCCGAAGCAGACAATGCGCCGTCATCTCCTTTCTTCGTCATCTCCCAACAGATTGGCGTCTCGATTTGATCAAGAAAGATTTCAGAGGAATTGACGCTCCAAATTACTTTGATACAATCAGACATCAGTGGGTTTTTTTTTAATATTTATATTTATATTTTACTTATTTTATTTTATTTTTGTGTTATTCCAGCATGTTATTGGTAGTATCACATTATAACCACCGTTGGAAACACGGAAAACTACTTTTAGTTTATTACCAAGACATGGAGATTGGCGGTGGATTACCACCGGTTACCTGACATAATACCTGCTTGGGGTTTCATGGAGAAATTCAAGCCAAAACACATGAACATTATTGTCGTTTAATGATCCCTTGAATCTATATCTTGAGGCCTATTTAACATGATATCATTTGGTTATTAGTTGTATTTTTATATTTATTTCATCCTAATTTTTGTAAGAGTGTCGGTAAATAGGAGATGTGGCCGTTGCCTTGGTTTTGTTGGAGTCGACAACCGATCATCGCAGCAAATCCAGTGGACATCAGTCGGTTTTAAGCGTTCAGTTCTAATTGGTAAAGTTGTGTCCTGTCGACAGTGAGTGAGAGGGAAAAAAATCAAGAGAAGGAAGACAAAACACTTTTGTAAACTTTAATTTACGGACGACATGTTGTTTGTAGAGGCGAAAACTACAGAACAAGACGGAGGTTGTTTTGCATTATGCCTATTACATGCAAAACAATCCGCACACACACACACACATATATATATATATATATATATATATGTATATGGATTTTTTTAACCCAAAAAAAAAAACCACTTTAACAAGGCTCAGCGTCTGGTTTTCCAACCGTTAACATGGCATCTCCCAGCCAGTCAGTTCTTCAGCGCCGGTTAATTTCCCTATTAGATAAAACAATATCAAAAATAATAATAATAAATAATAGAACAAAGGGGGGAAATTTTTTGTTGCACTTCGCTGGCCTCATAGTTGCACATCTCTATTATCCCTTCATCTATCATCCAAAAATTAAAGAACAAAGAGAGAAGAATTTATGCCTTTTTGAAAAAAAAAAATGAATTTATTGTATGACTTAAAACTTTCTATTATTGATAGAATTTAACATCCTAGAAATTGATATACAAGCATTTTCTCAAGAAAAGTCATATGTAACATTTTCCAGTTCCGTAGTCATTAGAAATTTTGATTATCTAAAAAAACCTATGGCCCACTAAGGCGATTGCTCATAACTTGCATTTGGTGTATAGGTTTTGAATGAAATTTTTAGATTGTTAGTTGATTTTTAAAAAACTAGTTATAATTTTTGTTGACTTTTCAGAAAAAGACAAAAACTGATATAAAAATTTTAGGTTCAAATCTGAAAGACAAATGAAAGCTTAATAATCTCTGCATTTCTTATTTCATCATTATTCTTTGGTGAATGGAAAAGACATCATTTACTGCAAAAACAAAGTGAAGGTGAAGCCAACTACTCCACCCGAGGCTTCTGATAAGATGCAAGCATCATCTACAAAATCATTCCGAACTACTGTATTTTATTACCTCAGTGGATTCCGAACTTATATGACGAAATTCCCTATGATTCACATTAGATATATACTTGATGGTCCATTTCGAGTAACACTCTTGCCGTCAAGATTAGCTTCACTTTAATATCTTTATTCAATCAATGGATTGTGTGACATTCATCTTGAGATGATAAGAGTTAAACTATACTTATTCTCTCACTCTAGAAGATAGAGAACGGATTACATCACTGATCTTTTTTTGACAATCTTTTTTTGACAGTTGAGGTGCTAATCCCCAAGTCCGCGGTTCCAAATTCTGACCCCTGCAGATATTAGGCGTCTTTTACAGCTTTTACATTTGCCGAGCAAACAAAGGACATCAAAAACACATTACAGTTGTGAAACAACCCACGAACTCCATGTGCACTATCCCAGCTGGTGTCGGTCCACCCCAACTTCTAGTTTTTAACCAAGGGGGCATGCATCAAAATAGCATAAAAACAACATGGCCAACAAATATGGCTCCATGTTGACTAGCAAAACTATATATATATATATGTGTGTGTGTGTGTGTATAAGACATTTCTACTGTCCCTCCGGTCTAATGGTCCATCCGTTATAATTTTTTTCTGAATAACTTGTAACAATTAGATGACTAAACAAGTTTATTAAATTATGCATAAACATAATAATAATTTCCACTCACCCTCAAGTCAATTGGCATGAATCATTGCAATTTGCACAGTTATAAAAATAATCTGAGTTAGTGAGAAATAGTACCATATTACACATAGTTTTACATAAAACTACAAATATATCAACTATTTATTACATGTTTAAAAGAGAGTTACAGCGGAGGACTGTCCCACCGAAAGAATGGTAGCCTTTTGCGCGCGCGCGCACACACACACACACCATATATGTGTGTGTGGCTCCATGGTGGCGCTAAAGTCGGTAATGATGATGGAAGGCCCTGAAAGTCAATATAGGTGAACGTGAAACTTTCCACTTTAAACCACCCACTTAAAAGCACTAGAGTTTCCTTTCACCATGGCTCAGCACCCACCAAAGATACAAGGGACCCAGTGCACTCACCATAGTACCAAGAACCACTAGTTTGGTACCCGTCCTCAAAAGTCTCTTCCTATGCTTCTGAGCTTTACCGATAATACGACTAACAACTTCACGTGGTGGCCACTTCTCCACTGTTTCATTGCTCAACGGACAATTGGGATATCAAGAATTGTTCTCATGAAACTTAATAGAAATTTCCTATGTGCAATCATGAAAAGAGAGAGAGATAGAGAGCTTACATGTGTGTGTTGTATCAAATATACATGCGTCAAATGAACATATATAAGAAAGGTACCGTATTTGGTGAGCGGATATATCCCGTAATTGTAATTTTTTTATTTAGAAACTTACTGTTTAGATATTAGTTCAAAGAACAAATATCATTGAAAACTATTACATTAAAATCATCTAATTGCTACAATATCTCAATAATAAGTTAAAAGAACCATTTTGGAAAGTTGGCGGATAGCATCTCATATTATATGCAAACACAAAAATACTACATACTGAACCCAAAAGTTCTTACCCTGTAGCAAACAGAAAATCGGCCACCTAACTACCTAAAAGGTGTCAACTATTAGGTGATAGCTAATTTGAGACAACTAAAGATGATAATAATTATACCAATTATAATTAAATAGGTAATACTTACTGTAGGAAGCTTTCTAATAATGAACCACTCTAATCTAAATTAGACTAGAAAACGAACATGAATCTAAACGTGTAATGTTAGTCCACGAAACAACAATCCGCAATTCTTTTTTTTTTTTTTTTAAACTATAGAGGATTGAAACTATATACCATATGATGGAATCAAGCGTTAAATTATGCCTACAACTATGCAAACTAAAATGTATTATCTCGACTACGTCTATGCAGTAGCTAAAAGTTGAGAATGTAAAACTATGTATGACGTAAACGAATTTTCATTTGGAAGCTAAAATCTTACAGCGAAGAAATTAAATTTAGCAAATTACAACCGTTTCTCCAAAAAAAAAAAAAAAAAATCTACGGGGGAAGAGAGAAAGAAAGTTACAGAGATGTGTATGGGATAAGGGTAGTAACTGTTACCAATCACCACCATTGATGAACAAGAACTCCGCTTTGCCTCAGAGAAGTAAACAGCTCCAAGCATTGGCCATACGTTTTGTCATACTTTTCACTCCTCTTGCCGGGGCAACACCTCTGCCACCTATTGTAATGGCATTCAAGGAAAATCTCATCGACCAAGCAAATCGCCCCGGTCTCAAAGAGCCTCGGAATCAGATCGAATTCGGTCCCTTCCACATCCATCTTCATCACCACGAAATCCTTCTCCGTGACCGTGTTCTTAAGCCAATTCGCAAAATCAAAGCCCTGAATCTTATCCACCTCGCTGTCAAACCCACCCTTCGAGTTCACCGGCTGAATCCTACCCATTCCCCGGCCTTTCACCGTGACTTTATCACCTGGGTCTCGGTTAATCTCAAAGGACAACGTCTCATTCTTCACCCAAGCCGCAAATGGCAAAAGGGTGACCCGTTTCTTCACACTGTACTCCTCATGGAAAGTCTTATCGGCCTCGATCGCATACACATGGAAGGTCTTGTTCTGCTTGGGGTATTGCTTCTTAAACCAGCTCCCTATACTAGAACCATAGCTCCTCGCTCCAACATCCACATACACATACCGATTCTTAAAGCTTATATCCGCCATTGAAGGAAGATACTTTACGTTCTTAATGTTCCTTTTCAATGTAATCCAAGGCTTCAATGGCTCTTCCTTAATCAAAGGCTCGGCTTTCCGAACTAATTCTTGCTTATACCCCGGAACCGAGCACTTATTCCCCGAATCGCCATCGGATAGAAAGGATTTCGTAATCCCATGGCTAAGAATCTCAACCTCTTTCTTCAAAACCATCTCACGAATAAAAGGCATCGAAGAATCAAAACCCTCTATATCACGTATAGTCAATAAATTGCAGGAATTGAATAAACCAAGGAATGAATTGAAACTGTACGTATCTTTAGCGCTAACATGGACGACTGCGAACCCTTCGGGCTTCAACGTCCGCACGATCTCCGACGCAAAATCCAACGGTTGCGGCGATTTGTCCAGCCTCCCGCCGCCGGAGAAGACGAAGTCAAAGGTATTGTCCTTGAACGGCATCCGATGCGCCTCGCCGGAGACAACCAACGGCTTCGACGCCTTCTTGAAAATCCCGACCGAATCGGAGACTCCAATCTCCTTCAGCGCGAAGACGTCCTGTCCCTTGGGGGTTTCGACGCAGAGAGACTTCGATTCCGGCGAGAGGTAGCCATGGGAGATCAGATCTTGGAAAACCGAGGAGTAAAAATTCACGGCCTTGATCCAGTCCTTGCTGGTGTAGAGGTCCCTCCGCACGGACCCCGCTCCACCACCGGCAACCACGGCGTCGCTCGCCGATATCGCCGAGGCTCCGCCGCCGGCGCCGGCCATCATGAAGTTGAGATTCTCCGGCAGGGAGAAGAAGCAGAAATCGCCGACGTTGCATGACTCGCCGGTTATAGTCACGACGTAGGCGAATCTAACGCCGATTATCAGAACGCCGAACACAAGCAATTTCACCAGAAAATTCTTCAGCAAACTATGTTTCACCGTCGGAGGCTCCATTATTAACAGAAAAAATTCCCAAAAAAAAAAAATCAAACAACAGAATCCGAGAAAATCCGAATAAAGAAACGAAAAAATTGTTCTAAAACCCTAGGAGAGAGAAAGTATATATATGTGAGTGATTAGCGAGAGCAGAAGCGAGCGGAGGTGTGGTTGGCTCCGACGAGGGATCGTCTCAGGGAAGAGGAAGAGTGGCAGAGGGGGAAATAGAGAGGAGAGAAAGGGGCAAAACGGGAAAGCATGGTTTTTAGAGAGAGAAAATGATGGTTTTTTTTTTTTTTTTTACCTATTTATCGGAGAAGATTTGAGGCCATTTCTAGTATCGGATTTTCAGAGTCGTCGTCTTTTTAGAGAGAGAGAGAGAGAGAGAGAGAGGGGATTGAGAGGAGCTGGGGGATAAAAGCGGAAAGTTGAACTAATGAATAGTGTCGAACGCGGTCCCTGGTGCAGGACCCAACTGGATACCGGAATACCCGGTTACCACGCGGCAAAAGGAATCGAATAGGGCCTTCTTACACTTCACACACACGCTGCGAGGGATCCTGCCAAATTGCCAATTGGCGTTTTCCTTTCTTTTTCTTTTTTTTTTTTTTTTTTGTTTTTTTGTTTTTTTTCTCTTTTCCTTTTTTTGAATCAAAATTACTCCTGAGTGGGGACGGGTGGCAATTCATGTGAACGTATTCTCTCGATGCAATTCTAAATTTTTATGTGGAGCATTTATACTTTGGATTCGTTTGACTTTTAAATATCGATATAAAATTTTCATGTTTTTGTCTTTCTCTGAAAAAAAATATCAAAATGCAAGCGTAGATTGCAAGAATATGCAATGAAAAAAATAAGTATTTCTTTTTTCAATTTCCATTTTTTTGGCATATAAACTCACACAAAATATAGAATATGGTTTCAAATTATTTAAATTTAAAATTTGATAAAAGAAAGAGAGTCATATTGAGACGATATCGTGTTAACTCGGAATTAATCCATTTGACTTATGTGTGTTATGCTAGTGGAATTTGGGTTCGTATTTTCGTCATAATGCATTTTAATATTTATGTATTATTTAATTATGATATTTTTAAATATGATATCTATTTTAATTTTGGGATGAAAATTTTATACGTTATAATAGAGTTATAATAGAGTTTATGTATAAATAAAAATATCTAACATATATAGGATGATAATAACTATCTTATTATAGTCCAAGGTAAAAAGGTTTATTTGTCAATTACATCAAATTTATTATCTCGGCTTATATCCTCTTCACTGACCTTCATCTAATTTTAGTGATAAAATTGATCTTAATTGAGAGTTATATCTATTGTAATACAAGATTATTTCATTTCTTATATTGATATTTGTATCGAATTTTAATTTGAATGATACTTTTCCTTAAAAAAAAACTATTATCTCAAAAAAATTTTACTTGAAATCTACTCATCGAGTTCGCCATTTTCTAACGCCAACTTGCGAAAGGAAAAAAAAAATTAGTTGGTTGGCATGTTGTCTCAATAAATGCTGCAAATATCTGTATGCCAAAGGAGTTTATCATTTTTAGCTCACGATATAATTGCGTCAAGGATTGAAGCTGATGTCGAAAAGTTATATAATCATATTCTATCGAAATAGCTAAAATTTGAAAATTGGATACCCTTAGTTTATTCAAATATAAGAAATTAAAAACCAGCAAAAAAAAAAAAAAAAAGAAATTAAGTGTATATATATATATATATATTTTACGAAAACAAAGACAATGGATAGAAATCATCAATGGCACATAGGCGCAAGAAACGGACAACAATTATCAGGAAAGACAAAGGAGCACATAGAAGGAACCACAAATGTTAAGGGCAAGATTCAAGGGCACGAAGGAGTACCAATCATCAAGAGAGGGCATAAGTGAGCAAGAAGGACAATCAATAGGAGAAGGAGCAAGGGTGCATAGATGGCAAACGTCAAGAAAAGGCCCAACAATGTAGGATTGATAATGTCGAGAGATGGCTCAAGGGCACACGACGACAATCGTCAAAAGTGTGCGCAAGGACGAGTAGAGGCCAATCATCAAGAGAAGGTGCATGAGCATGAGGATGTGATTTGAGTATAATCGTATTGATACAATAGTACTACATAAGAAAGAAAGCAGGGGAGTAAAATTAGGACAATCAAAGACTCATTTGAATATAATCACTCCGGCACCATAATAAAATTATATAATTAAACAAAAAGTAAGTAAATAATGAGATGTTTAGCGTGCATGTAGTTATGTCCACAAACTATGAACAAAGATAGACTTCACTAATACTACCAATATATGTTATTTCTTTCAATCATAAGGTACATATATGCATGTATAAATTCGGACTAATTTCATTTTAATCGTAAATTATTGATCCAATTCTTATTTAATTTCTAAATTTATTTGAAACTAGTTTTCGAATTATCATTTTGTCTCCTAGTATCTCAAGAACCCTTTTTTTTAGATGGATCAAACTTACGTTTTTTTTAGATGGATCAAACATGCATTCTATCATCTATTTTTCTTTTTAACAATGTTTTGAACTGGGCTTACTATTATGAGATAAATTAATAGTTTAAAATTGATTATAAGACATTTCAAATTTCAGAAACTAAAATAAGATTAGACTGATATTTCAGAGATAAAAATAAAATTTATCCTAATTTATCAAGGATAAATTTAGAAAAAGTTACAAACAAACTTGAACCTATTCCTAATTTTCAAGCATACCTTGAAATTCTTTATTTTAGGGCCCGTTTGAAACATAAGTTGGAGTTGAAGTTTTGACAAATAGTGTTAGAAGTATTTTGTTTACTTGAAATTTGAATTAAAAATGAATTGTGAAATTTTGAATAATATAAAAATTTAAAATATATACGGAAAAAAATAAGTAATATGATGATATTGTTTTGTTGCTCTTATCGAGCGTTTAGAGATAAGAGTCATTTTATTTTGGTTTGAAAAATAAGAAAAATTATCAATTTTTGCTCCAAATGGCCACTCAATCTGTCAGAACAGGAAAAAAATCTATTTTACTGTTGTATAAGCCAATAAACCAACAGATCTTAGACAGATAAAACCGTATTCCCGATCAATACTCACTACCTGTACTTGAATTCTAAAATACATGAAACAGCATAAGTACTTTGCTTTAACATAAGTACTATCCCTTAAAAGGGGGAAAAAAATCTAACAAAAGTTCCAAAGTTGACTTTGGTTAGGAGTCCAACTAAAGTTTTCCAAGGGAAAATGAAAAAGAAAGAGTCTAGATACAGTTCATTTCTTTACTAAAATAAACTTCACCACGTACATATGGAATTAATTTGTAACTACCCATGTCTCATTTGATATCACAATATCCATTTTAGATTTTATACTCATAATCTTTTTTTTTTTTTTTTTTTTTTTTGTAAAAACTGATAATTGTCACATTATTAATTAATGATCAACCCACAAATACATACTCCTCTTCTTCTTCCTTTTTTTCATGGAAAAATGCGTATTGTTTTTGCTTTTATATTTGGAGAAGGTAATTTAAACTATATATTTTATAATAATAATAAGTGAGAAATTATTATTAAGTTAGGTCTGTAATTACAAAATATATAATATTCAAGAATATTTTAATGACAAAAATATTTTTTTTAACGATTTTATTTGTGAAATGAGCAAGTTTTATATCGCAAGTTATACATTTTTTTACAAGAATGTGTATAAATTAGATTGTTAAAAAATTAATCGAATAATTAAAATTATGATTCTGATTGATAGTTTGTTTTTTCAAATATCAATAAGAATCATATTATTTTATAGGTATAAGGTAACGTAAGAGTTCTGCGTTTTAACTACACTGACAATCTTATCAAAGAAAGAAAAATAAATATTAAAAAGACTATAATGACAATCTAATTAATGCCTTAAGATGGGAATTGCAAATCCACCCCTTATTATTTTAGGGGCACAAAAACAAGGGGAGATTTAAACTAAGCCTTGGTGTTTACACAAGTTTATGACTCCATGTGAAATTAATAGGTGAAGTAAATCCGTAATAATTAAATACATATGTGTATGAGCAAAAAATAAATAAATAATTTTATTGTACTGAAACAAATCTGGACCCAAAAAATTAAGATTTTAATAGGGATCTTTAAATAAATGAATGCCTCGTTATTTGAGAATGATTTCTCAGAGTTTGTATCGGATCATGATAATGCGTTAAGATCATAGTGTTACTCGATTGTAGGGTTAGAATTTCTTAAAGTTTAAGCTTAAGCTTATTCATTCACCAAAAAAAAAGAAAAAAAAAGAAAAAAAAAAAAAAGAAAGAAAGGCTAAGTTTAGTCCATAAATGCATTTACTTTGTCTGGCTTTATTTTTTGTGATTGGCATTGATTCCGTGCCTTTTATCTATCGAAAGCTTTGTAAAAGCAAATATTCTTGTTTTGAAAAATTAATAAAGAGCCATCTCACTTAAAAAAAAAAAAAGAATTTACCTTGCATTAAAAAAAGAAGTAAATACAAAAGTGATTCTTTTTTTAAATCAATAGTATATTTAATTGTTTACTAAAAAAAAGTATTTATTTGTAAAATGAATAAATAGAGTTTAGGGGTAGAAATTTGGCTGTTCCCCTTTTCATTAGACACATTATACCAAACCGTTATATATATATATATATATATATATATATATATATTTATGAACGCCGATGAAAAAATAAATAAATTATAAGAACGTTCTTAACCACCACCCACCTTTCAAAAAAAAAAAAAAAAATCAAGGAATATTGATTCCGTTTATAGTTTAACCGTAATGAAACAGAATCAATATTTACCATTACTTTCCTACATTTACTTCTTTTATTTTCCCAATATATCTTTTCTTTCTCATTATATTTTTCTTTAAAGGAAAGTTTCATTAAAACGTTACGGTTTGTTTAACATACTAATAATAGCCATTCATTTCTCTTATGCCTTGAACACGTTGTGTAATAACAGTTGGCATTTATGTTGGTCTTGATTTTTCCTCTTTTTTGGAAAAAAAAAAAAAAAAAGGCAAAGAAGGATTTTCTTCTCACTTATGGAAAAAGAAAAGTTGAAATTAAATATGAAAAAAGAAACATTAATTAAAGAGAATGACATAATGAGTTCCCCCATCCCCATAATAAGGGGGGAAAAAAAGAGTGACTCAATGGGTTTCCTTTTCGTTGATAATTAAGATGATTTGGGTAATTTATATGCGAATATTTATAAAATTGATGTATAACGGAAAGTCCATAGCCTTTAATTGCATCATTGTAATTTGTCTGAAAATGACATAATATTTTGATTGATAATGAAGGCTCAAATATTGGTATATTGTATCTTTTTTTTTTTTTTCCTCCCGCATGGGTCCTATAAACATTTATTTTATTAATTTAAAAGAAAATATCTAAGATTTCAAATTTGAGAAAATTTCTCTTTTACTAAGTTAGTCCCAATATGTTTATCAAAAAAGTTAGTCCCAATATGAGCTAGTCTCAGCATGACTGATAGACTTTATGTTACATAAATTAGTTGTAAATTATTTTTCTAAGTTAACCAAAAATCATATGAAAAATTACCAGATAGAACTCCATTAAGAGGGATGGCAATATTCCCTATGAGAACAGGATCCGCGTGACTTATGAATGGGACGGGGACGGGGATGGGGACAAAGTCATTTCTCTGAATTGAAAGTGGGATGGAAAAGTACCCTACCTTACCTCCGCCTGGGTATACATATGTATTACGAGCATATACTATGTATATATATGTGTATGTTAACTTTTTTAACTTAATTATATTGTTTTAATTTTGTTTTTTGAAAAAAAAAAAGGTATAATTACTAACCACATATTTTTACACAAAAAAAAAAAAAGATGGAAATCAAAAGTTAATTATCAGTTAGTAACCTAAATTGATCAAAATTAATTAGCACGTGTTATTTAATCTTCTATCTTTATTTTTTTATGAGTCATTTGTTTGGCTTCATTATTAAGATATAATTTGTATTTGTCTAAAACTTGATTAGTTTTTTAAAACTTTTTGATTTTGGCCTAAATTTATGATTATTTTTCAGTTCATTCTTTGTTCTAACTTGTGTAATTTTCAAGTGAATGGTTATACTAATGGGGAATGGGGCATGTATGGGAAAGACTCCCCCTACAGTATATCCCCACTCCCAGCCTCACCCTTGTTTAAATGGGGATGAGAATGGTTTTAAGGATCGGGGATGGAAATGGAAAAACAATCATTGTCCCGTCTCATTACCATCCCTAATTGAGGTGGTTAATTATCGTGATAAAATATTCCCTACAAGTAATATCAAGACAAATGAATTACGCTAAATTACATAGTGTACTGACACATAACATTTATGTAAAATGGAGATCCATGAAGTGCTCAAAATATATTTACTGTGTGATATTTCATCTTAAAAGTTATTATTTATTCATAATGAGCTGAATCTGAGCCTGAACTCAAGTAGAAGTTTACCTAAGAATAGAAAATTATCCAGAAGCCCTTGCTTAGATACAAGTCTATTCAAGCTCGTGCTTAGGTGCAAGTCTATTTAGCTATAAAGTAGAAGTTTATCTAAGACCATACTCGAAATCAAAGGAGGAAGCTCAAGTATCTATAAGGAGTAACAGTCGACAATTAAAGACATTTAATATTTCATTAAACATGTGTGATAAATTATAAGAAGTTGACTAACTTCATTTTAATTAAAGAGAAAATAAACTCTTGAATTGGTAGAAGAATTTAACTCCTTTCATTTCCCACATACTATAAATTCTCTTAAATTGAGAAGAAAAAGATACACACTTTTCACTACAAAGTATTGGAATTCATACCAAACTCTAATTTTTACTATGTTATTCATAAGATTTATCTGTATTCGTTATATTCTTATTTAATATTATTGATTACTTTACTTGTTTAATCTTATTTTCTAGTTCCTAAATGCTAGATTGTTGAATTTTCGATTGCAAAATTTATACTTGATTAGTGAAAAGAGTGCATAATTTTCCCACCCTATGTGATATAATAAAATCGTTCAATTCAAGTCTCAATAATTAGAAACCATTTTCGTGCACATGATCGTAATAAAAAGAACTTTATATTCTATTTACAGAAACTTAATAAGGGGACAAAATCAAATAATCGTGGATATTTTTCTCTCTCTTTTTTTTTTTTTTTTTGGCTATTAAAATAATTCTGACTTTTGGACTTGCAAACGAGAGTGATGAAGCTGAATGCCACCGCCAAGTTGTAAAAGTACGTGAAGTAGCTAGAAGCAGAGAGAAAGGAAGGTTCTTGTTCTTCTTCTTTTTTTTTTTTTTTTTTTTTTTTCCCTTTCTTTTTCTTTCTATAGAAATATTCTTGGAATATAAAATCGGAACTCTGTCTGATTAAAATAATAGATTATAACTATAAACAAACAATAGTCAAATACTTGGAACTGCTTTCAGCAATTATTGCCATGTTCTTGGATTCATATAGCAAATTTTTGCAGTCAGTCCAGTATTATTTGTTTAAAGTTTAGCACGTTATTCTTGCCGAGATTTTTTAAACTATAAATTGAAAAATAATTGAAGGCAAAAAATAAAAATAGAGCAGGTTAGTTATTACATAATTACCAATTATTAAAGGTAAGTAAATACATTAGTATCAAATAAAGACAAGAAGTTATTTCATTAATTTTTTTAGGGTGAATTACTTATTTCATTATTCTATTTGTAAAACCAACATTTAAACACCTACCTTGATTAGATTAATTATATGAACTATTAGAAGCAAAGTTACTATATATGATGGGATTAGATTGACCGATTATAAAAAAGAAAATAATATTAGTGTTGAGGACATATTTTATCTCTCAATTTTTATTGTTCACGTGTCATCTCAAGTCAATCATAATCAACAAAGCAAAAATAGAAAAACCATTGATTAACCGAAACTGAACTGTATAAGATAAAAATAACTTTAGTGATATTACGACTAAACCATGAGACTGCGGCTTCTTAAAGTCGACTGTGACTGCATCTTAGCTTTAGTTAACTGCCATCCATAGTATTTCGATCATATTCCTTCGAAATTCTCCTTTTTTAGCTTGAGAATGAAGGTTTCTGATATCGAAAATGCTTAATCTAAAAAAAAAAAAAGACTTTATTCGAAAAAAGAAAAGTTGAATATAAAAAAAAAAGAGGAAATTTTACTCAAATCGGAAAATGAGCAACAAACATCATCTATAAATAGAAGGCTCAACTGCAGCCGTACACATGAGCTCTTCACGCTACAAGCTGCCAAAACAGTATTTTCTCTTTGCAATTTCTTTGCTATTTATTCAGGCTCTATTGTATTATATTCATTAATACATATTGGAATCCTGGTTACCACAGAGGAATTAACTCTCACATCGAAGAGAACATTCATAAATTTATGTGTTTTCATTTATTTTTTTGTTGTTAATTTATTTGTTAACTCTCTAGATATTTCTCAGAATTGGATCAAAAACATGAAGCGTCACCTTCTTGATTATAGATCCATAAATAAATTGATTACAGATTTAATATCTATAGTTAGAGATATCAATTCTAACACAAATATAAGAATGACAACTCTGAAAAATATAGATTGATTTTCAAAAATTGAAATTATATTTTATATCCCTAACATTGTTCTTATTAAAATCATTAAAAGCATCCTTTATGTGAAAATATAAAATTCAATGTATACAGGACTTAAGTCGGGAAATTCATTTAAGTGCATAAAAATTAAATTAGAATTCTGATTTGTAATGGAAATTTTACAACACCTTTCTTGTTTTAACTTTCGTTAATTTTCTAATATATATTTTTCATTGGTTGCGGTCACTAATTGATTAAAAGTCATTTTCTAAATAAAAAATTCAGCGATTTATTAGGTGTCCAATTTTCAAATTTTAGCAATTTAAATTAAATAAAAATTTAAAAATTATCCATCTATTTAATTTATGTTTGGAACATCGGTTTAAAATGAAATTTTTATGTTGAAGTTGGTTGACTTTTTAAAAACTAATTATAATTTTTATTAACTTTTCAGAAAAAGAAACAACTAATATGAAAAACTTAGGTCTGGACCTGAGAGTCAATTTTCTTAATTTACTTTTATTCGATTTTAAGTTCATAAAAAATACTTGGCTTTTTAAATTTGCAACCTAAAATATGAAAACTTATTTATTTGGGGTTTCTAACATAAAATTTGAAAGAAACATTTATTTTATACCATATCCAAATATAATGTAATATATATTTCAATACTTCATAAGTTTTATTCAAATACAATTTTATTTAAACAGTAAATCAACTTAAAAAACTATTTATATCATGTACTTTCTCTCTTATTGATATACCTTAGAATAACTATTTAAATATATACAATCCAAACACGTATTATATTTAAATACAATATATAAAAAGAATAATCAAATGCATATTATATTTCATGTATTACATTTGAATATTTGAATATAATAAAAAATGAATGTTTGATTTAAACAAACATAATTTGAAATAATCGAGATAAACAGTAAAAAAATTGATGGCATAGATGAAATTTCATGTTTGAAAATAAAAATTCATACTTTTGGTAGTTTTATACATCAATTTTCGTTTATATATCCATAAAAAAAAGATTAGAAAACAAAAAAAAAAAGAAAGATTTATAGTTAAATATAATTTTTTTTAAAGAAGTTTTTCAATAAATAATCGAAATTTTTAAAAATTAATTAAAAGATCATTTTTTTAAAATGATTAATCAATTTATTTAAATGATTAATAAGTGGTCAATCCTTGATTGACTTACTTAATTATTGATTGATTATAATATAAATTATTAAATTTTATAATTAATTATTGATGGATTAAATTTAAAAAAATGATAAATTTAAATAAAAAAATTAAATCAACTATTAAAGTAAGTGATTAAAAGAAAGAACAACTGAACAAGCAACTTAATTAAAAAAAAAAAAAAAAAAAAAAAAAAAAAAAAAAAAAGGACGAGGATTACTAGATGGATGAGGATGCCGATAGTGAGAGAGCAAAATGAGGTGGGAAGATATACCCGTTACCGGATCAGGCAGTCAACACACGAGCCGTTCTTCGGCGGAGACATTGAGTGGGGGCCCACAATCCACCAGCTCAAAACCCAGTGGGCGCACTAAACGTCGCGGTAACCGTTATAATAAGCTTTTTTTTTTTGGGGTTAAAATGTCCGTTATACCCTTGCCCTTTCCTATTGTATATTGTTATCGGTATTCGGTAACGGTCAGGTATACATGGAGAAGGTTCTGGACCACAGCTGTTACGTGATTCTCGTGAGTTGTTGTTTTATTGCCAGCTTGGCTTCCCATTTTTGGGTCCCACACAAGTGGCTCTGTTGGCTGCGGAAAGCATTTTCGCCAAAAAAAAAAAAAGTATCAATACGAAAGTATTGGAATTGCTCAAGTTAAGTTTAATTTTCTTTGGAAAATATTTTTACTATTTTCACTTTTTATTTATATATAATAATCTTAGGACTTATGAAAGAGAAAATGAGTAATTATTATATTTTACACATAATTATGCGTTTATTTATAAAATAAAAAATGAAAATTTAGTGATCCTCATATTATATAATAAATGAATACGAAAAATATTAATCCTTAAATTTTATTGAGATTGATTCATTTTTACATAAAATAGATATTAGATGTACTTATATATTTTTACTTGATCTGTTATTTTTTGAGAGCTGTAAATACAGGCCACCCAACCTTACCCACCCTAAACTAGGTTTTTTCGCAAACTAAAAAAACGAGTGAATTACAGACGGGCCAGTAAACTTGAGAGAGGATAACTAATCTCTTTTTTTTTTTTTTCAACAAAAAAAAAAAAAAAAAAAAAGAGAACTATGAAAGTTGAGAGATTTTTGGAGAGAATTGGAGAGAATTAGTCGGGGTGTCACTTGGGAGAATTGTATGAAATATGTATAATGGTAGAAATAATAGTTGAAAAAGAAACTTTGGTTGATTAAATGAAGAAAGTTTTTGAAAACAAAATTTCTGGAAAAAAAAATCATAAAAATGACTTCAATCAATAATGATCATAATATGGGAGACCGTACATACATAACTGTTTCAATTTTTTGTGCATCTCTTTTGTGAAAATTTTAAGCCTAATTTCAAACAAGTGGTACATATACAAATTACTAAATTTCAAAAGTAATATACAGCGTAATTTACGCCTCTAATAAGTAGGCAATATACTGATATATTTAACCTGATCTACATTTATCGCTCTAATCTCGTCAATAGAGATTTTTTTTTTTAAATCTAGGTATGTTTTAGAGGCTATCGATCTCATGTCTAACTTGTTTTCAAATAGGAGAATTTTATTACTAGGGTAGTCTCATTGTAAGGGCCATTGATTTATAACATTACAATTTAAATTGCATAACTTTGTGAATATATTGTATCTCTTATTTAAGGGATCTTCTTATAATATTCAACCAT
Organism: Ficus hispida; assembly: GCA_025413025.1. NCBI lineage: Eukaryota > Viridiplantae > Streptophyta > Magnoliopsida > Rosales > Moraceae > Ficus > Ficus hispida. Next base: position 23,199,525 of record CM046372.1, read on the forward strand.
AATTATGATGGGTTTATATAAATAAAAAAAAAACCCCCATATTTAGCATGGATTAAGATATCATATCCAATTTAAGTATCTCGGATTATGTCTTAACAATCGTTTTATGACACATCCATTTATTGGATAGATGTTAAACACAGAGAAATTAGTTATAAAAACACTTCAAACTTTTTAAATAATACGTCATAATATAATTAATTAAGCATAGTTCAAAATATAAAATAATAATAATAAGCAGGAGATTTGATTCCATTTGTCGGAATCAAGTTCCTCAGTCAGCATTAACGAATCTATGTGACAAATCCCCTCGAATAATAAACCAACTTGATTGGTTAACTCTCAATTAAAACATTTTCTTATGCTTGAAAGATCAAAGTTGGAATTTAGCAATAAAGATGGAATATTATGTTTGGTTCACCTCAAATAGGGCCTACACATAATATAATGCCTCGAAATTGGAAAAAGAAAAGAAAATCAAGAAATTAACGGACTTGAGTTTGACTAGGAAGGGTCACTTGTGGTAGTTGGAGGTCCCAAAGCTATAGAAAGCGAAAGAAATGGCAATGGTAATAGCTGACAAGGAACTGTGCGAGGTTTCAACAAGAGTGGGGCAAATGCATGCGCGGCCGCTACCAAAAGTAGCAGACCACGAAAAGCGAGCCCCCGCATGTGATGCCTTGAATGTTGCTGCTGCTACGCCTAACGCCGCGCCGGATTCAACGCCCCTTAAACTCCCTTCGATCAATCATAACTGTTTCTTTTTAACATGAATAAAGCGTCCCCAATCCCCATCATTATTGACGACTAATTTGCCACTTTAGAGGAAAAAAAAAACCACGGATTTAAATATCTGAAAGTTCGAGTCTTGATCAGAAGGGTATTTTGACTAACGAGGTTTAATAATAGACAGCCTCCTTATTTAGTCGTTGAGGAAAAGAAGATGTATATATACTACGTTAAAATTATCTATAATTCTATGACACGTCGTGGAAAGTACTCTAATAGCATACAAAAATGTATCCCATTAGCAATTGTTACATTCATCTAATTTACTTGTTATGTACTCGTGCGAATCATTAGCAGACTAATAAATTACATGCCTTGCCATTAGTTGACAGAAAAACACTAGTATCCTTTTTAACTAATTTTACGAATTTCCTCTGATCTTATGCATTAAATTAATATTTCCTTCATATATAATATATATATATTGTTGATGCCGAAAAAACCTCCGGCAGCAACACCCAATAAGATCGGCTGCTCTGATCAGGTCTGGCCGGTCACTCTGCCGTCGATCATCTGCAAAAGGGAAGTACCTCGAAGTGATTGGGACACCGGTGTGGTGTCTGTTGCGGACACTCTGATGCCTAAGTCGGCGAAGGTACTGATGAGCAATGGGAGAGGCAGAGCTTTAACAAGGAAAAATGATCATACCTAAATTTACGGGTTCATCCCCTATTTATAAGTGCCTCTTGCGGGTTTGGGCGCTTGGGTAACCCAGCCGAGTCTGCTAACTAGAGTACCCGATGGGTAAGTAGGCCTTAGGCTGCAGGTGCTATTGGTCTAATGAACGGATGCCACGTGTCCCTAACTCGGTACAGGAGACATTTGGGCGGTGCGCTGCAGGCATCAGCAGGAGTAGCCCCTGTCAGAGCAGGTGACAGTGGATAGAGGTGGGAATTCGGGCCGCCCGGCCCGGCCCGAGCCCATCGGGCTATTGCAAAAATTCGGGCCGGCCCGGCCCGGCCCGAATTTTTACAATATAAGCCCGGCCTGGCCCGCGGGCTTAGAGCGGGCCGGGCCGGGCCGGGCCTAATTTTTAAAAATTTTATTTTTTATTTGTAATTTTTGAATAAATTTGTATATTTAATTTTTTTTTCTTTCTTTCTTTTAATATATATATATGTATAATATAATATAAATATTTAATATATATAATTTTTTAAATAAAAATTTAAAAAATAATTAAAATTTTAATAAAATTAATATATATAATTTTAAATACCGGGCGGGCCGGGCCGGCCCATTGGATTTAAATATCCGGACCGGGCCGGGCCGGCCCGTCGGGCCTAAAATGAGAGCCCGGCCCGCCTCTTAGTATCGGGCCGGGCTTTTACCGGGCCGATAAAAGTCAGGCCGGGCCGGGCCGAGGATCGGGCCTAAATTACGGGCCCCGGGCCGGCCCGTTTGGCCCGGCCCAAACTCCCACCTCTAACAGTGGATGGCGATGTGACGTGGTGTAGCGGTAAGTGGGCGAAGTCTGTTATTGATGGGTACAGTGACAAGACTTGTGTTAGAAGTTAGGAAGTAGGCGACGGGTGGTTCCGAGGGACTCCTGCCAGCCATGGACACATATCCCGAGGTTGAGTGCTCGGAGCACAATCTAGCCCAGGTACGCGGTCCATCCTGATGAGATGACAAATTCTGGTCGGGTAACCGTGATTACCGAGAAGGGGCATCTGATCGGTCGAAGTCGCCTAGTCGATCGGAGTCGGGTTAGCAGCATTTGGTCTAGATTGATGGATATTCCTACCTCCACGTGGTCGGGTTATAATCGGAAATAGGACTCTGTGGTCGGAACAGATTACAACATCAACGTATATAATATATAGTCGTAAAATTTAATAATTTTTTAGATAAATTTTGAGGGATATGAAATAGAATTTTCAGGCTTTATGCAATTTTCAATATTTATACTTATGTAAATACATGGATAAATAAGAGGGAAGAAAAGGTTTAGATCCCCCTTTAGGTCTCAATTGCCGACATTTACGTGTGTGTGTGTGTGTATATATAATGAACTTGAGATGAGATATTTGAATATTACGTTTCGTATAAAATCATATGTGAAATGGTTGTTATATTATGCGCACACATAATTCCTGCTGTTTGAAAAAGTAGTCAGCAGCCCACAAATTCTTATGAATTTCCCTACAACTAATAATTAATAATGACAGCTAAATTATACAATCACATTTCCTAAATATATATACACACACACAATTACAAATATCTGCCTGGGACCAGCAACTAATTGGTTTAAAGCATTTGGTATCCCAGCTTTAGATGCAAAATAATGAGATAATACGTTCTAGCCCTCTATTTAGGCCCTTGGTTAGGGACATGTTTCGAAACATTTTTTTTTGTCTTTGTCCTTCGGTTTTTAGTATTCATTTTTTTAAATATTTTTAGAAAACTCAAATTTTAAATGTCAATAATTTTATTATTTTAAATCAAAATGAGATGATTTTTTTAAATTACACAAATTTTGAGAGGAACAAAACAATATTAATATTATTAATTTTATTCCAAACATATTTTAAGTTTTTATATTTTTTCTCTCCACAGAGTTTATTTTCATCAAATATATATTTTTAAAACTCAAATAATTTCTAATATCTAAAATAATGTGTCCAACCGTGATCCCAAACATATTCTTAAAAAGCATTTATCTCCGTTTCAGGAAATACGTATACTTCAAAACTTAGATTCAACGTTTTTTTTTTTGTTGAAAGGACATGCTTTCATATCCAGCTTCGAAATTTGTAATTTTTTTCTTTTCTTTTTGCTTTTTTGGAGTTCAAGAAAATTAATGAAAATAGATGAGGTGTTATTTTCATCATCATTTAATTTCAAAACCATACGTCTCTCTTGAATCAAAATCTACTACTCCAATCAATGTCTGCCAATATATATATATATATATATATATGTATAATTATACTGAAAGCACTATTAGAGATGAAAATCTGTTTATAGAATTTTTAATTTTTTTTAATCAATAAAAAAAGAGGAGTAAAATTTTGACTTTTCATTAAGCATTTGATAATCGTATTTTGTAAGAGTTTTTTTGTGTTAAAAGACTTTAAATTTGTTTAATAAATAATAAAAATAGTTAAATAAAATTTATAGTGTTTAACTTAAAATATGATACAAGTTTTAAAGTCTGTTTAGGAGAACTTTTTCAAGAAACTATTTTTCTGACTTTAACAAAAAGCTTTTATGGATATTAAAAACACTTCTGACGAATCATTTAAATACTTTCAGAAATAACTTTTAAACACAAAAGGCAAAAAGTTTTTAAAAAAATATGCGAAATAGGCCCGAAGTCATTGTTATAACTTTGTCACATTTGCCCCCTCTCTGGAAGCAGATCCTTATTTTTTTTAAGGTAAAATTTCATTCAACTAAAAGGTCTTACAGATACTAAAACATTGCAGATGATTCTGTGGTGCATATTACAAAACACTCAATAAAAATAATTCTATTAGTAAATTATGCTGAAATACATGGAGAACGATATAAGACGAGATCTGAAATTTGAAAAATTAGCAGATTCTTAGTTATCAATTTATTTTGGAAAAATGAAAAAAGAAAAAAAGAAAAACACTTATGGGCCGTTTCAGGGGACATATTGAGATGGTATTTTGAAAGTTGAGTTGGAAACATGTATTTGGGGAGAATTTTTTTTGAAAAAGTTTAATAATATAGAAAATAATATAAAAATTTAAAATATGTTCTGAAAAAAAAAAAGCAAAATGGGTTTCATCTTATTCTTCATGTCGATATGAACATTTTGATATAAAAATCATATTTGGATTTGAAATAAGAAAGTTATGGACTTTTAAAATTTAAGTTTTTTTAAAATAAAATAGAGACAAATTTAAAATAAAGTTGAGATTTTAAAATTCAGATGATAAAATACTATCTGAAACTGGTATCCCAAATGGCCCTTAGACAAGAAGATATTTGGAATTGAATAACTTACCTATCATTTTATGGTTTTCAATTTCCATGCAATTAGACAACTTTATACGATTTCTAAACACTGATAGGTGACATTTATATTATTCTTTCAATAGCATCGTGTCCAATGTCAAATAAGAAGATAATAAGGTACAATACATATATTCAAGTTCTAGAAGCTAAAAAAATAAAAAACGATTCACATAAATAACTTTTTCTTTTTGGCTTAAAAAAAGGATTCGATGGTAATCTTCTGAGTTCTCTTTTTGACATAAATAACATTGAATGAGTGCATAAATATTTTTCGATAGAAATTAATACATGCATTAAATATGCACTCTTTACTTTCAACAATGTTTGTTTGTTTGCTTGTTTGTTTGTTTTTTGTTTTTTTGGGGGGTGGGTTTACCTTGGTTATAATTATGTTTCTGTATCATAATTTACATATTTAATTATTAAAGAAAAAGAGAAATAATAATATAATAAAGTGGGTCGAATAAAACTAATCAAAATGGGAATCAATAAAAATTTTTGAGAGCAATATAAGTTAACCCAACAAAAAAAAAAAAGCATCTAAATCTTTAGGAAAGGAATCACCCACGTGTGAAAATATTGTCTTTTCTTTTCTTTTTTCTTTTTTTGAAAGAAATCCAATGCAGTAGGGTAACAATTTATATGACAAAATTCCTCTGCATTTCTTTAGAAGAAAAAAAAAAAACCCTCTCAATTTGGGGTTAAATTTTTTTTTTTTTTTTTTAAACCACTTGAGCTGGGTTCTTTTGTTGGCGATTATTCTCACACCTTCTTCTTTTTTTTTTTTTTTTTTTTTTTTGTAATTTTTTATTTAATGTGATTGTTAGTTATTTAGTCCGAGAAATCATGAGGTGCATACTTAACGGCGGAATTAGTTTATTATTTAGTGAGACGTATTTTAGTGGGAGTAAAATAAGAAAAATAAAAGTTTTAGAGATGAAATTAAAAAAAAAAAAAAAAAACGTAATAAAGGCTCATTAGGTGCAGAAGTTCCATAGGTGATTTCACCCCTGGGTGCAGTGTAGGGTTGGATTTCTTCTCCAACCATTGGGCTCAATCAGGAGGTGTCAACTTTGCAATTAGACTCGAATTAATCAAAGCTATTTATTCATCAGTTGTAGAAAAGGTAACGTTCAATAAGAAATAACAATGCTAAATGTTAATGAAAATCTTGATTTAAATTATATTATAATATGAGAGTAAAGTTTCATGCTTGACTTATGAAGTAGAGTTTTTCTTCGATTCTTTGGAAAGGTCCAATTCTACATTATAACGCGTAAAGGCAGAGGTATAACGTAATCTTTTATTATATACGTGTCAATGAATTTATAAAAATATAACTTTTCTTTCTGTTATCATAGATTAATTTATTTTATTAAATCTTATAACAAATAAATATCATGCCATGCAGGTCACTTCTTCATACTATATGTAGAAGCGTTTTTTTTTAATATATATATTTTATTATTTTATAATCATTTTAAGATTTGTTCTGTTCTGTTTTGTTTTTTTGTTATTTATTATCATTATTTTTTGGGGAAAATTTGATATGTGGATAAACCACAGAATTGCAGTTGTTGATCTACTCCAAGTTTGATATCTGAGGTCAACAATTTTTTTTTAATATTCCCTATCTATTTTATTAAATTGTAACACATTAGTCAATATGCTTACATCATCTTTTTTAATTAAAAATTCAATATTCGAACTACATTCTTTTGTAAAATTACCATTCTATATATGCAGGTAAACACACTTACGTCATCTTCGACTATCCAGCTTTTGATTTTTCTTCTGTTTTTTTTTTTTTTTTTTTTTTTTTTTGTGGGGACTTTTAATTTTCTTTCGCCGCTAAGAATACTCGTAAACGTTACCCTAAAATTAAAAAGAAAAAAATACAAAAAGTTTTTATTCTTCTTTTTGGCCTCATTTGGGTTACAGCATCCGAGTGATGCCAAAAAATAAAGTGATCTTGCGATGAAAAAGATTAAAAAAAAAAAAAAAGGACATATTTCTCTAAAGAGCATTAAAAATGAGAAAATCCACCACTTTTCTACACGAACATTCTACCTGAAAACAGAAACACTACAGAAGCTACAGGACAAAGTTAAAAATTTGGAACTTGTCGTTTTTAGCTAGATTGATGTCATAGTCTAACTACCAACGGTAAGATAATCTTTGGTGGTACTCATTCAGAGGGCATTTTTGGCAAGATCTTCTATCAAAATTGACTTTGGCTTATGTCGTTTTTATCCAAATTTGAAAGAGATTGAAAAAGAATATATATATATATATATATATATATATATAGTTGTTTCCCAATTTCCACTTTCCCAATTCCCTTGTAGTGATTGGATGAGGGCTCTAATCTCAAATCCAAGATAATGCCACATGAAGAGACACAGGGACCCGGAGAGGTTTAAAGAGTAAGAGTCATGACAGCTTAGAGAGAGTTTTTCTTTTTTATTATTATTATTATTATTATTATTATTATTATTTTTATGCTCTGTCCGAAAGGGCAAGGCATCCAATGATGGGACATTGGATAGAGGTTGAGTTGGGCAAAATATGTTAAAAGTAGCAATGTGGACCCCACATTTTATCCAAAAAAAAGCAATGAGGACCCCACCATTAAGAAACTTGCGTTATCTAAATGAGGCAGTTGTTGTGGGCTAAAACGACGACAACCTGTCAGTTGGTTTAGTGGCTGCTGATGAGATTAATTCCGCCGCTGAGTAATGGACTTTCGGGGTCAATAGTTGGGCCTAGACTTAAGCCCAATATCTTGTGACATAGTTTGGCCCAACTTTTAAAAAATAATGGGGATTTTCAATTTTGGCGGTCAGCCGTGTTTTAAAAAATATAAAAGATTGTTTTTTTTTTTTTTTGTAATATGATTTTTAATATATGGTAGAATGTAAAAATAACTCAATAAAATATAAGAAAGTAAGTTGATAGTATATAAAAAAAATAGCCTGTGGAATACAAAAAATAATGTAGTAGAATACCAAAATAATAATATTAAAAAAATTCTAGTAGTCTATCCAAAGTATTCTAACATAACACCCTCCAATGAGCGCAGACCAATGTCAACGATCAAAGACCATTTTGAATATCAAAGTATTCTAGTAGACTACCAAAAGTGTTTTACCAGAATACTTTCTAAAGAGTATTATGGTAAAGTATTATGGTAGACTACTACTGGTATTCTGTCAGAATACTTTTTTGATTGGTCGGAGATAATTTTAAAAAGATATATAATGTTGACTTTTGACTTATCTTATAAGAAGTCAAAAAATCCACAAAATCGTCAACCATTTTTTCTCTTAATAGGCAAGCTTGTAGGGAATAGGAAGAGCTCTTTGATGGGGATACTCCGACCCCGTATCAAGTTAAATAGATATATAAGGACAAAAAAAGGAGTGAGAATAAGTATAAAGAGGCATACCACCCTATTTCGCCACAATGTCATCCCTAATTCACATCCATTTTGAGAAAATTTTAAACATATCTTCTATATTTTGGCTTAGGTTTATTTGCATAGATTCCCAACAAACTTCTCGTGTTTGACGAATCAATTCTTGAAAGTATCAACAGTTGGTCTCTCAAATTTGAAAATCAATTGCATTTAACCTCGATCGAAACGGAGTTGAATTTTTGAAGATCATCTTACACGTATGACTCGCAAATGATCTTCAATAGATGCCTATACTTGTCCGTACATCATTTGAATTCTTGAATCAAATCTACTAAAGATGCCTCTGCTTGTCCGTCCTCAAGGCTACTCCACTTTTTGTTTTTTTTTTTTTGTTTTTTGTTTTTTTTTGTATTTTCCTCTTAAGTTTGGGCCCATGAATTTTTATCTTTCATCGTTTGAATTCTTTGCATTGCTGGGCCCAAAAGTCTTCTTCCTCCATTTCTTCATTCAAAAAATGCAAAAGGGTTCTTTTTTTTTTTTTTTTTTTTTTTTTTTTTTTTTTTGATTTTTGAAAAGGGGAATAGAAAAGGGCTAGAGTTTGAGAATCGGAATGGGTTGATCTCATTTTCAAATCTAAACCCGAGTAAAAGTTTTCCTCCAAATATTGAAACACGAAAGCAAACCGAGAGTGTAGCGATTTGCTGCAAGCCTGCAACGCCCATGGCCTCCGGCATGTTTATTTATTTATTTATTAAATGTCAATAAAAGTGAGCTGGCTGGAGGAGCATGTGAAGGGAAAAAGGACAAGAAAGGAAGAGGGATAAGAAGAAAAAGGCTACCATATAAAACTCCGTTAGTTTCAATTTTCATTGATTATACCTGAAGTGGAGTTAGGGTGATGTGGCAGATTGTCATTGGGGGACAGTAATAAAGAGAGCCACCAAAGAACAACATATCTTGACGGGATTTGAACTCTACATTTTTAAGAAAATCAAATATGAATTTATCATCGCACCATAAAGGTGAAATTGGGGTTAACAAAAGATGTAGGGGTATTTTTTTTAATTGCCTTTTAAAAAACACAACTTTTAATTACAGTTTTTTTTAAGGGAAAAGTTCACTTAATTCAAAAAATATAAATATAATAAAAAGAACAAATGATCCCATAATATATGAGATAATATCCTCCGTTGATACCGGTTCCACCAGTAAATTCTGAAGAAATTCAAGGAAAATACATTTGTTTGAAGCCCAATAATAGGAAAATACCTCGACATACTAAGTTGAGTACATATACGGCTCTTTTTGATAAAATTCCTATAACCAATTGAAACCTCCAATTGATTGAGGAGCCGAATCATGCCAATAGAACCACCACCTACTTCGCATATAATCAAATCTAACAAAAACCAAACAAAGACACTCCCAAAATATTGATGTAGTGGATAATAAGCAAATCCAAAAGGTAGGAAAATCACTTATGCTGTTAGAAGCTTAACATAAAAAGGACACACAAAAAAGCAAATCCATCCATCAAAGGCATTGACCTTATAAATCCCAAGAATCTGTCATATAATATTTTATATAAAGCAACACCACAACACAAGCCCATCATGACAAAAACACTCATAGGATCAGAATTGCTGGAAGGTGAGAAAATCACCTCCGCTATCATTGTCGTCTTGACAAAGGAGCCAAGCCCTGTCAACCGCAGATCTATAGGGTGGCTCTCCCTTCACCTTGAGCAAGGTCGATCCCTCCGCTCGTGAGATCGCTTCTGCCACAAGAGTCTTCATTGTGGAGCCCCTCCCTCCATCTCTTGGGCTGAGAATTTGAAGACTAGTTGGAGGCCGTCGTCGAATGCCGGCCTCGAGAGGAGGGCGCACACAATAAACCCTAATTCTCACACAATGAAGATAGGGAGAGATAGAGATAGAGTGAGAGATTTAAAAAAAAAAAAAAAATTAATTGCAACTTTTTAAAGACATTTACATTTTTATTTTTATTTTTTTTAATTTAAGGATGTGAGATTCGAGATCTACACATTACAAGTTGCAATGGAATCATGTGTGAAATTATTATTAAATTATGTTTGTAATCACTATTTTTATTATGATAGTAGAAGACTTGTGTTAAATGCAAGGACTAAATAAGAGTTTATAATGTTGATGAACTAGTAATAAGTATCATGTGCTAAATGATATGTATATATGTGTCCGCTTTGCTTTAAAAAAAAAAAAATTGATATGTATATATGGTAAAGTTTATTTACAAAGTCTGATATAATTGTATTAATCTATTTTAATTTCCTAAAATTTCTAAGTTATTTACTTTATGTAAGTTCAAGTACGTATTATAATTTACATTTATTTATAGTTAATGTGGGTATTCGTTTTCTAATTCTTTGAAAAATACTATTTTTATAATTTGTGCTTGATACGGGTATATATGAATGTGTATTTTATTGGTTTTTAAACTAATTTTTATTACTGGATAGTATACATTATGATTTAAGGGGGATATTTATGAATCAAATTAAATTATTCAGCATCAAACAACGGAGAATCGTTGGAATTACTTGGTGGTTGCATTGAAATGTCAATGAGCCACGAAAAGCATTAACAAGCCTAACTAATGTTTCAATACTATTTTCCCCACCTAATATTCTCTATCATTTGTCTTTTGTAAGATATATTTTTAACTTGTCGTCTATGTAATATATCTAATTCCAAAAGAATGGCAAGTTGTAAAACCCAGTAGTTTGACTCCCCAAAAAAAAAAAAAAAAAAAAAGAAGTCAATAATACGAACCAATATTTTATTGAAAGAACGCTGAAAATGATTTTTTTTTTGTATCCCCTAAGATCGATACAAAAAATCTAGTGTCTTTTAAAACGAATCAAAAATTTATTTCTCTTTGACGCAAAAATTTATTTCATTTGACTGAAAGTTTGTATACGCCACTTTCCAATAAATTTCCTTTTTCCTTAATTGTTCATTTTCGTAAGGATTAATTTTAAAAGTAATTCTCGAACTATAGTTATTATTTCCTTTTGTCCCATGATTTTTAAAATGTATTATGCAATCCCTCAAAGGAATGAAGAGTTACATCTTTTGTCCTTTTTTTTTAATCCCTTTATCTATTATATTGAAGTTGAGCTAATAGTTTCATTTTACAATTTAAATGTAATTAAATGTAATCTCAAATCCTTCTTAAAAAAAAGAGAGAGAGAAAAAAAAAAAAAAAAAGAAAATCAACCTCAAACATAGACAGCAATACAAGATTTCCAGTCTCTCTCTCTCTTTCCCACCTTCTAAGGTGGATGAAGAGGTTGACCTGGGTTTCAATATTTTAGGATCCATTTGGTGTTTGGATTGAGTTTGAGATGAGATAAAATTTTTAAATTTGAATTAACTTATTTTTTTAAAAAATATAAAAATTAAGATAAAAATATATATTTTAATTACACAAAAGCCGTGTAAGAAACCCAAAAAAAAAAAAAAAACTGGGGAATCAGATCAGCCAAGCCGAGTAAAAAATGGATTGGGATCATCGACCAGTTCCAACGTCCAACAACCAATTAACTACTTTCAAAAAAAAAAAAATACAACCAATTAACTACTTTCAAAAAAAAAAAAAAACAACCAATTAACTGTAGAAACCTCCCACAAATCCCGTGTTGGCTAAATAATGCCTACTCATCCAAAAAAAAAAGGAAAAAAACCACGTGTCAAGTGTAACGGGGTCCGTGGCGGAATAGAAGCTGCCGGAGCGCGTGGGCCAGCGAAATCCACACGGCCAAGACAAACAAACAACGCTTGTCTAACAAAACAAGTCTTGCTTTTTCTTGCTGAGTTGTCATTTGACAAAAACAAATAATACAAAATAAAAATAAAAAAATATTATGAAATCCCTTGTAGTACTCTCTCAAAGATTTCCTTTGGCAAAGCATTTCGTCACGAAAAACGAGAAAACGACCGATGACGAATCCCGAGGAGGAGAAGCAGCAGCAGCAGGAGGTCCACGACGGATCACCGAAGGTGGTGGAGGAGAGGGGCCCAGCGGCGGGTGACGTGGAGAATCGGAGGGAGGAGAGCGCGGGAGTGGCGGGGATCCTACGACGGTGGAAGAGGGAGGACCTACTGAGAAGAGGGTCGTTGGTTTTGAGAGGACTGGCTTTTCTCTTCTCTCTCCTCTCCTTCATAATCATGGCCAGCAACAAACACGGCGATTGGAAGGACTTCGATCGCTACGAAGAATACAGGTCCATTTAATTTAATTTCTTTAATTAAATTTTGTTTAATATTTGTTTAGATTAGTAATTAGAAATGAAAAATGGATAATTAAATTGGGGGAAATTTGGATGAAAGTGTAGATATATATTGGCAATTGCGATTTTGACGACGCTGTACAGCGGAGGCCAATGTTTGCTCAAGGTCCATGAACTGTCCACCGGGAAATACCTGTTCCAGCGCTCTATCTCCGTTCTGTTTGACTTCTCTGGTGATCAGGTTCGTTTTCCGTTTCCCGGTTTTTTTTTTTTTTTTTTTGATAAAAATTTTCTTGTTTAAGATCCCTTATTCATGCTTATTATTTGATGGAGTTGAAATTTTTGCTTAAATATCGACAAGTTCTTTTTTTTTTTTTAATATTTAATTTTATAAATTTCTGATGCATATTCGCAGCTTTTTATTGTGGTTAGAGTTTCAATTATGTTATGAAATTGTTCATACTATAATTCTTTGATGATTTAGATTTTTTTTGGTATTCTTTTTAATATATATATATATATATTTTAATAATGAATTTGTATACTATTTGAACTTAGCGGTAAGTGAAAAGATTACAGATAAGATCAAAAGAATATATGAGAAGGCTCCATGATTATGTGTGCACATGCTAATGGCCCACGACAACCTATTTAGCTCATAAAGAAGCTCACCTTTTTTAATTCCTTTTTTTTCCCCCTTCCCTTTCTTCTTTTCTTAATTTGTTTTTGTTTTTATTTCTAAAACAGTTTCAACCTGTCGTTTTTATATCAAGGTCAGTTAAATCTTTAAAATTTACGGTAATTTGTATATAATTTAATGGTTCATAACAATATTAAACCGATTTTTTTTATTTTTATTTTTTCATTGCTACAGCACTTGGAAATTCTTTTTCACACAGAACCCTTATAAGAATAATGCTTTTTAATATGAGAGTTGAGACACATAAATATGTATGTGTAAATATATCATCTCACATGGGAAGTCAACAATTGCACATTGACTTATTGTAGTCGCAAGTAGAATTCTTCAATCCATAAAAAAAAAATTTTTTTTTTTGACTTCTCTAGTTCCAATTTTGTTTTTTTTTTTTTAGTAAACATATTCAAGTTTGGAAATTAAAAATAATAATAAAAAAAAAAATTGGGTGGTAAGCAGATTGCAGCATATCTGTTGATATCAGCAGCGTCAGCGGGTGTTCCAATGACAAACAGAATGAGAGAATCACAAGACAACATATTCACAGACTCCTTAGCCTCCTCAATTAGCATGTCCTTCTTTGCTTTCTTCGCACTGGCTTTGTCCGCTGTCGTTTCTGGATACAAATTATCAAACCAATCTTACATTTGACACAACTGGTCTACTTTACGATTCTTTTTGTTTTGCTTCATTTCGTCACATTATACACATATACCACTTTGTATTTGTACCTAGATTCATGTATTTGTATAAAAAAAGGATTTTTTGAGTTATATATATATATATATATATATATATAAACAATATAAAATTTTCTGATCTGGATTAAAGTAATTTCTTATTGTGCATTTGATGTAAGGGAACGTAATTCCAATGTTGGGCAACCATGAAAAGCATAAAGCATAAAATTCATAGAAGCTGTTAGTCTTATGATTTTCAAAGTTGAGAGATCACTAAGATCTTTATTTTCTGACATTGGAAGGAGTTCAACATGTGAAATTTGCTATATAGTAAAAAGGCTTTCTTTTTTGGATTGGCTTCTTTGCACACTTCCTTGCCTTTTACAAATAACAAAAACTCACTCTTCGAGAACCTTCTTCTTAGTTTACATTGCTCTAAAACGAATTAAAAAATTTAACTAGCTCTAAGTGTGCAAACCCTACAACATTAAAGTACCACAGCCCAAGTAACTATACATAATAACTTGTATATATTCCTAATTGATTTATCCTAAGTCGATCCAACGTGTTAGCCATTGCTCTAAGCTAGAAACGAATCAAAGAATGTGTCATCCTTCTGCTCCTTGTCCCTTTCTTCCTTGGCCTTGAAGAACACGCTCTCCGGCTTTGATTGTTGAGCATACATCCCGGCAGGTTTGCTGAACCCGGAGTATGCAAGAGTGACCTGACCCCCCTGCAACATTTGCGGGGTGTAAGTGGACTGAGCTGCAGAGTTTGGCAACCTTGTGTTCAAAACAGAGGTCGAGTAAGTCGATAGGGTAGAGTGATTGGCCAAGGGCATGGGCCTTAGGGGCATGGTTACGGTGTCGTTGGTGGGGTTATTAGGTGCCGCCCTGCTCACACCGTAGCTGCTGCTGCCTCGGGCTGCAGGGACATCATGGTTGTGTTTGCCTTCGTATGTTGTGATCACAGCCCTTGTGTCGTGCGATGCTCGCTCCACATGTTTCCGCACTGGACAACCCATTGATGTACACTTGTAGTAGCTCCTACACAATGGAAAAATTGAAGGTTAACTTTCATTAACAAAATGTCTTTATTTGGTGACACCTTAACAAAGTACCAACCAACAAAGATGAACATCTTTGAAGTGGTCCTAAATAGTCAAATTACCACCAACACACAAGTCAATGGTCAAGTATGCATATATAAATAAATATATATATATATACATATATATATACCTTGGGTTTGGATTTCCTTTGACTACTTTCTGTCCATATTTCCTCCATCTATACCCATCATCCAGAATATCAATTTCACTTGTTGTCTGTACCACAACTCTTGGTTCTTTGACAGTCCTATTTCCAGAAGCTGAAAACATCTCATTTTCATTTTCTCCTTTCCTGCAACAAGGAAAATTGACAAACAAATTAGACCCACTTTCTCAATTCATCTTAGGAAGGGAAAAAACAAAAGGTTAAATTTTTCAATAGAATATGTTCACCAAATTTAACCCAATTTCTTAATTCCTAAAATATCCTACTTTTCTGAATACTAAATGACATGACAGGTAAGTTATCAAAATTTTTTTTAAATTATTGATATGCATTTTTCAATAAAAATAGGACAATTCACATGCCGCGCGAGTTATCAGGGAAAAAAAAAAAAAAAAAAGCACTTTAATCCATAAAAGGCCATGAATGGAGCTAAACTTTTTTCGTGCATACCATCTTTTGGCTTCGGGTTCATTGTCGTCGAAATCTCCTCCGGAGGTAAGGGTAGGCGAGTTTCGATCGAAACCGTCCTCTGCATTGGATTCGGAGGAGTCCTCAGGCACCATGTTGGACATAGCATGGCCCGAGTGATGATCGGAAACTCCGGAATTCAAATACGAAGAAGACTGCATCCCATTGCTCGATCTTCGAGTGGACTGAGGCTTGGGATGGTTGTGACTTCCTTTGTAGACAATCTCAGTGATCTGCCCATCCAGAGACCTCTCAACTTTCTTCTTCATGGGACAATTGGGATGTGTACACTTGTAATAGCTACGTGGGTTTTCACTTCCCTTGACTTGCTTTTGTCCGTACTTCCTCCAGTTGTACCCGTCTTCCGATTTTTGCTCCCTAACGTACGACTGGCTGTACTGGGGTTCTGATGAAGGAACGACAACAAGACTGTTCTGGCTTGTTGGGTATTCTGTCTTCACTTGTGTTTTCTCTATCGAGAAAGCAGCAGCGCTTTGGTTTTTGGGCTTGTCGTCGAATTCCCATGCTTGTCGTCGTTGCTCCTGAATTTGGAAGCATCAATGTCAGACACCATCTCTCTTTAACGTATATTTGCCAATACTAATGCTATTTTTGTTATAAAAATCAAGGAAATTTTTTTTTTTTTTTTCATATTTGTACTCTAATGTCTTATATTATTTCTAATTTGATATTTATTTTCAGTTATAATCTTTAAAATATCAGTACTTGCAAAAGCAAAACTTTATTATTTAAACAATTTAAAATTGATAAAATTATAATTATTAGATTAAAAAAAGATTTAGATACTAATCAATGACAATCAAATGTTGAATTTCATGTTATGTTTGATGGGAGATTTTCTACCAAATTGAGCATACGACAGATTTGATATTAAAGGAGAGTACTTTTTAAAGTCAAATGTTAAAATTTACCGATCATAATAATTAAGCACTTCATTGAAGTCGCTCTTAATCTCGTAATTGATGACGTGTTAGAAATTTTGTATTATTTTATAAAACTGAAATGACTTCTTTTTTTTTTTTTTTTGATTGGGCTGTTTTTTCTTTTTTTAACCCCCTAATAAGTTTATTTTAGTTTCGAAATGTGTCATCAAACTGTGGGCATCATTTTTCGTTGTGTTGAAAACTTATTAACTATGACATCACAAAAAATTTGGCCATGGGACAAGATTTTATTTGTCTCGTTCTATGAAAGTATCAATTTTTGATATAGTATAGTTAGACGGTCATGCATAAACGTCCAAAATTGTAAAATATATCTTAATAAGTCTTGGTCTTTCAAATAAAAAATGTCCAAAAAGACAAAGAAGTAAAAAACTAAAAACCAAAAGAAAAAATTATAAAGAAATGAATGTTAAAAAAAAAAAAAAACAAAAACAAAAAGAAAAACCACATACCACAGAAACCGTGTTTCCAGAGGATTGGAAGTTAAACGACGATGCGGTTGAAGCAGAGCCAGTTTGGGGTTGGAACGAGAAATCAGAGAAGAAATTATCTTCCTCTTCAAGTTCTTTCTTGTTGTCGTTTGCAGAGCTGTTCCTCCAGTCAAACGTTTGACCGGCAAAAGCCCCTGTTGTTGGAGAAGCTAGAGCCTAAAACAAGAACAAACATAACCAAAAAAAAAAACAAAATCAAAAAACAAAAACAAAAGCTAAGAAACACCCTTAAAAGGAAAAGACCCAATAAACCTTAACACATGAAAAAAAAAAAAAAAAAAAAAAAAAAACTTACATTAGAAACAGAGAGGAAAATAGGGGAGTTGAGAAAGTCAGTAGGGCTAAAACCAGAAGTTGGGTTAGTCAAGTAGGGGGAAGGAGAGAGAAGGCCGGGAGGAGAGAGAGGAAGTGAAGGAGGTTGAAGGGACTTGAACCTTGGAATTTCGATTCCATTTTGGTCCGACAATCCCCAACTTAAGCCAGTGCTGTTTTCATTATTGTTGTTGTTTTCTTGGCCAATATTGTTCATGTTTATGTTGTTGTAGTTGGTGTTGTTGGAGAGGAGGTTAGTGAAAGAAAAAGTCATCAGAAACCTTTTCTTGGGTGTTTACGTTTCTGATGAATATGTGAGAGAAAGTTGGGGGCTGTGGGTAAGAATATATATAGAGAAGTATTCAAACTTAGAATATATATAATTATATATATGTGTGTATGTATATGTGTGTATGTGTAATACCAAATGAGCAAGCCAGATAGGAAAATGAGAGGAACTGTAATGCATTCGGGAAGGGGGGACTTGATTCAAAGCTTCTTCGGAGAAGCTTAAAAGCCTTTGGTTTGACCGTGGAAAAAGATTTGGTCTAAGGTTGTGGGTTTGACTTGACTGGCCTTTGGGGCGTTGCCTTGCCTTACCCCAAAGTGGCGGCTCACGCCCAGGTGGAGGCCCAATAGGGCCCTTTATCAGGTTTTGCCACGTGGATGTGGACTCAGCTACGATCTTTCCAGCCATTGATATTGGTGGGACCCGTTTTCTGAGACATGCGAACAGTTGTATGGCGTGCATCAATCAAAATAAAAGAGTGGAAACTTTCTCTGTTTTAATATGTTGTCTCTTTGACAATCTTTTAGTAGTACCAGATAGGTAAAAAGAGTTCTGATTTTTTGAGTCCAAATAATTTCTGTAATGATTTATGGACAGTTTTAGGATACTATTAACATAGACTTATTGAAAGAAATGAGGAGGATACTATTAACATAGACTTATGGAAAGTTTTAGGATACTATAAACATAGTCCAAATAATTTTTGACATTCATAATTATTTGATTTAATTTTGATTATTTTTAAATTAAAGAGATTATTTAAGTAATTTCATACGAAATAGTATAAGAAAAATGATCTCTTTCTTCTTTCTATTTTCTCCTTTACCAAGCATACCTAATGTGTGTGTGTGGGTTTTTTTTAAAATTTTTTTTTAATTACAATAATTAAAAAAAAAATTCTCTCATTTCAAACAAAGAAAACAAAAGTCTCTAGCGCTAGTAAAGACTACTCAAAGCATGAAAGTTTATCTTCTTCTTCATTTTTTTTTGGAGGAGAAAAAATTATCAGGCTATTATTTATCAGTTTTATTGAAGACGCGACTTTTTGAGAAATTGAAAAAGATGTCATTATGTTAAACAAAATCATTGACATGGTCTCAGATTATTTTAATTCATAGATTATTTTAATGGATAAAAAGGTACTTGCTGTGTAATAGATTAGCATTCGTCTTCTTAACGTAAAAGAATACTCATCAAACTTCCAATATGGGCAAAAGTAAAATAAAAAATAAAAACAAAAAGGTGCCTATAAAGTTCAAATTCATTGTTTAAGGTGATTATAATTAAAAAAAAAAAAAAAAAACACTCTGAAGTGTAAAATAGAGTTATTTTGCCACTTTTTACATTTAATTTTGTTTAGTTCTTGAGCATTTTTAATTTATTTTAAGTTTAGTTAGTTTAATTTAGCTTGTTTTTAATTTGGATTAGTTTATTTCTATTTCTTTAGTTTTTGTACAATTATATTTTGGGTGAGTCTATGGTAGAGATCATTATATGGTATCTACCGGTAAAGTTCTTTTTTTTTTTTACCGTTGAGATTTAATCGAACGGTTGAAACGTTGATGGTGTACGATACTTATCATACACCTTACCTCACATAATCCTTCCCACCCAAAGTCTTCTCCGTCACCGGTGATCTTCCCGCCACCGGCGACAGACGTCGGTGACTCACCCCTGATGTCGGCGATCCACCTCCGGTCCCCCAGCCCCGGTCTGTCGGTGACCAGCCGCCGGTGAATTTCTCTCTCTTCCTCTTTCTTTCTCTTCTCTCTATCTTCCCCTTTCTCTCTCTTTTCCTCTCTCCCAGACGACCTACCTCAGGCCCCCCAGCCCCGGTCGCCGACCGCCAGTGAATTTCTCTCTCTTCTATTCTCTCTCTCTTCCCCTTTCTCTCTCTTCTCCTCTTGCCGCTGCCGCCCACCCCAGGCCCCCTCCCCCGGCCTCCCCCCACCCCAGCCCCCCCGGGCCCCCCTGGCCCCCTCTTTCTCGTCCCTTTCTCTCTCTTTTCCTCTCTTCTTTCTCTCTCTTCGCGGGTCGAACCACCTTCGGCCGCCCGGCGCGACTCGCGGTCGCTGTCACGAAGAGAGAGAGAGAAGAGAGGAAACGAGAGAGAAAGGGGAAGAGAAAGAGGGGCCAGGGGGTCGTCAGGGGGGGTGCCAGGGGGGTGGGGGGTCGGGGGAGGCCAGGGAGGGGGCCTGGGGTGGGAGCCGCACCGGGGGGCTGGCTGGGGGCCAAGGGTGGGCGGCGGCGGAGAGAGAGGAAAAGAGAGAGAAAGGAGAAGAGAGAGAAGAGAAGAGAGAGAAAGGGGAAGGAGAGAAATTTATCGGCATCTGGTGGCAGCCAGCCGGGCTGTGGGGCCGGAGGTGGGTCGCCGGGGAGAGAGGAGAAAATAGAGAAAGGGGAAGAGAGAGAGAAGAGAAGAGAGAGAAATTCACCGGCGGCCGGCGTCTACCGGCAGGGGCTGGGGGGTCGGAGGTGGGTCGTCGGCATCGGGGTGAGTCGCTGGCATCCGTCACTTGTGGTGGGAAGATCGCAAGTGATGGAGAAGACTTTAGGTGGGAAGGATTATGTGAGGTAAGGTGTATGATAAGTATCATACACCATCAACATTTCAACCATTCGATTAAATCTCAATGGTCTAAAAAGGGCTTTACCGCAGACTCGCCTTATGTTTTTATATTATTTGGAGCAAAAATGGGTAATAGAAAGTTCAAAATTCAAATTTTGGCTCGGAAGTAGCTTATACCCATGCGCAGTTAGGACGCGATCAGCGGCCGTTGGATCAACCATCACTAGAGGGCTAAGATCGCGCACATGGGATCAAACGCCAGAAGGCACGTCCGATCAAAGCTTAGTTAGTGCACTTCAGCAGTCCCAAATTCATTGCAAGCGTGTTCACCAAAACTCTCTTGAGCTCGCTCCCTGGCCCAGCCATTCCTCGCAACGCATCCATGGGCCTCATCGCACTGAATTGCCGTGCAAGTGATGAAGGAAAAAAAAAAAAAGAAAAAAAGTGAGAGAAAATAGTATTTAAAATTTGAATGCTGAGATTTAATCTCCAATTGTATATCCTAGTGCCTTAAAGCTTCAAAAATTGAAGAAAAGCTTAAGGAGGAGAACTCTACAATTTTTGCTTATTTCTCAACCTTAATCTCTTTATTTTTCAATTTAAATTTTGTTGATATTATGGATATGTGGTGTTGGATTTTTTTTTTTGGAGTAATATGTGGAGTTGAATTTTGATTTTCATTTGCACTTTAATATTTGAAATGTTCTAATTTAATTTCTAGGGTTGCAATGTAGCTCATTTGTGGATTTTTGACTCTTGATGGTTGTGATTATTTTATTGTAATTGTAATTGTTTATTCTATTATGTTTTTATTACTTCTAATGATTTGGCCACTCATTAGGAGATTTTGTTGGGTTTGAATGAAATTGGAAAATGGATTTGAATCTAGATTAATAATGGAATAACATGTGCAATAGGAATAGGAATATATCCAGTGTTTGTGTAGCCTTCTGGAAGCTTGTTTTTAATGAATTGATGTTTGGTGGATTCCTCATAGGAATATAGTGCATTTGATTAACATTAATATACTTTCTAATTATTGGAAGAGACTATTGAGTGATTTTGGCATTCAACTAGTATTCGATTAATCAAAATTAATCGTTAGAGGGTAGAATGAAGTCAAAATGAATCAATTAGGTGAAATTGCAATCTAGATCCTTGTTTATTTGTTTTTCCTCTGTGACTTTTGTTGGTTTAATTTTTCTTCTGGTTCTTGGTTTTAATTCACTTGATAGTGTTCTTTAATTTCTTAATTTTAATTTAATTCTCACCTTTTATTTTGATCGTTCAAATATAATTAGATCGAGACAATTTTAATAATTAACGAAAATTAGTGTTTAATCTCATGAGAAAATACTTGTATTCACTTTATATTACTTGTATTGTGATGTGTGCTTGCACTTTGAGGCTTAAATTCTGGTAACATGAAGCTTGACTTACAAATAACAATAGGGATTTAGAGATAAATAGTCTTTTTCTAAAAGTTTTTAACAAATACGGAGTTTTAAAATTAATTAAAACTCTTTTCTTTTCTTTAATGATCAATCAATTTTTTTAAATTTTAATTATTGATTGATCACATAATATTGTTAATTTATAAATCAATAATTAATCAATGTAATCGTAACATAAATAATCAATTTTCAAATCAATCACTTATTAATCAAATCTGAAAAAATGGTAAACGGTTATTTTGTTAATTAAAAAAAATTTGGCCATCTATTGAGTTGGATGACTGAAATAAACCACCTAGCCTAAATTTCTATAACCATAAAACAAAATTATAATGATAAAAAAATAAGGGAAAAAATTTGTGTTTAAATAGTATATATAAATCATTGTGAACCGTGCGAAACATTCAGGGTTCCATGGTGTAGTGGTTAGCACTCTGGACTTTGAATCCACGACCTGGGTTCTACTCCCGGTGGGACCTTGTTGAAAAACATTTATTTGATTATTATATATTTTTTTTACTACCGAGTTGAGGAAAGATATACTTGATAAAAGTTTTTTATTTTATATTTATTTATTCTTTTTGCTAGAATGGTAAAAGTTAGCTTCTGTTTGATTTATTAATTTGAGATAAAATTTTTAAGTTGAAATTAGTTGATTTTTTAAAAATTAATTATGATTTTTTTATTTTTTAGAAAAAATATAAAAAATTGAGATGAAAAATTTGAATTCTAATTAAAACATCAAACAAAAGTTTAGTACGTATGTAGTATTATTAGAACTTTTGCACCCCCACGTAGCATTATCCTTTTTAAATGTTCAAGTTACTTTTTTTTTTTTTCTAATAAGGGGATGTTTGGTGCGATAGTTTGGATCATAATTTACATTTCAATTTTTGTATTTTTTGAAAAGTCAACCTCATTTTATATTTATACAGTTTTACTATTTATATAGTTTTATAATCAAACTTTAAAAGTCCATAACTTTATATAAACAAATCTAGATGAGATGATTTATTTTTTTAAATTACATAAAATTTTGAAAAAGGACGAAACAAGTTTTATATTGATATTTTTTTCCTGAACACATTTCAAGTTTTCTCACTTTTTAAGTTCAATAACTCAAATGTCTCACCAAACGCATAATTTAATTCAAACCCAAGTACTGCAATCCAAACTTTAACACCAAACCCATGCTAAATGATCCAAGTTACTTTTAGGTTCTTGTACAAGAGATATTCGGAAGAAAATTTCAATTTACTAGTGGTTTTAACAATCTTCCAATATTCTTAACTATCAAGAGAACGTAGAAGGATGCTAAATTGATGTCCTGATGATAGATTTTGATATTTACGTTAAAAAAAAAAAAAAACAAAAACTTCAACAAAATGCTATTTTTACCAGAGTATAATAGATTTTAAATTTAACATTTAAAAATTATTATTGATTGGGTTCTCAATTTTTTCCTCTATTAATAGTGCACCACAAATAACACCTACAGATTTCTAAAGTCTAATAATGATTACAGAATATAGATATAACATTAGAAATAATATCAGAGATTTCAACAGGAATTTCAAATATGCTAATTTTTCACTTTTTCTGAAAAAAATATAGCGCACTAGAATTGAGTCAATACATTTAAGAATTGACTTGCTGTGTAAGTTTTTGGTTGCCAAAACTAATTTCTTTCTTTTTACCTCTTTCTTCCCCTTTACAATTGTATCGGCTGCTTTGCATTTCACAAAGCTGCCGGAAATGGCGGAACGAATTAAAAAATGCAGGAAGTCTGTACGTTAAATCGAAACCAAAAAAACACGGAGTTCTCCATCTCCCGTACACTCTTCCGGGACAGCATTTTAAGGTCATGTACTCGACCCCGAACCAAGGCTGCCATTATTTTGCGCTAACGACAGGATATTTACAACCATTGGAAGGAAGCTCTAAGCAACTCTAGCAATTGTGCTACAAGATTTGTCCGCAGCCTTGCTACATGATGTCCTCTAACTTTAGCTTCCAACATTGTGGGTCTAATTCTGCCTGTCAATCATATAAAATAAACCTTAAGACCGGCGAATCGAGATAATTATTAACAAATAGTACATTTGACTCCTAAAGATAACAATTTAGTCGAACAATTTGAGCTTGACTTTACCCGACAAACTCTCCGGTCATACATTTTTTTCAGCTTCACTTTAGTTGAGGAAAAATAATGACACTCTGGCCCTTGTGATATTAAATGATAATCTTACCTCCAAAACTTTATCTCTCCACTGAAATACACATCCGCGGGCTTCCAAATGCTTAAGCAGCGGTTGAGGCAGCGATGATTTAAACGATTCCTGGAGCTTTACTTTCGTCAGTCCTTCACACGTCAACAAAGCAGTGGCAAGTCCATTAGGAGTCAAGCCATCTAAATGCAAAAGAGTCAAGCTTTGTAGGCAGCCGATGCTGGCGAGAGTACATAGCCCTGCTTCCGTCACCGCACTATACGACAAATTAATCTGCCAAAAGAGTTGCAATGAGCATGCCAAGTTAAACATATCTGTTGGTGTATTATGTAAGAGCAACGGAGTTGAAAATTTACCTGTCGTAGGTTCTGGGAAAAGCAAGCGAGTGGAGCCATCCCGGAATCGTCAATGTTGCAGCACTTCTTTATGTCTAGCTTGGAGAGTTGCTTGCAGCCTACAGCAATGGCTGTAAGACCTAAAGACGTGATTAGAGGGCATCCTCGACTTTCTAGCGTGTTTAACCTCGAGCATTGTGACAATGATATGAGAGAACTATCAGTAACGTCCTTACAGTAGGCAATATTAATCATCTCAAGATCAGGACAACCTCGAGCAATTGCTGAAATGCCCGAATCTGTAATGTTTTTGCACCTAAAGCAAATGAATGATTCAGTTAATTAGAGTTGGTCTTTGTATTAATCCAATAAGTAAATTCTACAAGCATTGGCTAATCAAAAGTCGTATGTTTTATTTTGAATAATAAAAATACTAGAAATTTTAAGTTTAAAATTGCACCACAAGGAACTCATTATAAGACCTTAATCAATAGGCTTTGGCGAAAAGAAGAGAATATTCAAGAGAAAAAGAACAAAAACCTGTAAAGATCGAGCTCAACGAGTTTTGAGCAACAAAAACCAACTTGCGCAACTCCCTGATCAGTTATGTTCAGACAAATTCCGAGCTTTAAGATGGAAAGTTTGGAACATCTAGAGATGGATTTCAAACCTGCAGATGAAACAGAGTATGAGTTTTCTGATTGACACAAGTAGTCCCTGATTGCACAAAGCTAAGAGAGAGGAAAAAACCTTTATCGTCAATTTCGTTATCTGTTAGGTCCAGTTCCTCAAGCAAATGACATCTCTCTCCAATCAAAACAAATGCTTCTCTCGGAACAAGGATACAAGACTCCATCCTGAGAGAAGTGAGAGCAGTGCATGAATTTGTAACGTGGTCGATGGAAACATAAGTGAGTTTGTGGCAACACGTGATATCCAGCCTCCTCAGATCTTTGTGTTTGCTGACAAGAGAGGAGAGACCCTCATCGGTCACGCCCGGGCATTTACTTAGGCTCAATTGCCTCAAAGATGTACACCAATTTCCAATGGCTTTCAGTCCATCACAGGTAACCAGGCAGCCATCTAGTTTAATAGACTGCAGTCCGGGAAGCTTCGTCAAACTATCGGCAAGAGCAAGAGTCACCTAAAACCATCGAGAAAACCACATTGAAAAGGATTGGTTAGACTTTAGAGAAGCAATCAACTAGTAGAACATAAAGAGATTTAATTCTCGAAAGACTCACAGGAGAGACAAATGATAAGGTGAGTTCCTGCAGATGATCACCAGCACCACATGTGAGCGAAGATAACCCGACAGGACTAATGTTCTGGCAACTTGACATGTCAAGTCTCTGTCACAAGAAATGTAAGGAAAGATGTAAGAAATTTGGGCTCTTGTAAGGAAATGAGTTGATTTTTTCTAATTAGCAAGCGGAATATAACATACTAAACCACCTCTTGAAGCGAGCTGTTGAATGAAAATCGCAATTTTCAACCGCCCCACTTCTTAAGCTAAAACCCCGTGGCTCCTAGACGAGCAACGTGCACATGGGCACGCAACTCGTCAGTCTTCAAATATTAATATCTGTTGTGTGCGTGCGTGCGCACATATGCGTAATATGTATGTGCTAGCGTGATTTTTGGTAGTTTTAGTCTAGACCAACTCTCTAGGAACAAACCATCAAACTTGCTAGGCGTACCCGAGCTTCCTTTAAAAATGGAAGAAACGTGGCAAGTATCAAATTTAACCAACCAACCATCGATCAGTACCTTTAACGACTTGCAGCCATGTCTGAGAACCTCAAGGCTGCTATCATCTATACCAAAACATCCTTCCAAAACCAAATCTTCAAGATGTTGTAATTCTGAGATGGATGGTAAGCATTCGTCTGTGATCTGCAAAACCAACATAATGGGAAAGGAAAAAAATATATATCAATTCTACATTTTTCTTTGGAAAAATCATCATAAAGGCATTATAAGCTGACCAATTTACTAATTTTTGCCATGAAATATTGACCAAAAAAAAATTCCCAGACAAACACACATACACAATACAGATACGTATCTTTAGCTGTATATAATATATATTTAAAAAGCCACATCCCCCTTCCCTGGTTGTCACGTGGCAGCCAGGACATCAGCCATGTGGCGTCCCAGTCAATGCCATGTGGCTGCTTTTATTTTTTATTTTTTATTTTTTTGTCTGTTACACGCGCAACCAGTATATATAAATAAACATATTTAAATTTATATGCACATACATATATGTCAGCTGATTCTTAAAAACATTTCAGAAATTTCCGTTAGTTCCCTATTTTCCCCAAAACATTAACTGACCACAATGTAAAATTACATTTAAGACCATATAAACTAAACACGATAACAGATAATAACCGAACACAACAAACACACACACACACACAGAAAACCCATTAAAATAGATAGCCAAACTAAGTTAAAAACAGAGAAGAAACTCGTAAAAAAGGAGTAACTTACAACAAAAAAATAAAATTTTTTGGACGTCATGAATTCCAAGATCAAAATTCTTCTAATGCATTAAATGCTACACCTTATGAAGGACTCGTCCTAGTAAAGGACTTTCAAGTATTTTCCTAAAGTGTAAAGAGTGAGCAAAAACAAAAACCGACCATAATGTAAAATCATATCTATGCAAAGTATACTTATATCCCTAAAAAAAAATATATATATATATATGTATATATATAAATTATACATAATAACACACCGTTGCAGACACAACGATTGATTTTATCTTGAATATGAATCCCCTACTCCAAGTTCGGGAAAAAAAAAACCCATTAAAATAGATAGCCAAACTAGTTTAAAACAAAGAATCTCAAAACCTGCTCAAAAAACCAACCCCATTAAAATAGGTAGTCAAAATAAGGGCCGTTTGGAACCATAGTTGAAATTAGAGTTTTTTAAATTGAAATTAAAATGTATGTTTCGACTAAAATATAAATTGAAAGGAATTGTGAAACAAGAAATAATATATAAAATTAAAATTTATTTTCAAAATTATACATAATATGAACCTTACTTCATTTCTCTTATTTCTTATCTCTTATTGTTATGATCATTTAGATATTAAAATAATCTTATTTCGACTTTTAAGTAAAAAAGTTATAAACTTTTAAAGTTTGATTTTTATGAAAATTTGAGAGTAAAGTAAGATGTAAATTTAAGTGTTTCAAAATGAAATAAGCAAAATTTCATAGGTAATCATTGTTCCAAACAAGCTTAAAAACAGAGAAAGAAACTCAAAACCAGCTCAAAAAAAGAAAAAAGAAAAAAAAGAAAAAAAAAGAGTTACTTAAAACCAAAAAAGAATTAAAAGCAAAGCAAAAACATAACAACAAGAATTACCGGCAAATAAGAGATATCCAAACTTCGAAGTTCTCTACACTTAACAGCAATCAAACCAACACCAAAATCACCAACCCCCAAACACCATCTCAGGCTAATCAGCCTCAGCTTCCGACACCCAACCGCCACACACCCAACCCCCAAATCCGTAATCGCTTTACACCTCGACAGCCACAGCTTCTCCAGACTCTTCGCCTCCGCTGCCAACGCCGCGATCGCCGAGTCCCGAATCCCCGTCGCGTTCGACAGGTCAACCTCCACCAAGTTCCGGCAATTCACCGCCAAACACCTCAGCCCGGCGCCGGAGAAGCACCGCGACCTCGACAGATCCACGGCCCGCAACTTGTCGCCGCACGCATTCGAGATGTCGGCGAGAGAGGGGTCGGTGACTATGGGGCAGAGGCTGAGGTCGATGCGCCGCACGTTCCGGAAGCGCGTGAGCAGCTTGCGGAGGTAGTGGTGTCGGAATGGCCGGAGGGTCTTGCGGTGTTTGGCTTCGAGGGAGTAGAAGGAGGTGCAGACGAGAGAGAAGGACTTTCTGTCGAGTGGGGTTTCGTCGAGGCAGTCGAGGATTGAGAATATGAGCTCCTCGGAGAGAAGATCGAACAGGTTGGTCGAGGTTTCATCGGATTTTTGCTTCTTGTTTTCCGTCATCGTGGTTGTCTCCGATGTTTTTCTGGGAGTTTTTGTTTGGGCTTTTATAGGTGGAGAAGAAGAAAGAAGAATTCCGGTGGCTTTCTTTTGAGAAATGGGGAAATTAATTTTTTTTTCTTTTATTTTTTATTTTTTAATGAAGAAAAATAAATAATGATCTGGTTTGGTTTTTTTAGGCTTGTTTGTTGGGTTAAGCTCCAGGGGAGTGAAGAAGAAGGAGAATCCAAATTTACGTTAGTGTCCTTTGTATGCGTTTAGTGCGTGTTCTGTTTTATTTTGTCGTTTAATGTCGTAAAAGGACGAAATCATCCTTCCTTAAAAAAAAAAAATTTTAAACAAAGCAAAATAAAAATAATAAACCAATATTTTTTTAATTATAATTTATCCATTCTTGTTTTATTGTAATTCTCTTGGATTTTTTTATTTTTATATTTTCGTCTATTGTCATTTTTGTGATATTATTATTTTGTTAATGTTCGGAGTAAGTTATTTCTACGAAAAAGTCTCTTTTTCTTTACATCATACATGACATCGCACTATAACTTGCCAATGAAGTTTTAGCCAAAGGAAAAAAAATTCATTTTGAGATAACAATTTTGAACTCCAAAATTGATAAATAAAATTTTGATTAGTTGAAAGCTAGTAAGTAGTCAATAGGAAGGGATATATAAATGTTTTTATTTCTTAGATTTTATTTGACATCCAAATTTAATTTTATTTAAACTATTTTTTTTAATTTATCTCTTTTTTAAAAAAATCAATAAAATTTATTAACTAAATTTTAAAATATTTACCCACTCTAAGACTTTGTTGGTGTTACAGTTTGAGTTGAAAATTTTAAATTTGATTTGATTGATTTTTTAAAAATTAATTATAATTTTTATTGACTTTTTAAAAAAATATAAAAATTAAAAAAAAAATTAAATTTAAAATAATTTATTAAACGGAGGCAAACTTAAAACTTTTATCTTCGACCAATAAACACTTGATCTCAAATTTATTCCTTCATTATTTTTCTTTATTTATATCACGTCTATGTATTGGAAGAAAAAGTACGAAGTGTAATAAGACAAACAAGCCTGGGTATTTTGGTCATTTAGGCAGGGAGACAGTTTCGTACGTTAAAGGACAAAAAGTACGAAGTGTAATAATAAGGGTTGTTGGAGGTTACTTTGGGTAAGTTGAAAAGTCATTTTCTTATCGCGTACCGAGGCCACCTTATTTGGTGGAGAACGTATATGAGGAAGGACAGATTCAACTTTCACTTGTACGAACAATTTGACAAAAAAAAACACCACCAATAAAAAATTAAAAACAATTCTTTTTTGTTTATTTTTGTGGACTGTGAATGTGCGCCGAACAAAATAATAAATAAAGAAATACATAAAAGGAAAAAAGAAAAAAAAACATTAGATATTCTTATCACCGTACTTATAGGTGGCGTTACGTAGTACTAGCCTTACTCAGATATGAACGGTAGGAGAGAGAAGAAATTAATTGAAAAAAGGTTTTCTTTGCTTTTTTTTCTTTTTCTTTTTCCTTTTTTTTTTCTTGAGAGAAAAAGAGAGGCACAGAGTCAAAAAAAAAAAAAAAAAAAAAATTCGGAATATGGTAGGGGAAAGGCTGACTCATACAGAGCCCTTATAAGTAATATATCCCACTAGTGGGGCACCTTCAAATTTCATTTTAATTTTAATTTTAATTTTTCTTTTTGAGTTCTCCAAAGTTTTTACTGGCACGGCTAAAAATACAGGGGTGGTGTTAATATTAAGATCATCTCTGATTCATAATTTATTTTAATATATTAGTATAATTCTAATATCAAATTTAAAGTTTATTTTCAACCCTTATACTTAAATTTCACTCGAAAAAAAAATGTGTATATTCATTTTTATTCTATTTATAACAATTTATTTCATCTGACTATATACTTACATACTTACGTATTTATTAACATATTAGTATAATAATATATTTAATTATTTATCTAACCCGTACAAAAATAAATTTTTGTATTATGTTTAATTAATTAAAATATTATAATTATTAATGTTAATGTTATGATATAATTAAAGTAATTAAATTAAAATAAATAAAACCATTTATGTAATAAAAATGATATAAGAGGATGCCATTTTATAGAAAAATATACAATTCGGGTGAGATATAAATTTTTAAACATGTTTTAGGAATTTTTTATTATTTAAAATGTAAAAACTACCAGATTTATAGTTAAATAACCCTTTTTTAAAGAAATTTTTTAATAAATAACCGAAGTTTTTAAAAATTAATTAAAAGATCAGTTTTTTTTTTTAATAAAATGGTTAATCAACTTTCTTAAATGGTCAATCAATGATTGATCATATAATAGACAATCAATGATTGATTTATGGTCAGTCACAGATTAATCATAACATAAATTATTAAATTTCGTGATTAATAATTGATTAACCATTAATTAATAACCAATTTCATAATCAATCACTAATTGATCATTAATTAATCACTGATTGACCAAATCTGAAAAATAGAAAACAACCATTTTCTTAAATAAAAAAAGTTAGGTTATCTATTAGGTGATTCAAAAAGGGCACTCAGCCTAAGTGTCCCTACAATACTGCACTAACAATAGTGCAAAATTGTTCATTCACTCCAATATAGCACAGATTTTGGCGCCACGTTGGAGAAGAAATTCAATGCCGTTTTGGCCTTTCTCGCTACAATGAACTATGAAGCTACGTTGGAGAAGGTCGAAGGGCCCATTTGAGTGAGGTTTTTGAGATGTTGTTTTGGATTAGAAATGAGTTGTAGTTTTGAAAATGTACACTCGATTAAAAAATAGTTTGGAGTGAAACAAAAAAATAAAATCTTAAAATATATTTAGAAAAAAATTAATTATAGTACGGGCAACTAGTGATACAGTATGGGCAAAATGTGTGCTAAATAAACAAATAAAATAAAGAAGAGCAAAAAAGTAAAACAAAAAATAATATTATGTGACAATTAATGACTCGTCACATAACGAGTGATGGAACTATCACATGACGATGATAGAACTGTCACATGATGATAATAGAGTAATAATCGAAAACATTATTTATGAGTTGTCGCTGTTTATAATATGTTAAAGATTTGATGGAGCAATTTAATCAAAAGGTATTATTTCAACAATATCCACATCTAAAGTCTTGTGTCAATATTGTACGAACTAATCAACGTGATTCTAACTTACCATATCTATTGCTAAAAATAAATATAGTAAAAAATATCATGGTATTTTTTGTGTTTTCTTTTTTAATTATTATAAAACAAGGGTACATCCTACAATTCAAAACAGAAAATGTCCTCGAAGTATCTACTAGATCGTTTATCAACAAGAATTGTCCTTTTCATCTTCTCAATTTTATTAACCACGAACTTATTTTTTTAAAGGTTAAACTATTAAAAAAAAACGGAAAAAGATAAAAACAAACAATGATTAAAATTGTTTGGGTGGAAGGCACCATTTTAACATTAAAATATAATAACATAATATAATAACATACTATCTTCATAATATTTTTTTTTTCAAAAAAAAAAAAACACTAAATAATAGAATGATCATTTCTAAATTATGTAGAGAGAGTAGTGTGTGTGTGTATATATGTGTGTAGCACTTAAATTGTTTCCCTGAATTTTTTTTTTTTTTTTAAACAATGTTCCTTAAGATTTCATGTAGTGGTGTTTTAGCTGAGTGGCCTAGCGGAGTGGAGGAATCTAAAGTAAAGTAAAAGGAAACAAAACAAATCGCAAAACATTCAAATATATACATGTGCTTAAAAGGTGTTGAAACTGTTTATAGATTTTGATTCTATTTTGTGTAAAAGCTGTTCTGATTCTAGGTTTCTTCTTTCTAGTTCTTAATTTGCTAGTGGTGGTCCTTTCTAATTAGAATAAATTAATTAAGAGTATAAAGGAGTAAAGTTAGTACTTACTAGAACAAATAAGGTAGCTAAATTCCTTGGGTTGTTTCCTTTTTTTTTTTTTTTTTTTTTTTTGGTTATTTAGAAGAAAACCTTTGATTCCAGATCCATTTATGTCTTGTTTTATAGTTATAAATCTCAACTGTTTAATTTGTCTTTTTTATTTTTATTTTTATTTTTATTTTTATTTTTCATGTTCTACATGCACACTCATGCACTTTTATACATATGTAAAAATTATCTTGTAATCTGCATATTGATCCCACAAGGTCTTGACACAATTTATTAAGGTCTTGTTTGGTTTACAAGTCTAACTCCAATCAAATTATACATTTTTAGTAGAATTTCTGTATTTTTCTGAAAAATCAACGAAAATTATAACTATATTTTAAAAAATTAACCGATTTCAACTTATAAATTTTAACTCCAATCCACGATCACTTTGTTCTCCTAAACCTTCAGAAGCCCTTTTCAACTCTCTAAATTTTGAATTATTCCTACTTTATCTTAGAAATTATGTTAAAATTTAAAAATATATTTGTCAAAAAATTACATAAATCGAGTGGGTTAAGAGCGATCAAGTGATCTTTTTTATTGATTTTGATAGACGTTCTACCGAAAAGGGTTAAGTAAGACTAATTATTTTTTTTAATATGATGTTAATGGAATTCTAATAGAAAGAATTAAGCATGATTAATTAAAAAATTTTAAAAATAAAGTAAGAATTTTTAAAATTTAGGTGGCAAAAGAGAAATAACCTAGATTCGGGAATATGTAAATTTGGTCCTATACTAAATCCAAAGATCAGCTTAAAAAAAAAAAAAAAAGAAATCCAACATCACGTCATTGTTTGTTTTGAAAGTTATGTGCCTACCCCTCTCCCCCTCTTAAAGTTTGAATCAATCTTGAATTAAATATGATTAATCCAATATGAAAATATCTTAAAATTTGAGAAGTGCATTTAATCCTTTATTAAATCTATAATATACTTAAATTTGAAGAAAAAAAATAAAAAAAACAATATTTATTAAAAAAAAAAAAAGGCATGAATAGATATTGAGACAAAGTCAAAGATTCAGAGCTGTTGCTTGTTGGATGAGTACAGTTGATGCATGGGGCAATTAGTATCAAGGACAAGAATACATCTGCGTACATGATGCCATTTGGGATATTATTTTATTTACTATTATTTTCAGTTCCTTTCTCTTTGGTACTCACCTTCTAAGTTCTAATGCTTCCAATATTCTTATTTCTTCATACAACCACTTCTAGCTTATTTTATTTTAATTATTCATTAAGACACTTTAATATTAATATTCATGCGGTCATGACACATCATAAGAGTTAAGAATGATGGTCCTAGTAATGTGCTACTATCATAATACATATATGGTATGAATAAATTCTTTCATGACTTAAAAAAGAATGATGATCCTAATCAATAAGGTGCTAGTATCATAATACATATATAACTCATCTTTCATCCTATATATATCAACTTGAATATTTAAAATACCAGAATATCTTGAGTCAATACACAACTTTAGATAAGAAGTCAACGAATGGTATTTTCTCGACCTCCCTATTTTTAAGAGATAGAAATGGGCTAAAAATGACATAAAGTCAACAAAATCAACTAATTAAAGACTAGAAAATATTGAATGGTTAATGAATGAAATCATACGTATGAAGTAAAGTCAATAAATAATCAAATACGGAAACTAAATTCAATAACAATAATGATATGAGGCCCGAATAAGTAAATTGAAGGACAAAATGAACAAAATATGTCAAATCAACGAGAAAGAAAATTCATAAGGGAAAGTCCATAGATCTGGAAAAAGTAAGTAATTTCTAAAATTGAAGGACAATCATGAATGAATTAGGAAACACGCCTATATCATCAATTATAAATAAAAAGAATAGTGCTAAAAACACCGACTACTATCTCAATTTTTTAATACTAACTTACGTGATAGTGAGTTATCATATTTTTACTAATAAATACAATCTTATAATGTTAAAGACTTACCATTAATAGAATGACAATTCATTAATCATATATTAACAGAAAAAAAAAAAGAATAAAAAAGACAATTCATATATCAGATAAGTTGAAATTTAAAAATTATGATTATAGCTAGTGTCCTTTGTATTTTTTCCAATAAAAAATACCCCAACACACAAAGGCGACGCATCTTTGTATATATATAACAATTACACCCATTTTTTCTTCACCTTCTCTTTTTGCTAGAAATCCCTTTTTCTCTCTCCCTATTCTTGCTCTCGAACTATTGTAACACTTTATCATTATTGTGGAAGATCTCCCTGAGCCTATATAGAGAGGAAGTGGCTCTCATTATTAACGAGCGAACCTCTTGATACTATTTTATATTTATGCACTTTTATTTTCATTATTCTTACATTAAACTTACCATTGAGATCGATTGGTAAATCAATCGAGCGACCCCTAACCTTAGTTGTTGACTCAATAACAAATTGATTGTAGAAATCACCTTCTAAATAAAATTAAAAGTATATGCAAAGAATTAATTATAAATCTAATTTGGCCTCACATGATATATACATGGAGAATTTTATAATATGGTATTAAAATGAAACCCTACTAGCAGAACAAAATTATAAACAGTTATATCTTCATCAAATATATTGGATTATCATATTTTTCTAAATAAAATATTGTAGAGGGTAAATCAAATTAATTTCTTTAGGGGCCTATGACCAATAAAGATGTCCTTCGATGTTTCATCTTGTCCTGAGATTGATCTAGCGAGTTTGCAAGTAAATAAATAGCAGAAAAATAATTAAAGACATACAAATTTAAAGAGATTCACTCTTAATGCTAAAACTATGTTCTCTATGGTACTTGGGTTTGCAAGAGAGCATGAAGAAGGCAAGAAACTTTAGAGAGATAACAAAATTTGGAATTGCAGAAAATATGAAGTGCTTGGGATATGTAAAACCCGTGTCAGGGATATCTTGAGGCGTTTTCATTTTGTAGCTGTAGTCTTATTTCTTGAATTTGAGTGAGATCTTGTACTTGACTTTTGGAGATACTTTCATTTCATTAAATAAAAATCCACTTTTCTTGTAGAGTTAGCATCTTTAGAGATAAGGCCGAGACTATCATTCTTGAGTTGGTTTTCCTTAAATCTCAAAAGATATATATATATATATATATATATATATATTTTAGAGGAATGTTATAAGAATAATTTAGGGAGCAGTCGATTGGAATCATGGTACGGTCATAGTTGACTTCTGGAGACCACAACCACATTCAAACAGTAATCTTCGGGCTTGTGTGGCTTGATTCTGATTGTTCTTTTCTTTTACATACATTGTCAGTTATAACTGATTCAAGATATCATGTGTCCGATATACAATGAGGGACGTAATCTACTCTATACAAGTATACTTATTCGATCTGATTTTTAAAAATTTCAAAGTACGAATATTATTAATTAATGTCACATGGAATAATGTCCAATAATCTTTACTCCCTCAGATTGATTTGGTCTGAACAATTTCAAACTAAAAAACAATGTCACCACAAAAACCTGCACCAGTCTCATCCGAAGAGACCCACTAAGCCCTCACCCCAACACCAATTAATTTATGATTAAATTGATGAAATACATAAACCCCGAACAAACCAACCTAATATATTTAAAATTGTGTCAAGTATTTCTTAGGGCATTGTCATCGTACGGAAACATGTTAAAATACTGCATTTCAATGACTCTTTGATAGCGCAAAATGTAATATTGTTCTATTTATTTTTTTAAAGGTTTATTCTAATATATTTCTCATTAATTTTACTTTGAACTTCTCTAACTTATTCATTTTACGTAAATTTTGGTAATATATATATAAAACGGGTATTAGCATACTAAATCCTTAGGATTTATGGTAAAAACAAACGAAAAACCATTATAAAGGGGTAATATTCATAGATGTGCCCTTTCTTAAATATTTCTCAAAAACCCCAAAATAGAAATCGGACGTCCCACTTAGGAGTACATCGATCATGACCACATCATCAAAATTTAGTGGAAATTATATAGGGATCCCCAATTACCATTTAGAAAAAGTTTTTTTAAAAAAGGTCACTCAATTTGTGAACGTGTATACAGTATACACCAGGTAATAATATGATACAACACTCTTACTTGGTTCAAAAGGGTTTTACTTTTTTTAAAAAAAATTTTTTTAAGAGAAATTATCATTCAAATTTAAATTGAGTATAAACATCAATGTCAGAGATGAAACAATCCTATAATACAAGAAATATAACTCTCGACTAAGATCGATTCCATCAGTAAAATTTGATGAAGGTCAGTGAGGAGGACATAAGTCGAGACCCGGTGACCGAAAAATTATTGACAATCCTATAATCAAGCATTGTTTCTCATATTATTATTATTATTATTCTTAAAATATTGTTCCTTAAGATTTTATTTAGGGGAGTTTTAGCGGAGCGGAGGAATCTAAAGTAAAAGAAAACAAAACAAATCGCAAAACATCCAAATATATACATGTGCTTAAAAGGTGTTTGGACCTGTTTTATAGATTTTGATTCTATTTTGTGTAAAAGCTGTTCTGATTCTACGCTTCTTTCTTCTAGCTCTTAATTTGCTCGTGGAGGTTATTTCTAATTAGAAGAAATTAATTAAAGATTATAAAAGAGTAAAGTTAGTACTTACTAGAACAAATAAGCTAGCTAAATTCATTGGGTTGTTTCCTTCTCTCTCTCTCTTTTTATTTTTTTATTTTTATTTTTTTTATAGAAGAAAACCTTTGATTCCAGATCTATTTGTGCCTTGTTCTTATAGTTATAAATCTCAACTGTTTAATTTGTCTTCTTTTTTTTTTTTTTTTTCTTCATGTTCTACATGCACATTCATGCACTTTTATACATATGTAAAAATTATCTTGTAATCTGCATATTGATCCCACAAGGTCTTGACACAATTCATTAAGGTCTTGTTTGGTTTACAAGTTTAACTCTAATCAAATTATACTTTTTCAACTGAATTTTTGTATTTTTTTTAAAAAGTCAACGAAAATTATAATTAGAAAATTATAACTAGTTTTTGAAAAGTTAACCAACTCTAACTTAAAAATTTTAACTCCAATCGACCATCCAAACACAAGCTAGCTTTAGGGTTAGGTTACACTTTGTTCCCCTAAACTTTCACAACTCCTTTTTTATTCTCTAATTTTGAGTCATTCCCACTTTATCTTAGAAATTCTGTTAAAATTCAAAAATATATTTTTCAAAAAAAAAAAAAATACAGAAATCGAGTAGGTTAAAAGCGGTTAAATGTTCTTTTTTTGTTGATTTTGATAGAAGTTCTATCAAAAAGGGTTAAGTAAGACTGATTTTTTTAATATAATGTTAATAGAATTCTAATAGAAAGAATTAAGTAGGATTAATTAAAAATTTTAAAAAATAGAGTGAGAGTTTCTAAAATTTAAGTGACAAAATAGAAATGATCCTAGATTTGGGAATATGTAAATTTGGTCCTTTACTAAATCCAAACATCAGCTTATAAAAAAAAAAAAAAAAAAAAAAAAAGAGATCCAACATCACATCATCGTTTGTTTTGACAGTTATGTGACTTCCCCTCCCCCTCTTAAAGTTTGAATTACTATTGAATTAAATATGATTAATTCAAAATGAAAATATCTTAAAATTTGAGAAGTAAATTTAATTCTTTATTAATTCCATAATATAGTTAAATTTTAAGAAAAAAGAAACAAGGTTTATTAAAAAAAAAAAAAAAAAAGAAGCATGAATAGATATTGGAGACAAAGTCATAGATTCAGAGCTGTTGCTTGTTTCCATCACACACACACACACACACACAAAGAGCTGTTGCTTATTGGATGCGTACAATTGATGCAGGGGCAATTAACATCAAGGACAAGAATACATCTTTGTACATGATGCCATTTTGGATTTTATATATAGTATAAGTGGATACTTAAAAGTTATGATTATATCGGGTCCTTTGTATTTTTCCAATAAAAAGACCCCGACACACAAAGGAGAAACATCTTTGCATATCTATAACAATTACACCCATTTTTTCTTTACCTTCTCTATTTGTTAGAAATCCCTTTTTCTCTCTCCCTATTCTTGCTCTCGAACTATTGTAACACTTTATCATTATAGTGGAAGATCTCCCTGAGCCTATAATAGCTATATATAGAGGAAGTAGCTCTCATTAACAAGCGAATCTCTTGCGCTACTATTTTATATTCATTATTCTTACATCAAACTTACCATTGAGATCGACTGGTCAATCAATCAAACCCCTAACCTTAGTTGTTGTCCCAATAACAGATTGATTGTAGAGATCACCTTCTAAATAAAATAACAGGTATATGCAAAGAATTAACTATAAATCTAATTTGGCCTCACGTGATATATACACGGAGAAATTTATAATATGGTATTAAAACGAAATCCTACTAGTAGAACAAAATTATAAACAGTTATATCTTCATCAAATATATTGAATTGTCATATTTTCTAAATAAATTATTGTAGAGGGTAAATACAATTAATTTCTTTAGAGGCCTATGACCAATAAAGATGCCCTTTGATGTTTCATCCTGTCCTGAGATTGATCTAGCGAGTTAGCAAGTAAATAAATAGCAAAAAATTAATTAAAGATATACAAATTTATAGAAATTCACTCTTAATGTTAAAGCTACGTTCTCTAGGGTACTTGGGTTTGCAAGAGAGCTTGAAGAAGGCAAGAAACTTGAGAGAGATAGCAATAGTGAGAAAATTCAGAATTGCAGAAAATATGAGGTGCTTGGGGTGATTTGTGATATGTAATACCCGTGTCAGGGATATCTTGAGGCGTTTTCATTTCATAGCTTTAGTCTTTTTTCTTGAATTTGAGTGAGATCTTGCACTTGGCTTTTGGAGATACTTTCATTTCATTAAATAAAAATATACTTTTCTTGTAGAGTAAGCATATTTAGAGATAAGGCAGGAGACCATCATTCTTGAGCTGGTTTTCCTTAAATCTCAAAAGAGAGAATTTTTGTTTTTGTTTTTTTTTTTAGAGGAATGTTATAAGAATAATTTAGGGAGCAGTCGATTGGAATCATGGTGCAGTCATAGTTGACTTCCGGAGACCACAACCACATTCAAACAGTGGTCTTCGGGCTTGTGTGGCTTGATTCTGGTTGTTCTTTTCCTTACGTATGTTGTCAGTTATAACTGATTCAAGATATCATGTATCCAAAATACACCAAGGGACGTAATCTACTCTAAACAAGTATACTTGTTCGATCTGAGTTTTAAAAATTTCAAAGTACGAATATTTAGTAATTAATGTCACATGGAATAATGTCGAATAATCTTTACTCCCTCAGATTGATTTGGTCTGAACAATTTCAAACTATAAAACAATGTCACCACAAACAACCTGCACTAGTCGCATCCAAAGAGACCCACTAAGCCCCCACCCCAACACCAATTAATTTATGATTAAATTGATGAGAGACAAAACCCCAAACAAACCAACCTAACATACTTAAAATTGTGTCAAGTATTTCTTAGGACATTATTATCGTACGGAAACATGTTAAAATACTGCATTTCAATGGCTTTTTGATAGCGCAAAATGTAGTATTGTTCTATTTATTTTTTAAGGTTTATTCTAATCTATTTCTCATTGATTTTAAGGTTATGTTCATTTTTATCACCTGAGTTTTAAAAACTGTTTTGTCCTGTGAACTTTGAACTTCTCTAACTCAATTCACTTACTAAAATTTTGGTAATATATATACGGGTATTAATCTTCCTAAACCCTTACGATTTTTGTTATAAACAAACGAAAAACCATTATAAAGGTGTAATATTCATAGCTGTGCCCTTTCTACGATATTTCTCAAAAACCCCAAAATAGAAATCTGACGTCCCACTTAGGAGTACGTCGATCATGACCACATCATCAAATTTTAGTGGAAATTATATAAGGATCCCCAATTACCATTTAGAAAAAGATTTTTTAAAAAAGGTCGCTCAATTTGTGAACGTGTATACAGTATACACCATCTAATAATATGATACTACACTCTTACTGGTTGAAAAGGTAATACTACTGTATTTTTTTTTATTTTTAAGGAAAATTATTATTCAAATTAAAATTGGATATAAATATATCAATATTAGATATGAAACAATCCTGTGATATAATAGACATAACCTTCGACTAAGATCGATTCCATCAGTAAAATCTGATGAAGCTCAATGAGGAGGACATAAGCTGAGACTCAGTGACAGAAAAATTCTTCGAATTTCTTGACAATCCTATAATCAAGCATGTACAAAGTTCTTTTTAAAAAAACGTCTACAATCGATGTAATATTCCGATTGTTCGAGAGACAGTCACTTGCAGTATATAGACTATAACAAACTCCGCATAGCTCTAATACTAACGGAGTCCATAGATATATACCTCTATAAAATAATTCAAGTGGAAATCATGCACAAAAACAAACCGAAGGTGGGGGAACTACCTCCTTTAATACAAAATTAAAACTAAAACACAAAAACAAAGCATTATTATAAAATATCATCTCCCGCTAAATTCTCGCCCAACATGGAACAACCACTCTACAACATGCCACAACTCAGAGGCAATCAATTGGCTCGATTGGAGGTAAGAGATCACTTCACTAACATCAGATCACCAAGGCCTCGCTAGCCCCTTAAACCGCCGGAAGCTCGCCGGTTAGATCTGGTCGAGAAACTCTCAATTAAGACCATTTGACTTCATCCCATCGAGATCACCGAACCGCTGATTACCTTTGCTAGCCACGGTAACAGCAGTGGTGGAAGTCCCATAGAAAGAGAAACCATAGTTTATTATAATTTGGAGAGAAAAAAGAGGAAAGAGAAAACCCTTTTAATCATAATTATTTTGAGAGAAAAAAGGGGAGGGTAATACTATTTTAATTAGTCAAAATCTATAGAATAAAAGTATTTTTTGTTAAAACTTAATAATATAATGATAAAAAAAAAACGGGATTAGTGAGAAATTTCATTAATGTGAGAGGTCTAGATTTTGAAGAAGAATGAAATTATATAACCTTTTGTCTATTGAACAAAATAAGAGACAGATAAATCAAAATAAGTTCCAATATTTGGTGTCCACTACCCTTCAATGTTTACAAGGACGATAAGTACTTTTACAACCAAAAAAAAAAAAAAAAAGGAAAAATCAAATTAAAACCGAGTACCATAAAACGATTATTTCAACAATATCCAAATCTAAAGTCTTGTATCAATTTTACGCACTAATCAACTTGACTTTAACTCACCATATCTATTGCTAAAAAAATATAATACAAAAATCATGGTATTTTTTGTGTTTTCTTTTCCAATTATTATAAGATAAGCTCACGTCACTACAAAAATCAGGGCCTTTCTCATCTGTTCTACGAAGACGAGAAAGATATTTTCTCATCGGTCACTCAACCGACGAGAAAGGCAGGGACGAGAAAGGTCCCGGCCTTTTCTCGTCGGTTGCTATTCCACCAATGAGAAAAGGTTTTTTTTTTTTTTTTTCCTTCGTTTCTTCCCTACCCCAATTTTTTTATTGATTTTTTTTTCATTTAATACAAAATCTATAGATGCAAGGTCAGCTAATAATTTCCAAGTAAAAAAAAAAAAAAAAAAAAGGTCGGCTAATAACCGACCATAAAAGTATCAAACTTCACACCAATCATCAAGTGGTATCAAATATACACAATAACAAGAAATCAGGTTTTTAAATAAGAGTCAGAGAGAGGAGACACGGCAGCAGCGGTGGTGGTAGAAAGAGGAGTGGTGGCAGAGGCGGCGGTGGCAGAGAGAGGAGCAATGACGGCTTTGCACGACTGCAACAGTGGTGGCAGAGAGAGGAGCAGCGGCGGCTACGGCACGCGATTATAGCAGAAAGGAAAGTGTTTGATGTAGCGGAAGCGTATAAAAATACACAAATTTTTTTATTCTTAAAGAATATACTTGAAAATATGCAAGATAAGTTATGTTAGATTAGGTGATTCTAACGAGAATACCGAAAATCATGTAACTCTATTAAAAGAACTCTCAAAGGAATTTTATTAATAATCACTAAAACTCCTCTACAAAATAACAAAGAAGCCTTTGAATAGAAATTCTAATCCTAATCCTATTCAAATTTGAAATAGTAAAAGATAACTCCTAAAATATAAACTTCATAAGATAATTCCTAAATAATTTAAATAAAGATAATATACAAATAATTTAAATAAAGATAAGCTTTTAAAATTAAAATACTCTCTACTTATCCTATTTATATATATATTGCATTAGTGTTCCTCAAACTTTTTCACAACCCAACTAAAAGTAAATGAGATCGATAGAAGATCGAGTTTGGGATGATATTTGGGGCGGGGAGAAAATGAGATCGAGTTTGGGGTGAATTTTGGGGACTGAGAGAAAACGACATTGAACATAGGAGATTGAGGGATGATTTTGGGAGAAGAGAGAGATTTGGATGGTTAAAATTTGGGGAGGGCACACGATTGAGAGAGAGATTAGTGAGGGCAAATTAGAGCTGCATTGGGGAGGGGCTCGTGCGAATTTTATTTTATTTCATTTATTATATCTCATCGCTTCCGAGGTGGAAAGCGGTATTTCTCGTCAGTTGTCCAAAAACAGATGAGAAACCCTTTCCTCATTGACCAACGCACCAAATGATGAGAAATGCTATGATTTTTTAGTTCATGCTAATGACATTAAAAGAAAATGTCATCGAAGTATCTATAAGGTCTTTTCGAGAAAGAGATGTATTTTCACCTTCTTAGTAGTTGTTTGGTGTTGTAGTTGGGACTCATAAATTTGAGTTCAAACTCAACTTAAGTTATTTATTGATTTATTTTAGTCCCAACCTACCTTTGGACTGTTGCACAGTAAATTCAGATAAGATTACTATGAGTGATTTTCTCTTCCATAAGCTGCTACAATCGCGCAAAACTCTGATCCCATTCACCCCCTTTCTGCTTCGGGTCTTCTCATCGAATATATTCGATTCCCTGAGACCATCAGCTGCGATCATGTGTAGCAGAGATTCTCCCTCTCTCAAATGCATCAGTAAGCTCTATTCTTCAATCATGTACGCCTCTCTCTCTTCATTTCACTCGATTCTGGGTTGTATAAATTTTGAGGTTTTTGCTTCCCTCTATCTAATATCACACTAAATCTAGGGCCGGCAATTCCGGACACGACACGGTGACACAACACGAGAACGACACGTAATAAATGGGTTTGGACCGCACGTTTAATAATTGGGTCGA
This sequence comes from Ficus hispida, assembly GCA_025413025.1. NCBI lineage: Eukaryota > Viridiplantae > Streptophyta > Magnoliopsida > Rosales > Moraceae > Ficus > Ficus hispida. Next base: position 23,243,136 of record CM046372.1, read on the forward strand.
CACGTTTAACACGAAAATAAATAGGCCGGAAACGGGCTAACACGATTAACACGTTTAACACGTTTATGTTAGAATTTTCAACTATTCTAAAGCTCTTTTTATAACAAGTATAGGCCCATTTGTGTGTTTGATACAAGACCAGAAAATAACTATTGAAGAATTTCTACTATTGAGACAATATAAATCAGAAGTTATGGAGATGTTGCTTCTGATATAAAATAATAATCTTATAATTAACTAGTTAATAATATAAAATTGTAAACAAATTATAGTTAGAGTTAACTAGTTAATAATATAAAATAGTAAACCTAATTATGTGTATATATTTAGATTAGGATATTAGGGTAATCTTATAGTTAACAAATACATAAATTTATTAGGATGTAAAACAGTAAAACTTACTCATCATTTTGAAACTATATTTTTCAAATTTGAACTTCAACTTTCCAAATTCTTATTGACCATGAAAAAAAAATTCAGAAATAATATTTAAATATTCTTGTCATCATTTCTGTATTTTTTACTTGTTGTCTTCGAATTACTATTGTAGTTTATTCTTTTACTTGTTGTTTAAAGTAACTAAGTATTTGATAATACTATAAAATATGTTTAACTCCAAAACAATGTTAGTCTGTTTGGTAATCAATAAGTCAGTCTAGTGTGGTATTATGGTGGCACTACGGAATGAAAAATAATACTAATAATAAACAAAAAATTACTTGTATAAATTATTGAAATATAAATAGAAAAATAAGAATTATTGTTTTTGTCTTTTTGATATGGTATCAATAAATTATATGTCTACCCTTTCAAATATATATATATATATAATATATATATATATATTATACAAAAGCTAATGTTTTTATCTTAACTATATTAAAAAAAGTGGATGTTGATTGTTGCTTCCATTGCTCCTCGTAATTCTTTTCTCACAAGGCCCTCTGATTTCGGAATGCCACGTATTTCATGATTCATATTATTTTATACTAAATAACAAATCTTTCCATTTGTTAACTTGTATAGACTTTTCCTACATGAAAAATGTTATGGGATATCAATTCTAATTTAGACTATTGCATATCAACAAATATAATATGTGAGTTGTCATTATATAATTAGTAAGTCTTTAAAATTAAAAAAAAAGTATATATTTACTTACTTGTAACAAGCTAACAACTATTATTAAAAGTTGAGATTGAAATTGGCATCTCAAGCATTACTCTGACTTTGTAATTCTTCTGGTTTTCATTAATCCAAGCATGTATTCAAATCATTAATTTTTTAAACTTAATTGTAATGTTTTAACATGCATTTGATGGTAAGATTTAGATTATACTATTTGAGTTTGAATTAAATTATATATTTAGTGAGACGTTTGAATTATTATAGTTAAAAAATGAAAAAAACTTAAATGTATTCAAAACTGCTGTTATACAATTTAATATTCAAAATATTCATTTCCCACTATTGTTTTTTTAAATTTTCTTTTTGCCGCCTTGGTTTTCTCTCTACCACTTGCTTTGCTTTTCGACGTTCAAATCTGACTTTTATGTTTTCCATTACTTTTTAAACTCATTTCCTTTACTGAGAAAGTTTCTAATGCTTCTACTTTCTGTTATTTTCCTCTCAAATTTTCCATCTCATTGCTTTACTTTTTTTTTTTTTGGTGATAATTATCTCACTACTTTTACCTCTTTACCAGCCATAGCCATTCCTCTGTACCCGTACCACCATTAATTGTTAATTATATTAAATGTATCATGGCAGTATGGGCTGTATGGCACACATCTTCTCTATCTCTCTCTCGATCACTACTACAAAATGTAGATTCCACGACCGTTTTTTAAAAAACCGTCGTGGAAAATGCGGCAAAAACACGAAGCGGAACAGGATTTCCAAAAACCGTCGTGAAAACCGAAGCTTCCACGACGGTTACAGAAAACCGTCATAGAAGACCATTCTTCCACGACGGTTTTCTATAACCGTCGTGGAAGCTTGAGATACCACAACGGTTAAAAAAACCGTCGTGGTATCTCAACTAAAATTTTTTAATTAAAAAAAAAAACAGTCGTTGAATTTAATTTTTTTTAAATTAGCTACCACGACGGTTTCCAAAAACCGTCGTGGTAGGTACGGATGAGGGAATTTTTTTAAAAAAAAAATTTTGAAATTTTGACCTACCACGACGGTTTTTTGGAAAAACCGTCGTGGTAGGTCAAAAAATTAAAAAAAAGTTTTTTTTGAAAAATTAAAATTTTTTTTTTAATTTTCATTTTACCACGATGGTTTTTCCTAAAAACCATCGTGGTAGGGCATCTACTACGACGGTTTTTAGGAAAAACGGTCGTTGTATGATGAAAATTAAAAAAAAAAAAATTTTTTGAATTTTTCAAAATTTTTTTTTTAATTTTTTGACCTACCACGATGGTTTTTTAGAAAAACCGTCGTGGTAGGTGAAAAACCGTCGTGGTAGGTCAAAAAATTCAAAAATTTTTTTTTTTTGAAAATTTCACCGCACCAATTTCTTTTCCACCGCACCATTTTCTCTCCTCCATCTGCCATCTGATCGCCGCCCTCCATTTCTTACTCTCTCTTTTTTATCTCTCCTATCACTATCTGCCATCAATTTGTCTCTCTCTTTCTCTCTTCCTCTGCCTGTCACTGTTAACGTGGATGCAAGCCTCGTGATCGCAAGCTCACGATTTCAGCTTACAAATCGCACTCGATAGCGCTAGGGTTTTTCATAAACGTGTTTGTTTTCGTGTCAACCCGTCTTGGCCCGTTTAATAATCGTGTTCGCGTGTCGTGTCATGCTACCCGTTTATTAATCGTGTCGTGTTCATGTTTAAGTTCGTGGCCTGTTTATTAATCGTGTCGTGTTCGTGTTCAAGCTAATCGTGTCGTGCCGTAATCGGGCTGGCCCGAACATGGCCCGCGAACACGATTTGCCAGCCCTAACTAAATCCAAAGTCTTCCCTTTTCCTCACCCAATGGAAACCAGCATATTTTAACTCATCCCTTTCTGAACCTAAAATCCCTAATTTAGTTTCTAGTGTTTCTCTACTTTTGGGATTTTACTTTTAATAACAACGGGGAATTTACGAGATCATCGAGTCTGTTTAACCAAAAAAAGTAATTGGTCTCACCTGTGGCCGAAGCAACGTCTACTAGGGTATGCAAAGCACAGTCAAACTAGAGGGCCCATTGCCCACTATTTCCAATTTTGGAAATCAAGTTCTCTACCAATTGCTTCCTATCCTGATCCGCCATTAACCACTGTATACTCATCCTCTGGATTGAACTCGATAACCCTAGTATAACCTCTTAACTTTGTTCTCAAATAATTTCGTTACTGTCGCATTTGTGTTTGTTGTTTGAATCATGAGTTGTGTGGAGTTGTCATCCTTTTATTTTTTTTGGTTTATTTAAAAAAAAATGGTGTAGCTCTGAAAATTATCAATGTACTTCCCGGCTGCTTTGCATGAGTTTCTTCTACTTTAATATACTAGTTTTGTATTCTAGATTAATGGTCTTCATATTTATAGAGAGGCCTGATTTGTTCTAGTTTAATGTGTTTGCAGCTATGTGGTGAATGGTGTTGTTTTTTGTTTTTTGTTTTTTTTAATTTTTTGGCCGCTTGATTTGGTTCTTTTCTACATGTTCATTCACAGATTTAGGGGCATGGTGTTTACATATTTTGAACTTTTCATGTTTACATGTTGCTATTGATGTGCACTTTTCCCATCATTTTGACTATGATGCATGAACCTATATGTTATTTTGTCTGACTGGTAAGTTAAGATTCCAATATAGAATTTTAGTTACTGGTATTTGAACCCAGTTTAGTATTTAAGGGGCTCACTTATATGTTCTAGTTGCCATGAACTTGTTTAAGCCCTAACCCCTGGTTTATATGCCACCACAGCTAATTTTATATTAGATCTGTGACACGTTTAAGATGAAATTTACCAAGAGATTTAAACTTAACCAAATTCTACTTATTTAGTGACTATTGAAAAAGCTGTTTTTCTGTTTTAATTGACAAATTATCAAAAAGATGCCTCGCAAATCATCAGGTCAGTTGTACTTTTGGGATGATGCAAAGGAAAAGAATTTCCTTGAAAAATTGGATGAGTATTTGTCATATAGTGGCGATGAACATCCCTTAATTCATATTCTTGAGCAATGGGCTGCTGAGTTTAATATGTTATATGGTGGAGTACCCGCATATGGCTTAATATTGTATTAAAAAAAAAAGATTGCATGTAGAAAATATATAGGGGCTAGAAGGCATTATAAGTTCAGACCGGGTTTGGATATGATTCGACAACTGATAGAGCCATATGCTCGAGTGATACTTGGCAGAGCTTTGTCCAAGTAATTGCATTGTCTTCTTATCATGAGTATTTACTTTTTAAGCAAATAACTAGTTGATGAGGATGTGGGAATTATTGCATTTGTAGGTTCACAAGGAGTGCAACCATTTCCGCTACGAGGGACTTCGCCAGAATGAGTTGTATTACAACATTTTTGAAAAGAATCATGCAGCTAGCGTTTTAGATTTTGGGTTCGTGACTATACGGGAGGCTAGTAATCCATACATGGACAACATCGAAACCCAACAGGTTTTAAGTAGGGATTTAACACCGAATAACAATCGGTGGCTAGGCGTCAACCATGGAATGGGAGACAAAGCTGGTCGATCATGATCTAGGGGTAGTTCTAGCAAGAGAAAGCAAAGAGAGGCAAATAGACGAGATTACTTACTCGGTTATGTATCAAATAGTCAGTCATTTCTGTGGTTACTCATAAATGGGTACTAGTAATGAACAATCAAGCCAACCAGATCACTTGCTTACTTGCATGAATATGTTGACCGAGATGGGTATTCCGTTTAATGTTTAGATGATTAAGTGGCACTACTTCGAGGCTCATCCACGGGTGTAACATACCTTCTCACACCTACCCGATAAAGATAGGCAGGATATTATTGCATTTGTTGTGAAATCCCAGTCCTCACCTGACGCTTGAGTTTTTCCTAAATTCATTTTTTTAGGCTAATATTCGTTTTCCCTAGGCATTACACTGCTTTGGTTCATTTGTTGTTGGATTATGTTTTTTTTATTTTATTTATTTATCATGTTGGGCCCGATAAATGTTGGGTGTGTTCGTTGCTCCACTTGAACTTATTTATGTTGTTGGTTTATATGATTTTACATGTTAGGTATTGAATATTTACTTCGTTAATCATTAATTGTACAATTTGAAAAAAAATAGTTTATGATTTTTTGAAAAGAAAGTTTATGAGATTCATTTTTATTCTGAGTGCTTAATTAAATTGGTATGAAAACAAATGGTCTTAAACAAGTACACAAGTTTATTAGGTTAGTCAGTCAATTCTCAATATAAATTAGTATAGTTTGGCTTCCGAACCTGAAAAAGATGTCCAATTCTCAAAAATAAGCCAAGTGATGATGATGATTATCTTACTATGACACTCATTGCCGTGGTTGATAGTAGGTGTAATAGATGAAGTGAACTCAACCAATGCATAATTCGAGACTAATTGGTAGCATGCTTGTGGAAGAGATAACATATGGCCATGAAGAAATTATTCAAGATTTGATAAGTATGAAAGCAGATATATTCAAAGCACTAAGTCATGTACTAGGTTATAGGGAATTATTGAGGCCGACTTGTAACATGAATGTGGACGAGTAATTGTTCATTTTTTTGTCCATTTGTTCCCAAGGAGCAATTAACAGGCGCATTTTTTATTTGCTCAAACATTCTAGAGAAACAACGTCTCGTTAGTTCTTTAATGTGCTGATGGCTATTTGTGCTTTGAAAGACGAGTTCATAAGACCGCCTGATTGCAATAAGGTTTACCTTTGATCCAAGAGCATTCCTACAAATATAGGTCGTAGTTTGATGTATGTCATCGATGTCGTTGCCTCCAATGTTCATATTCGGCTTATAATTAGGCATATTTATAAATTTTTTTACACATATTATTAATACATTCAACACCCTCATCTACATTTTTCGTTCCTTATACAAAATTGTATTGGTGCTATAGATGGCACACATATACCATGTGTGCCACATCAGGATAATCCTGAAGCATGAATTAATCGAAAATATGTGAACTCGCAGAATATCTTGACCGCATATTTACTCGATATGAAGTTCACTTATATGTTGGCCTGTTAAGAGGGGTCTTGTCATGATGCAGGACTACTAGAAGAGGCAATAGCATTCTATGGATTACCAATACCACCACCTGATAAGATTTCCTAAATTCAATATGACTGTTAAATCGTATCAAGTAATTATAAATTTCATTTGATAACGCAATGATTCCTTGACATCCAAATTTTCCATTGTCAACTCGTAATACACGAATAATGATTGTTTCCTTAGTCCATTTTGATGAGAGACCTATCATTTACCCGAATATCGGAAATGTCAAGTCAAATTGGAAACCCGGAGGGAAGTATTTAACTACATGCATTCATCTCTGCAGAATTGCATTGAGCGAACTTTTGGTATTGGGAAGGTCAGATTTAAAATACTGAAAGGCATCAGCAACTATCCTATAGAAAAACAAGTAATGATCCTAGTGGCATATGCTATCGTTCATAATTTCAGAAGGATGACACATGTTGGGGATCATCTTCTTGAAGAGTGTGCAGTAGATGATGTGCCTGTATGTGGCCATGTTGATATTAATGCGGATGTTGTGTTGGACGATGGCGCCGATGATGTAGTTCCAAGTATAGGAATGCGGCAAGACGTATCGAGGAGGGGCGTAATAAATCAGCTGAGAGAAATATTGACTGATGATATGTGAGACAGATTTCAACAATTTCCATGGTATAAATATGTTTGAAATTAAGGTCATTTCTATATGTTTACGTAAATTAGTGGGAACTGTTTTTTTTTATTAGCACTTAGTTGGGTTATACTTAAATTTGTTGTATATTATGGCTATGTAAAAGATATTGTAATTAATTTCATATATTATATTAATTTATATATATATATATATTCTCTTTTTTCCTTCACAACCTATAATAACATGTCATATGAGGGAAAAAAAAGGGGATAAAACCTCTTAAATTGCTTGTTATTTAAAAATAATCCAACTCAAAATAATTTTTTTTTTACTACGGTAACAATTATTCTATATCAAGGAAGCCAAATTAAAAAAAAAAAAAAAAACCCATTTCTAATAGATAATATATTTCTACTCAAGCACATTTCCTAATATAACTTAACTTTTACATCCAAATACTCAACTCAAGTTAAATTTTTCAACTCCAACTTTTTACTAAATATTCAACTTTAGATCTCAACTTGACTTATCTTTAACTCAACTAAAAAATCTCAACTCCAATCATAATACCAAATGGAGAAAGATGTTAAACTATTAACAAAACATAAAAGTTTAAAAAATGGAGAAAAATAAGAACAACTAATGCTTTCAATATATATATATTTTTTAATTTTTAGTATTTTATTTTAATAAATCATATGTTCTTTTCAAAGAACACTTTGGAGTTAATTAATTAAAAGGAAAAGCATATATATCTTGTGTAGAAAATGGTTTCAAAATCACATGTTAATTCCCCCCGCGCAAAAGTATGTGTTGTTTTTCAATTGTTTCCCTTATTATTTTCAAAATCATATGTCACTCCCCCCTCCCCCCTTCAAAAAAAAGTATGTGCATAAAGGTAATTGGAACTGTTTATTTATTTTGATTGTTTTTGTGTAAAGCTGTTCTAATTCTATAAAATCGGGAGGAACTTAGAGAATCGGGGCTCACAAGAGAGATATGATGTTTGGATGGTTCAATCGGAATGACGACGTTAGTCGCTCTTTGACTCTTGAGTCGGCATCAACTTAGGGTTGGCAATGGCATGGTGCTGGCATCGACTTGTCAGGTCGACAGTGACGTTATTGTCGGCTTTAATCCAGAGATTGGTATACCTCGTTAGGTGAGGGTTTTACTCGACGTAGGGCCCTTAACCTAGGCTGGGGCTTCCACATTAAGCTGTGGGTGTTAATTTGACTTTGGTGAGTCATATAGATACTTCGTTCTAGAGCACGAGGCATAAAGGGTATGGCCCCCGTTAAAATAGCTAAAGGGTCTTAGTGCCCGACCTAGACTCCATACCAGTGAGTTGATCATTCCTCACACTATTACGCCATGTGTTATGAGTGGTCCCACAGATGAAGGGAGACCCGTGAGAGCTCGGCTTAGTGGCGATTTTGTAGGATCCATTGATTTGGGCACCCCTCATCCAAACTTCTTGTACGGCGATGTGATATGTCTTACGTCTTTCCCTCGCTCATCTCCATAATGGAGGCTCTTATTCTATGATTTGAGACTTTGAGTGATTTCCTAAAATAGAGATATTCTTAATAAAAGAAAGAACTCATATAGATTGCATACCTGGTTGGCATGTCGATTGAAACTCGTGGCAGTTGAAGTCGAATAGAGGTTGTGGCAATCGAGTAGTGAGTTGACTTGACTTGAGTCGCAATGGAATTTTAGGTGTAATGGACCCTCAAGTGGCTATGATAGCACAAGAGATAGAGTGCCATGATTGATTATTTGGTCATCGTCGACTCGCTAGTCATGTTTGACTGTTGGGGATTCGACTTGAGAGGAGTCAATTAGGTTGACTCGATCTTGAAGGGATCAGTTATTAGATTAAGCGGTTCCTGTAAGAGCTAATGGATAAAGAGTCGTGCTGTGACGACTGTAAGAGCTCCTCATCATGGCAACTTGAATACGACAATAGACATTATGTGGGGTGTTGTGGTGTTGATCCCATTATAAGAGATTCTTGCTGAAAGTCAAGACATGGAAAAACAAATCACAATTCGATAAAGAATATCAAGATTTTATGAAGAAAAAAAAAGATAGAAAACACAACCTGTATTGTAAGTTAACTCAGTTTCATAAAGTTCCCCTTGATTGAGGAGTCGATTGTTAGAGAATCGACTAGCTTGAAGTGAGACCAATCAATTTTTGGAGAAATCAATGTAGAATGAATTGATTATATAGGTTTTCTTGTGATGTGGGCGTTGATATGAGAGATTGACTCATGAATTGATGTCTTGATAGAAGCTAGGGCTGACATGATTGATCGACTTGGGAGTCGATGTGATTGAATGTCTTGAGAAGTCAATGTAGCTGATCGACTCGGGAGTCGATGTGACAGATTGAGTCGATATGATTAATCGGCTATAGTGAGATTAACCGACTCAGAAGTTGAAATGAAGAGTCACATCATAGCAAATATAGTTGGTTTATTCGCTCCATATGTGCACAAACTCCAAGGCCGAGATGTTGGCTTGTCATTGTGGCTTCCAATTTGTGTTGAGCATGTTGATTTGTATGACTCAGGGATACATTATTCTGATTCGGTTGATTGGTAGATTGTACTCTTCTTGGTAGAGTCGACTGTGAGGAGATTCCTTGAGCTTGATGAAATTTGAAACATTTGAAATAAGTCACTGAACTAGATACAACATCATGATATAAATAAATAAGGATCAGATGGAGACAATCAGGGAAGGATGATCTGTCATCATTGTAGAGTTGATTTGAAGCTTTGGGAGCTAAAACTACTTGTACAGTGAGGAATGCTAGCAAGCTTCAAAAGGTATGAGTTAATTGCCTATAAAGGAGTCAATTTGACTCATTGGCAGCCTAAGCTAACCTCCTGATGAGGGGGTCATTTTGATGAGCTTGTTGGGTGAGAATACGATATCTTGACAAGACATTGTTTTATGTCCTATGATTGGAATTCTTCTTCCATGAGCATGGAAATAGACATCAAGTTGGGCCTCGTAATAGCGTTGCCTCTCAAAAAATTTCTCCACTTTCTAGAAATTACAACATTCAAAAAGAAATCATTAGACTGGAAAACATGATTAAACAAAAAATGGATAGAAACAACCAAAGGCAGTTGAGTCGTCATAATCCATGTGAAGTCTCATATGAGTTGGAGTCGATTGCTGGAAAATTGACTGGTTTGATCTTGGTAGAATTATGGAGAAGTCATCAAGTGTGGAGTCGACTGAAGTTGAGTCGACCTGAGGAGACTTGTTGTGTCTTTCATGGTGGGTTGTAAGGAACCAATGTTATTGGCATCATCTAATGCTTGAGATGGTTGAATGTTTTCATAGAAGCGCTATATGATAGAGTCATAGTTGGTTGCAAAGTTGGCATCGAGTCACTAGTCGTAGCTACTAAAGTTAAAGGTTTAACCCCAAGTCGATCTGAGTGATGTTAAACTCATTGGGATCGACTCGCGATGGGGTCTTTATAAGTGCGAGAGACAGCGTAATGTTGAGAAGAATGTTTGGCATGCAATGTCATGGTCGACTAAAATGCATACAGGAAGATGTTGCAATTGTCGTGGCAAGTTGTAATCAACTTGTGACTCAGTGTGTCTTGCCTTTCCTGAATGTTGATTCGAAAGAAGCTCATGATACGTTGAAGTTGATAGAGGCGATGGCGGCCAAACAATGTGTGTTGGCTCGACTCATGAGGAAATCGCCTCAACCTTGCTGCAAAACATAGTTAGATGAGCAAGATAGGATTTTTAGTGATAAATGGCTATATCTGTTTATAGATCACAGAACCTACATACCTATGGGTAGGAATTAAGCCAAATGTAGTTCAATTGTTACAATTTTATGCCTGTGTGCGTCGGTTACTAAGAGAAAGCTGAAAGGCTTGAAATGTTAGAATAAAAAATAGAATAAATATGGACTATAAAAATTAAAAATATAATACGAAGGATTTGTTAATCATCTCGAGTGATGGTGTGCTCCGTTAGGTTGATGCAAGGCGTAGTGCTTCCGTAAGTGCAGTGGATTCCGTCAAACTTAGAGAAAGTTGATGTGCGAAACTTAATCAGCAAGGTGGTGTCGTAATTGCTTGAGTGAAAGGTGAATGCTCCGTTTCCTCTAACAAGTCTTCGTACGTGGTGAGGTGTCTTATTGCTTGGAGCACACGCCTCTCCATGGACTTAACCTGATTACTTACTACGTTAGTGATGGCTTGTTGCAAGTTGAATGCTTCTGACAGAGGAGTTCCGAGTAGAGGCTATAGTAGCAATGTGCCTGAAGTGACTATGGAAGTCGGCAAGGCAGGGATCAAGAGTCCGATCGAGGTAATATGGATGAAAGGAATCAAGTCGTGAGTGGTCAACTTGATTGAATTGTTGATAGTAGGGGCTGTTCCTTATGACACCATCATTGAATAGAGTGATGGCATCGAGTGGAGCAGACTATATGGCACGAAAGCCATAGTCGGTTAAAAGCTTGTCAACTAAAAGTCACTTGGGAAGAAACTCATGTCTGCTGAGTTGGGTTACGTGGAACACCCAAAGGTAGTAGCGATGGATGGTAGAGGAGTATTGAAGGTGGTGGATGCACTGAATCGCCTTCGAGGCATATTGTTCTCTGCTATCAACTAGGCGATCCTTTGGTCGACCGCATCGTGTTGTTGCCTTATGTCTGCTTGATGGTGTCCTGTACCTACAGTAGAATGATATCCAAGTTAATGGGATGCTCCTGCCTCACTCATTGAGCCAACTGGAGTAGCGTTGTTCTCAGTCATGATGGCAGTGATTTCAATGTTTGATGCCTACAATATCAACCATAGGCCCCACAGTGGGTGTCGAACTGTAGAGAGTAAAATCTACAGTCATATCGATCGAGTCAGGTTAAGTATGGCTATATTGTTAAGTTGACTAAGCGTATATTGAGTTAACCAAGCATGTTAGCTACAAAATAACAATAAAATAAAGTCAATCAAATAAAGAACATAAGAAATTTATAGAGGTTCACTCTCAATATAAGAGCTAGTCCTCTTTGTGACTCCAGGAGTTTCACTATAGTTGATAATAAGTATAGTGAATCTCGTAACAATAAGAATGGGAAGAAAAGATAAGGGGATTGCAGGAAATAGAGAGAGATAGCAAGGAGTAGAGAGAATTAGGTAAAGATATGGGAATTACAGGAACTCCAGGACGATTCTGAGATAATTCGGTCTCCTGTGGGATGATATCAATGTGATCGGAGATGATGTCCAATGAACTAGGATGATCTCTAATGATTTCTCTTATGCTTTGGGCAAAAATCTCTTCTTTGGGCATGATTCTCGTGAAGTTGGAATGATCTTGAATATGAGATTGGATCATACGAGATGAGATCTGGATCTTTTGGGCATATGATAATGCTTTGTATTTGTAGATGGTGATTGCTGGTCGATTTGGTGCTGAACTTACCGTATTTGGTAAAGGGAAGTTGCCTTTCTTGATCTAGGTTGACTTTCCTTATTTAGAGAGCTTTTCTGAAAAGGGAAAATAATTTTTTTGACTGATTCTTGACTTAATTAGGACTGATCTTGATGTGATTCTTGTGCAGGGATGAATCTAGGAAGTTTCCTGATCTTCTTATGCGTTGACCTTAGATAGGTGCTCGAGTCGACTCGTCGAGTTGATTTCTTAAGTTGTTGGTCTTCGGCTTGACCTGACAGGCTTTCGGGTTGATTTGGGTCTCGAGCTGATCCGAGTTGTCTTAAAGCTGATTCCTGCACTTTGACTAACCTCGAAGTGACATCGATCGACTGGAGGTTGATGTCCGTTGACTTGAGAGTCGAGCTTCCTTATCAGCTGATGAAGTCTTCTAGGTCATTTCAGGCTGAATCTTGATATTCGGCAATCCGAGTTGACATGTGGACGGTGAAAGATAAAGTACGAATTTTGACCTCGACAAATGACAAATGTCAATGTAAGAGGTGTAGATTTTAAATAAGAATTGAGTTATATAACCTTTTTCAATATGATAATTAAATACACCGTCGTCTAAGGATTACAATTTCCCCGACCTTTGTCCTTCGAAAATAACAAGGAACAGGTAAATCAAAACAAGTTCCAACCATATTTGGTGTCGGTTACCCTTCAATGTTTATAATGACGATAAGTTCTTTTGCTCAGACAGAGAGAGAGAGAGACACAATAATATTTCAACATATCCACATCTAAAGTCTTGTATCAAAATCACGCACTAATCAACGTGATTCTAACTCACCATATCTATTGCTCAAAAATATATATAAAAAAAATAACTTGTATTTGTTTGTGTTTTCGTTTTCAATTATTATAAGATAAACTGACATCCCGCTGACATTAAAAGGGTATCCTACAATTTAAAAGAAAAAATTTCATCCAAGTATCTACAAGGTCGTTTCTGAGACAATAAACGTCTTTTTCACATTCTTAATTTTATTAACCACGAATTGAGGGGTTTTTTTTTTTTTTACATTAAAATATCAAAAAGCATAAAATAATTTAAAATATGGAGAACGACAAAAAAAAATGATTTCAATATTTTTTTTTCTAATCTAGAATTTTATATTGATTAATTATATGTTCTTGTTTAAGGAATAATTTGGAGTTAATTAATTAAAAGGGCAAAGCAACATTTCCTATGTCGAAAAAGGTGTCAAAATCAAATGTCTTTTTCCTTTCTAAATTATTTGGTATTATTTTAGTGTTGTTTGAGTGGAAGACAAATACAAAAATAATAATAATAAAAAAAAATAGGATGATTATTTATAAATTATGTAGAAAGTAAATAAATATGAAGCAACTAAATCGTTTCCCTGATTATTATTTCTTTTTATTAATGTTCCTTAAGATTTATTCAGGGGAGTTTTTAACCGAGTGGCCTTAGGGGATTGGATGAATATGTAATAATTGTATGGCATTTAGAGTAAAAGGAAACAAAACAAACTGCAACACATCCAAATTTATACATGTGCATAAAGGTGTTTGGAACTGTTTATATATTTTGATTGTACTTTGGGTAATAGCTGTTCTGATTCTAGGTTTCTTCTTTCGACTTCTTAATTTGCTAGTGGAGGTTCTTTCTAATTAGAATAAATTAATTAAAGAGTATAAAAGAGTAAAGTTAGTACTTATTAGAACAAATAAGCTAGCTAAATTCATTGGATTGTTATACCTTGTTCTTTTAGTTTTTTAGTTTTTTTTTTCTTTTTTTCAAAGAAGAAAACCATTGACTCCAAATCTACTAGTGCCTTGCTTTTATATTTAATCTCAACTGTTTGTTGTTTTTTCATGTTCTATGCATACTCATGCAATTACTTTACATATTGATATATACTTGCAAAAATCAACTTGTAATCTGTTTATTGATCCCACACGTTCTTCACACAATTCCTTAACTCTAGGGTTATGTTACGCTTTGTTTCGTAAACTTTCAAAAATCTCATTTTACTCTCTGATTTTTAAATTATTTCCACTTAATCTTAGAATTTATGTTAATTAAACTAAATTTATGAAAAAAGGCATGAGAGTGGCCAGTACTACCAAGTCGGATTGTGGTATAGATCTTTGATTTCGTTATTTATAAAATGGAATAAAGAAGGAAAATGCAGCTGTTGCAAGTCATACATTAATTTAGAGCTGTTGCTGATACGGACAGTTGATGCAAGGGGCAATTAACATCAAGGAGAAGAATAGATCTATGTACATGATGAAATTTTGGATTTTATTTTATTTACTATTATTTTCAGTTCCTTTCTATTTGGTCACTCACCGTCTAAAGCTCCTCCCAATATTTTTATAGATGCATATTTCTTCTAACAACCACTTGTAGCTTATTTTAATAATAACTTTTGCATTAAGACAATTTAATATTCATGCAATCATGACACATCATAAGAGTTAAGAAAGATGGTCCTAGTAATGTGCTACTATCATAATTCATAACATATGGTATGAATTGTTTCCCGACTTAGGAAAGAATGATGATCCTAGTAAATAGTAATATGCTAGTATCATAATAAATTATATGAATAAAATAACTACGTAATACTAAGTGGTGCTCATCGGTATTAACTTTTTCGTACACCATTTATCATTATAGATGTGTTAACTTGATCGGATCCGCATATCAAAATGTCATGAGTCAACACACTACCTCGGGTAAAAAGTCAAAGAATGATATTTTTTGGACCTCTCTATTTTGAAGAGATATCAATAAGCTAAAAAGAACGTACAATCAACCGAATCAGCTCGTCATAGGTTAAAGATGAATATTCAATACGTAAAATCATACCTACCAAAGAAAGTTAATAGATAATAAATTACGGGATAAATTCGGTAACAACCAGGAAATTAAGGCCTTAATCAACTCGTAACGGACAATGAACAAATTATGTCCACTCAACGAGAAAGTAAATCCATACGGGAAAATCTAAAGAGGGAAAAATGAAGTAATTTCTAGAATTAAAGGACAAATTATGAAGGAATTAGGATACAAGGCTTCGCATCAACTATGGATAAAAAAATAAAAAATAAGAAAAAAAGACCCCCTCACACAAAGGAGACACATCCTTGTGTGTCAATAAATATTACACTCATTTTCATCATGTAAGCTGTATTTTCAAATATTCCCTTTCTATCTCCCTGTTCTAGCTCTTGAACTGCACTGTAACACTTTATCATTATAGTGTGAGATCTCCTTGAGCCTATAGACGACGTAGCTCTATTAATTAGCGAACTTCATGCTACTATTTTATATTTCTGCACTTTTATTGTATTGTTCTTCAATCAAACTGATCGGTGAGATCAATTATTGGTTGATCAATCGAACAATTCTTAATCTTAGTCATCGACCCACTAACAAATTGATTGCACCCTCTACATAAAAGTAAACGCAAAGAATTCAATTGTAACTCTAATTTGGCAATTCGTGATATATATTTGGAGAATTTTATAATAGGTTATACAAAATAAATTTAAATTGTTTTATCTTCATTAAATAGACAAAATTGTGATATTTTCTGGAGAAAATGTTATAGAGGGTAAATACAATTAATTTGACATGGTACTTAAGTTTCCACTTTGCATGAATAAAACAAGTACCAGAGAGCTTGAAGAAGGCAAGAAACTTGAGAGAGATAACGATGGTGAGAAAATCAAGAATTGCTGAAAATATGAAGTGTTTAGGGTGATTTTGTGGTGTGTAAAACTCATGTCAGTGGTATTCTTATATCTCAAACCCTCTATTTGTTTCTTTTGTCCATTTCAAAAATGAGTGGAAAAATAACAAAAGAGTATTTTTCCCAATGTTTTCCCTCATTCTTTTCATTTTGAAAAACAAAAAAAACAAAAAAAAAAAAAAAGATTGACATCTTATTCTCAAACATATTTTGTACAGTATCATTTTAGAATCATTTTGAAATCTTTTTGAATTCTTCTCACAAAGCACTCTTCTCATATCATTTCTTCTCATTTTATAACTTTTCTAATAAATTTTAGACTCTTTTTATTTTCAAAAAGGAGTATACTTTTACATATCTAAATATCATCTCATTTTTAAAATAAAATGATTTTTTCATTAAAACAAGAAAATTTTTCATTTCAGAAATGAACATACTATCCAAACAGGCTTTTAGTTTCCTAAATTTGGGTGAGATCTTGTACTTTACTTTTGGATATACTTTCATTTTCTTAAATAAAGTCTACTTTCTTATTGAATTAGTATCTTTTGAAATAAGGAAACCTTCATTGTGGAGTTGGTTTCCCTTGTATCTCAAAAGAGAGATTTTTTTTCAAAATATTTTAGGGAGCAATCAATAGGAATCATCGTGCAGTCATAGTGGACTTAAGAAGACAGCGACGTCATCAAGTCGTGATATTGTCAGAATAGTCTTCTGGCTTGTACGGCTTGATTCTGGTTGTTCTTTTCCTTACTTTGTCAATTATAATTGATTCAAGATAATAAGCGTTGATATATCTTGAGAGATGCAATCCATTATCGACAAGTGTACTTATTCGATTTATTTTTAAAAGTTTCAGACTAAAAATATTTAGCAATTAGTATGCCACATGATAAACGTTGAATAGTCTTTACTCCCTCAGATCTATTTGGTCTGGACAATTTCAAACTATAAAATAATGTCACCACAAACGACCTGCACCAGTCTCATCCAAAGAGACCCACTAACCCCCAATTTTATTAATTTATGATTAAATTGATGAAATCCATTAACCCGTGACTAACAAACCAACCTAATAAAAATTGTTTCAAGTGTTTTCTTAGATCATTGTTATCATTCGGAAACATGTAAATATATTGCATTTCACTAAATTTTATAGTGCAAAATATAATATATTTCTACTTGTTTCTTAAGATTATTCTCGCCTATTTCTCATAAATGTTAGGGTCATTCACACTTTTTTCATTGAATTTTAAAAACTCTTTTGACCCCCTAAACTTTGGTTAAAAATAAATGAAAAAGATCAGGTATTAGTCTTGCTGAAACTAATTTATTATAATTTCTGTTAAAAAAACAAAAAAAAAAAGATCGAATAATATCACATCTTCCTTTTTTCATTAGTTTTTAACTGCAATATAAAGAAATGGGTTACATGAGGGTCTAATACAAATCGAAGGATCAAAGTAAGAATTTTTAAAATTCAGGAAGCAATGAGAATGGCCCGAAAATTTTGAGGGCATAAATAAAAATATTTCTTTCTTTTTTATGTAAGTTTCTTGTATGTGAATATCTAGATGGTATAATAGATCATCTCATCAGTGAGCTAATTGGATTTTAAAGCTAACTCAAATGGTTTTGACTTTTGAAAATTAGAAATCTAACGTCCCACTTAGGAATACATCGGTCATAACCACATCATTAAAATTTACTGGAAATTATAGGGATTCCCTGATCACCATTTAAAAAAGGAAAAAAAAAAAATTTAGGGTCGCTCAATTTGTGAACGTGAATATACTAAATAATATTATAGAACACTTTTTATAAATATTTCGTTCAAAAGGGTTATAATCCTATTTAATTTGTCAAAATATACAGAAGAAATTTTTTTTTTCAAATCTTTATAATAAAAACGGGATTCAATGACAAATGTCAATGCAAGAGGTGTAGATATTAAATAAGAATGAAGCTATATAACCCTTTTCAATATGATAATTTAATGCACCCATGCATGGAGGGAGGGTGCCCCCACTGGAAGAAAAAAAAAAAAAAGGTTCATATAGTTTTTTTGTTTTTTTGTTTTTTTAGGAAAAGTTCAGAAAGTTATTCTTAAATTAGTCCTTTAAAGTTAATTGTGCCTCCACAAAAATACCATCCTGATTTGAGTTATCTATTTGAGAAAGACATTTTTGATATTATTGACAACAAAGCTATTTTGCAGAGGTATCAAAAATTAAGAATTCGTTGAGAACAATTATATTATCTTGCTTATAAAAAAGTGTGGGAAATTTTACTTTATTTTCATACTATTAAATTGTAATTTTAATCTTTAGTTGTGCCTCCACTAAATTTCAAGTCTGTCTCCGTCCCTGAATATGCCGTCGTCTAAGGATCACAAATTCCCCAACCTGTGTCTCTTGAAAATAAGAGACAGATAATCAAAATAAGTTCCAATATGGTGTCGGTTACCCTTCATTGTTTATAAGGACGATAAGTACTTTAACCAACAAAAAAAATTATTTCAACAATACATACTACGCACAAGTACGCAAAGGAAATATGAAAAAAATATAACACAATATTATTTCAACAATATCCACATCTGAAGCCTTGTATCAATATATACTACGCACAAAACGTGATTCTAACTCACTATATCTATTGCGAAAAATTATATGAAAATAACCTGTATTTGTTTGTGTTTTCTTTTTCAACAATTATAAGATAAACTGACATTCTGATGATATTAAAAGGGTATCCTACAATTTAAAACAAAAAATTCCCGGGTCGTTTCTGAGACAATAAATGTCTTTTTCACCTTCTTAATTTTATTAACCACGAATTGAGTTTTAAAAAATCTGTTAAAATATTAACAAGCATAAAATATTTTAAAAACAAAGGGACATCTATTGACGTTCATTTATCTACTTTCTCCATCCCTTTCTTAATTATCCACCAATTAAAATTTTAGATGTTTATTATTACTTGCTATACCTTGTTATTATTATTTTTTAAAAATATCGCTACAATTTAATTCTACTCTTCATCCTTTTTATACTCACCAATAAATAAATAACCCGTATTGTTTAAGCAATAACTTCTTCTTCTTCTTCTTATATCTTCCAATTTTGTCTTTTCCCAAATAACTATTTTTTATAACAACTATTTTCACAAAAAAATTACAAACAATAACTTATAATACATATATAACAACAACATTAATATACATATATCTATATATAACCACGACATTAAAAAAACATAAAAAAATAAATATAAAACTGTGACTTTATTAGTTTATAAAATCTTATTTAAAAAAAAAAAGAATCATTGAATTTCTTTAAAAAAAAAGTTGAAAAATAAGGAAAACAATAATGAGAAAAAAAAAAGATTGTTTTAAAAAAGAGTAATTGGCCTAAATAGTCTCTGAACTCTTTAGAAGGTGACGATTTAATCTTTGTTTTTATTTTTTGGCCGAGACGACCATAAACTCTTATTTTCTTAGCCATTTTAGCCCTTTCTGTCTAGTTCCATTAAAAAACTCACTGAATGGTCACGTGAGAATGACATTTTTTCTTTTTGAAGAAAAATATTCCTAAAAAGATGAAAATACACTTATTCATATCAATTTTTAAAAAAAATTAAAATAGAGATAGAGAAATGAATTCAAAAGTCAAACCCAGCCCCCCTTCCCCTTTTCTCTCTCTCCTCCCTTCATTCCCTCTCTCCCACAGGTCCGACACTAGATCCCCCCCAGATCAAACACCGGACACCGGAGGTCGTCTCTCTCTCTCACTCTCCCCTCCCTATTTCTCTCACTCTCCCCTCAACTCCCTTCCCCTAACAGATCCAAAGCCGGACACCCCACACGTGACGAACCCAAGTCCTCTCACATCCCCTGACGTTCAGACTAGATCCCCCTATCCCTCCCCCCCCCCCTCTCCTCCCTTCATTCCCTCTCTCCCATAGGTCCGACACTAGGTCCCCCTAGATTCGATGTCGGACACCGGAGGCCGTTTCTCTCTCTCTCTTTCCCCTCCCTATTTCTCTCATTCTCCCCTCAACTCCCTTCCCCCAATAGATCCAAAGCCGAACACCCCACGAGTGACGAACCCAAGTCCTCTCACATCCCTTGACATTCGGACTAGATCTCCCCATCGCCCCCTCCCCACCCACCCCTCCCCCTCCCCCGGTGGCTCGACAACAACGAACCTAGGCCCCCGCGCCCCCCGATGAGGATTGGTCTTCGGTGTGGTAGCAGAGGCGAAGGGAGGGGGGTGCGAGTAGGGGCTGTAGCCCCCACTCAAATTTTTTGTTCTTTTAATTTTGTTCCAAAAATTTTCTAATTTTTACAATTTACTCCCACTGAAAATAAAATATTCTCTTATAGTCCATATTTTGCCCTACTAAAACTAAAAACTTCTCACATAACCCTCACTAATATTAATTCTGATAAAAAAATTTATACTTTTACTATTTTGTGCCCACTAAAATTAAAATTCATCACATAAACCCACTAAAATAAAAAAATTTTCACATAGTCCCCACTAAAATTTGTTTTATCTTAAAAAAAAAAAAGTTTACGCCCCCAATGAAAAAAATTCCTAGCTCCGCCCTTGTGTGGCGGCCCTAGACCCGCTAGCTCCGTTTCCAGTGTGCCGCCGCCAGACCCTCGAAGCCATTCGAGAGAGAAAGAGAGGAGAGAGAGAGAGAGAAGTAATTTATGGTTTTTTATTATTTTTGTTTTTTAGTTTTTTATTATTTTTGTTAAATTAAATTTATTATTAGATTATTAAAATACTCTCCTAAGTTAGATCACATGCATGATACATGACGTATTCCATTAGAAATTTAACAGACTTAGACGGAAAGGACTAAAATAGCCCAGAAAATAGGAGTTTAGGATTGTCTCGACTAAAAATTAAAATAAAATAAAATTATCACCATCTAAAAAATTCATGGACTATTTGGGCCAATTACGCTATTAATGGGGTTATTTGTTGGTTGGTAGGAGCAAAAACGATTAAAAATAGAATAAATTTTAGGAAATATTACGGAATAATAAGAGGGGTGCAATAAGTAAAAAATGATATTTAAATTTTAATTGGTGGATAATTTAAAAAAGGGGATGTGAAAAGTAGATTAAGGGGTCCACCTTTTTTAAAAAATGGAAAAAAACAAAAACAAAAAATAATTTCACTTCTTTTTCCTTATTTTAGAATTT
The DNA here is from genome assembly GCA_025413025.1 of Ficus hispida. Taxonomy (NCBI): domain Eukaryota; kingdom Viridiplantae; phylum Streptophyta; class Magnoliopsida; order Rosales; family Moraceae; genus Ficus; species Ficus hispida. Next base: position 23,264,417 of record CM046372.1, read on the forward strand.
TATATTGATTAATTATATGTTCTTTTTTAAAGAATAATTTGGAGTTAATTAATTAAAAGAGTAAAGCAATATTTCCTATGTCGAAAAATGTGTCAAAATCAAAGTCTTTTTTCTTTCTAAATTATCGGGTATTATTTTAATGTTATTTGAATGGACGGCAAAAATACAAAATAATAATATGATAAGAATAGGATGATTTTCTATAAATTATATGGAGAGCAAATAAATATGTTTCCCTGATTATTTTTTTTATTAAATGTTTCTTAAGATTTATTCAGGGGAGCTTTTAACCGAGTGGCCTTAGGGGATGAATATGTAAAATTGTATGGCATTTAGAGTAAAAGGAAACAAAACAAACTGCAATACATCCAAATATATACATGTGCTTAAAACTTGTTTGGAATTGTTTATATGTTTTGATTGTATTTTGTGTAAAAGCAGTTCTGATTCTAGGTTTCTTCTTTCTAGTTTTTAAATTTGCTCGTGGAGGTTCTTTCTAATTAGAAGAAATTAATAAAAAAGTATAAAAGAGTAAAGTTAGTACTTACTCTAACAAATAAGCTAGCTAAATTCATTGGATTGTTACCTTGTTTGTTTTTTTCTTTTATTGTTCTTTTTAGAAGAAAATTATCGTTTCCAAATCTACTAGTGCCTAGTTTTTGTAGTCGATCTCAACTGTTTGTCTGTTTTTTCATGTTCTATGCACACTTATGCAACATATTTATATATATGTCTCTACAAAAATTATCTTGTCATATGTATATTGACCCCACATGGTCTTCCCTCAGTTCCTTAACTTTAGGGATTAGGTAACATTTTGTTTCATAAACCTTCAAAAATCTCATTTTATTTTCAAAATTTTGAATTATTCTCACTTAACCTTAGAATTTCTATTAAACTAAATTTACCACAAAAGGCCAATACCAAGTTGGATTATGGATGGGATCCTCGGCTATAATTTCGTTAAAATGGAGTAAAGAAAGAAAATGCAGCTAATATATTATAGAGGGTCAAATCTACAAGGAAAAAAAAAAGGGCCAATGACCAAAACAGGACGACTGGCAAGTCGTCAATGTGTCGTTAGTGAATTACAAAAAATAAAATAAAGTGCAGGAAAAGTAAATAGAGACAAAGATCACTGATTTTATAGAGGTTCACACGTAATCTCTAGATTACGTCCTCTATAATGCTTATAAGAGCTTCCACTATATGTAAAAGCGCATTACAATGGTGATCTTAAGTAAGAAAGGGGTAGATAGAGATGGAGAATGATGTGATACTAGAGATTCGGGGATTATTGTGTATGTATTGCTGAATATGCTGAGTAAAACATCTGAAAAGATGGTAGAACTACTGGAAGAGAGAATCCCTAAGCATGCGGAGTAAGCCTTAATTTAAAGTGACTGATTTTGCTGTCTTGAGTTGCCTGGTAGAATAATCCTTGAATATTGATGGGTAGTTACCCTTTGTTATATTACTTGACTTTCCAATTCGGAAATGATTAGAAGAAATCAAGAAACTTCCTTTTCTGAGAGATCTGAGCTTGCTGGCTGGTTCCCTTACCAGATATATTGGATTTAGTTTCCTTATTGTTGCCCACGAAGTCCACTTTCCTTATTTGGTTCTGCTATCTATTAATCGTTCTGATATCGTATGGAAATCATTCTCGAGTCCTTTAAGCTGCCTGCCTCTAATTGTCTTGCACTCTTCGATGACATGTTTGAGGATACGTATATGGTGAGAGATGAGATACGAAATTTGACCTTAATATAAATATTTACATTTGACTAAGTTTTTTTGTTTTGTCCTGTTTTGTCCTGGAACATTGAAAACCCCTTTTCCAGCAAAATAAGGTTGCACAGTAGCTTATGGTGAAAAAAGAGAAAAGAAAAGAAAAAAGCAGTGTGTAATAAAAAGGTTTGCCAAAGTATGAGAGAGAATAAAGACCAAGTCATGAAATTTAGAGCTGTTGCTTGTCGCATGCGTACAGTTGATGCATGGGGCAATTAACATCAAGGACAAGAATACAACTTTGTACACGATGAAATTTTTGGTTTTATTTTATTTACTATTGTTTTCAGTTCCTTTCTCTTTGGTACTCAGTACTCACCTTCCAACGCTCCCCAATATTCTATATATCCGTATTTCTTCCTACAATACTTGTAGCTTATTTTATTTTAATTTTAAATTAAGGCACTTTAATGTTATATGATATGGATAAATTATTTTACTGACTTAAGAATGATGATCTTTGTAATGTGCTAGTAATATAATATCTGGCATGAATATATATTCCAAGTAAGACTCAGTACTTGAGGTCATATTCCGCAAACTTGAATTTCAAAAATATCAGAAAATGAGTTGGGACAGTTTTGGGACAGGTCATATCAACGTATCAGAGAGGCCAGTTTCATGGGTCGTTGTCACAAGTCAATATGCAACCCTCGACGACAAGTCAACAAAGGATATTCGCTGCACCTTTCTATTTTAAAGAGACAGCAACCAGATCAGTTAAAAAGGACCACATAATTTAAATGAATCCCGTTAACAAATGCAGGATGGAAATATTCAATTCAATTCAATAAGTGGAATCATACCCACACGAAGGAAAGTCAATAGATAACCAAATAAGAAAGCTAAATCCGCAGCAATCACGATATCAAGGCCAGAGATCAACTAATGAGAAAGGGCAATAAACAGATTTTGACCAATCATCGGAAATGTAAATTTATAAGAGAAAGTCAATAGGGCTGGAAAAAAGAAGTAATCTACTGAATTGAAGGCCAAATTATGATTAAATCAGGAAACAAGCCTCTATCCTCATCGCCTATAAATAAAGTAGACCCCTGGATGCAGCCTGTATTGGGAATAAATTATATGACAGTTGTGAATCGTATTTTCAGCTTCAAAACAAGTGTTGTAGATTGGAAAGTTCATTCTTGGTGGTTTCCAGATAATTAATTAGCAATTTACAATTAAGAAAATTTCCTTTTGCAATTATTTGGTTTATGAAAGTCAAATTTAAATTTGGCTTAATTCTTGGGTCAAACATAAGTTAGTTTCCTATTTTTATTTTACATTTTTGGGATTATTTAGTTTCCCAATTTTACTGGTAGTTTTCTGTTTCTATTTAATTAGGATAGTTTAACTCATAAATATGTTAGTCCAATCAACTATAAAAGGGTGGAATTTTTCTTAGTGATATTAAGGTGTCTACTCTTCTTATTTTATCATTTCCCTCAGTATTTTATGTAAATCAATTAGTAATTGATGCCTATTTTCCTAACATTTTAGGTGAATCAATAAATTAATAAAAGTCTTAGTATTCAACATTCTAGGTGAATCAACACATTTAAGAAGGCTATCATTCTATATCTATCCCTTTTACAATATATCTGTTTTTTCCCCCCTATCTTTTTACTTTTATTTCTCCATCTGTTACAATTTATCTCTCCATCTTTCTTTTATGCTTCTGCTACGTCTTCCCCACGTAGAAAGGAGACACATCTTTCCATATGTACAGAATTATCTGTTTTTCAAGAAGAGCACAATTATAAACTGTTATATTACATATGTTAAATTGTTATATAATTTTTTATTTTTTTATTTTTACATCAGAAATTGTAGATGGTAAGACAGTTAACTTGTTTAGGGGCCTAAGAACGATGTTTCATCCAATTCTGAGGTTGATCTTGCGAGTTAGATAGTAAATAATAAAGGCATATAAATTTTGAAATGGTAATACAATTAATTTTAAACATTTTTAAAATAATAATCTTATGCTCGTGTGATTTGATTCTGGTTGTTCTTTTCTTTGTTTTGTCAATTATAATATTCAGATGACATGTGATCAATAATTAACGAAATATATTCTCAATAGATTTAATTGTATGATCTGATTTTTAAAAATTTGAGACCTGAAATATTTAGTAATTAATATGCCACATGGAATAATGTTCAAACATAATCTTTGCTCCCTCAGATTAAGTTTGGTCTGATGAACAATTTCAAACTGAAAATAAAATAATGTCACCACAAACAACCTGCACACTTTCATCCAAAGAGACCCACGACTAGCCTCCAATTTTATAAATTTATAATTAAATTGTCCATAAACCCCGACTGGTACGGAAAAACCAACCCAATATATTTAAAATTGTGTCTAAGCATGTGTTAGGTGTATAGTTTAAAATGAAATTTTTATCTTAAAATTGATTGAATTTTAAAAATTAATACTAATTTTTGTTGACTTTTCAAAGGGAAAAAAATGAAATAAAAAACTTGGGTTTGGACTTAAAGCCAAACAAAGCTTAAGTATCTCTTAGGACTGTTATTGTACCGAAACATGTTAAAAATAATAAATAAATAAATAAATAAATAAAACTTCATATCATTGAATTTTGATTGCCAAAATGTAATATTGTACATTAATCAGCTAAATAGGCTTTTAAATCTAATTCAAACGATTTTGAAAGGGGAAAAAAGTGGAAAATAGCATTCTTTTTTTTTTTTTTAACATTTATGGTAAATAGCATATTATAAAAATGTTTAAGGTAAATAATGTACGTATAAAGCATTATTCGTCACAAATTTTCTTACAACTATTCTCCTAAGTAAAATATTTACAGTCAATATCATATATATGATATATAATTTATTTACGAAGTATATTTAAAATAAAATTATCTTAAAAATTCTCGTAAATTAATAATTTATCATAAACATATATACTATTTAGCTAAAACATTTTCAAAATATACTATTTATTTTAAGCATATTTGAAAAATACTTTTTTTTTTTTTTTTTGTAATTTCTCTTCTGAAAATGAATAAACAAAAGTAGAATACAATGCCAAAAATAGAAATCTAACGTCCCACTTAGGAGTACATTTAGTGATGACATTTTTATTCATGTGAGTGGATGCAGGAGATAGTATATGGGTATTTTGGGGGTATGGATTAAAGGGTTGGGAAGCTCTCTCTTAAACACATCTACTCTGTTTATATTCATGCTTGCAAAATTAATATACATTTACATATATTTATATATGTAAATTGTGTTTTAATGTTTTAGTTTTAGTTTTTTTATGAATATAATTTATATGTATTCCTGAGGTTTTTTTTTTATTTTTTTTAAGATTTATGTTTCATTTTCAATACATTGTAATTATGTTGTTAAATTCTATGAAAAATTAATAGAATTTGTTTTGAGTTTTTTTTTTTTTAATTCTTAATAAGTAAATGGATAGAGTATTAATATATACTTTTAGTGAGGATTACCCGCCCCACACTTGTATTAAATTAGGCGGGTATAAAAAGTAAAAGGAGATGAATATGAAGGTGAAGGGAGCATATCCACCCGGCTCCCGCCAATGACCGCATATATCAAAAGTTAGTGGAAATTGTGGGGATCCCCGGGCCATTAAAAAAGAATGAAAATATTAGGGTCGCTCAATTGGTCAATATGTATACACCATCTAATATGATACAACACTTTTATATTTGCCTCGGGAGTTTTATATTGTTTTGGTATACCCTTTTCCCTCAACTTTTTACAATAAGAGCTGGATTTAGTGACAAATGTCAATGCAAGAGGTGTAGATTTTGAAAAATAATGAAGTTATTTAACAATTTTTTTTTTATTAATATGCTAACTATGCACCGTCGTCTAATGATCACAATTTCCCCAACCTATGTCTTTTGGACAAAAATAAGAGAATGATAAATCAAATTAAAAATCCAATATTTCGTGTCGGTTATCCTTCAATGTTCATATGGACGATAAGTACTTTTTACAGGGGGGGAAAAAAGGAAAAAAATAAAATGGCAGCAAGATATAAACCATAAACAGTTATAAATAAATAAATAAATAAACAAAGGTGCTTAGTAGATGAAGATAATTTATGTTAGCTAGTGGCCGGTTTTGTTGCAAGAGGGAAAGAGAATAACGGAGGGAAAAAAAAAAAAAAAGAACATATCGTAGATTTCATTTTAGGAAAATTTGAAAAAAAAAAAAAAAAAACACAGTTTTCAAATTAAAAAATGATTTTGTTTGATTCTGTAATGATGTTCAAATATGCATTTAGACTGTCATTTTAAAAGAGAATAATTTCTGAAATTATGTTTCGATAGATATTAAAAACAGTCGTTAAAAGAAATTATTCTAAACAAATCTAATAACAACTTAATGTTCACAGCCTATTTTAAAAAGGTACATGGACAGGGATTGGATAATCTATTATGAACGTATTGAAAAATGAATCATCTTAATTGGGGATTAAATAAAAAAAAAGTAATGGCATTTAAAACAAAAAAGATAAACTTTAAATACAAGAATGTTACTGTGGTAAACATGTTTGAAATAGGTGAAATTAGAAGGAGATAATTTACGGAATGGATTCTCATAAACATTTTGAATGAAATTTCTTTTTCAAAACATTGATGCCAAACACGATTTTCGTGTTGAAATAGAAATGAAATAGTCCAAACCTACAAAGAAAATAGGGGCATAATCTTTTATTGTATTATATTGTGAAGAAAATAGAGGGCGAGGGGAACGAGTACTATCTTTCTTTCATAGCGTTTAGTTCTAATCTCTCCGTAATATCTCTGTATTTAAAGAGATTAAAGTTGAGGATAAGTTTCAAAATCATTTCATAAATCCACTCAGCTCTCTCCCTCTTTGTCCTTTTAGCCACCTATGCTTTTATTAGGGGCATCTTGAAAAGAACCCTTAGTGTGTGTCGTTTTCAAACGCACCTTGTCAATTCTTCTGACTTTGTAACATAATCTTTGAAAAAAAAAAAAAAAAAACCATTAGCATGTGTTGTTTTCAAAGACACCTTGTCGGTTCTTTTAAGTTTCGGTTTGATAAGTTAGTTAAAAATGAAAATTTTAAGTTGAAGTTGGTTGATTTTTCAAAAAATAATTCTAACTTTTGTTGATTTTTTAGAAAAACACAAAAATTGATATGAAAAATTACAATTTAGTTGGAGTTGAATCTTAATGCCAAACAAAGTCTAATATTTTGTAACATAGTCTTTCTAATACTTTTTTTTTTTTTTTTTTTTTTTTTTTTTTTTTTTGCAAAAGTGAAAGAATTGGAGGATAAATTTCTCCAACATTCCTGTCTAAACTAATTCAATTTTTGGATATTTATTTGTTTAGTCCCTGAATTATATATATTCTATAACTTTGATTTCTGAATATTTGATTTTAGTAAGTTAGTCTCTGAATTTTTCATTTTCGATAATTTTGATCCTGATATTGAAATTGATTAAATACTTTTTTTTTTAATTTAAAGTATATATTCATGTTTTAATCCCATATTAACATAAAATTTTATAAAAATAATTATACTAAGTAGAAATTAGATTTCCTTCTTATTTTTATTAAGACCCTTAAAAACTAAAACTTTTTAAATTTAATGTAATAATTTTTTAAAAAATGTTTTATTTGTTGTACGATAGGAAGACAATTATCTATGTTAAATTTTAAAAATCGTCCGTTAATTTTAGCATGAAGGACTAAAACCGCCGGAAAGCAAAAGTTTATAGATTAATTTAACAAAATCAAAAGTTCAGATATCAAAATGAGATAATAGGGATGTTCATCGGTCGGTGACTGGTGATTTTCACCAGTTCGGTCACAAACCTTCATCGTCCGTTTCTAGAAAATTGGAAACTGAGCACAACCCGGTGAATTTGGAAACCGACAAATCACCAACCGATTTTTCTCAGTTGATTTTGGTCGGTGCAGGTCAGTTTTGACGACACCAAGCAGGAGAGCTTTGGCTTGCACGGAATGCCGGCGCTCTGAAAGAGGGAACGGTCATGGAGAAGAAGATGAAGGGACCTAGGTGACGGGCGGGCTTCCTGGGTCAGAAAAAGAGTCATTTAGTTTTGTTTAGTGGAACGACAGCGTCTGTTTTCCTGCTAAAGGATGCGACAACGTTTTCACTATTATCAGAAAAGAAATGGGAAAAACAAAACAAAAGGCTCATGGGTTGGTTCATGGGATTGGGCTATTGGGCTTTTAGGGTTTATTTCTTCATCTCCTTTCTCAAGTTGGAAGATCAGTCAGTCATCAGAGTCTGATCTGAGAAACTCGTCAGCGATAGCAAGGAAGATCGAGGGGAAAATGACAGAACTGATCACCGGCCAAGTGCATTTTCTTCGGTTCGGTTAACCAGCTGTCAATATCAGCAACTTCCCTCCTGTTGTTTTGTCCAGCTGTTGTGGTCGGTGTGCTTAATTACTGTCGGTCGTCGATTATTTTCAATAGCCAGATGGGAGAATATTCATAGTTCAGAAACTAAATGGACAAATTATGCACCCTTTGTTATTTTTGGAGACAAATAATTTATGGAATTATGAACGGATTGGTATTTCAAGTTTTTTCATTGGAGAAGGTCTTAAATATGTAATTGTCGGTCGAATCTCTTCCTACATTTTAGTATGTATCTTATATAGTAATCGTTTTATTAATCTACTCCATTTTGTTTCTTTACATATTTCTTACTTCGAATGTCTTCTCGGGTTTTATAGCTAAATGGTCTTTTTTTAATAAGTTTTTTTAATAAATGACCCAAATTTTTAAAAATTAGTTTAAAAACTTAAATTTTTAAAAATTAGTTTAAATGTCTTTTTTTATTCTTAGAATTGTCAATCAATTTTGTAAATAGTTAATCATTAATTGACCGTATTATACAGTTAATCACTAATTGATCATTAGTTATCACTGATTGACTATTAATAAATCATTGATTGACTATGGTCAATCATTGATTGACTATTGGAAAATCAGTAATTGACCACAGTCAATCATTGATTGACCATAATATAACTCACAAATTTTGTAGTCAATCACTGATTGACCATAAATAATATCATCAATTTTTTGGTTAATCAGTGATTAACTATGGATAAATCACTTATTTACCATTAATTTTTTTTAAATATAACTTTCTCTCTTTTCCCTTCCCTTCTTTTCCCCTACCTACGACATCCCTCGCGAGCCCCCCCCCCCCCCCGTCCTCTCTCCTGACTCACCAGAAACTAGCGTCAGTGCAGTTCGCGACCTCACCTCCGATGGTGGAGATCAGTGACAGTTGAGATCCGCAATGTGATCATCTCCCACTGACGCGATCTCCTCCTAGAAGCAGCTGAGCTATAGATCTGGCCGATGGTCGCTGATTTTTGTTGCAGTCAACAGAAGCTCAGTCGCAAGGAGAAAAGAAAGAGAGAAGGAGGGGTTGTGTTTGGAAAAATGAAAATTAATTAAACAAAACATATATTATGCCAAAACATATATTATCTAAATATCGTGTCTTTTTAAAGTAGAATTCATCCCTTTTTTCTGTTCTTTCCTCAAATTTCTCTTATTTTCAAAGCTTAGGACTTATTATTATTAATGTACAAATATCTCCAAAGGGGAAATGCTTTTGATCTAATAATTTGACTACTTTATAATATGTAAATCAGTTTGGATGGAGTGTCTATTTTCAAAAAGGAAAATTTTCTTATTTTAAATGGAAAATCTTTTCATTTTAATAATAAGATTGTGTTTGGATGTATAAAAAATTTTCTTCTTGAAAACAAAAAGTTGTTTAGAGTGAGAAAAAATGGTGTTAGAAATTATGTAATGTGAAATATTTTAAAAAGATTCTTTTTCTTTTTCCAAAAGCATATTGTACAAAGTAAGTTGAAAATTAGGAGAAAGACTGCGGTAGAACTCCTTTTCTATACCCTATCGATAGAACTCTTTTATACACAATTTGGTATAATTTCAATGGCTAAGATGTTACCGGACATGGTACTTTAGGATTATAATATAAGATATTGAAAAAACAAAAAATTTCAAAGCAAAAAAAAAAAAAAAAAAAAAAAAAGAAAAAGAAAAAAACCCAACCCTTAGATTACACACTGGCAACCCAATCCCCCCCTCCCCCCATCCCCGATGCCCGCGACGCTTGCCCCCAGACATAGACAAAGCCCTGCCCCCCCCCCCCCCCCCCGACATCGATGAAGCCTTGTCACCCCCCTTTCCCCCAGTGACCAGATCTAACCCCACGATACTGGCTACTCAGTCCCCACAACTCCCCCCCCGCCCCCCTTTATATTCCCCAATGTCGACGAAGCCCCGCCGCCCTCCCCCTCTATGCCAGATCCCGTGAAAAAATATGCGGCCCCTCCCCCCCTCGAACCATGATCTATGCGTAGCCCCCCGGCCAGCCCACCCCAACCCCCTCCCCCCCCTCCACCCCCATATGCCGACGAAGTCCCACCCCCATGCCAGATGCAAAAATCGATGACACCCCTTCCCACGTTGTACCCCTGGTTAGGGTTTTTTTTTTTTTTTGGAACTTGGAGGTTTTAAATTTTTTAGTTTATACAAGGATGAGACAAGGTCTAATATAACTATTATACACCAGCAACATATTAATGATTACATCTTAATAGTTTAAAAATAAACTCTATCGATATGGTATATAAAAGAGACTCTATCGTAGCCTTACTTAAGAATGTGACTTTTTCTTTTCTAAAATAAGAGAATGATGAAAAAAGTTGAGACAAACACTTTTTTATAAAAAATTTTCAATTTTCGAATTTGGATTTGTCATCCAAACATAAGGTAAGAACCTATCTAGCAGCTTACAAAAATTTTTTTTTCCAATAATTTTCTTAGAACTTTTTGAAGAGACCACTCTCTATTCTTGGAAAACAACTCCATCCTTTAATATAAGAGTATGTTAGGCTTTGTTCATATATAAAATTAGTGTTGTTGGGTATTGACAATCAAGTCTACAAAATCGCACATGGGAGAGTAGCGAAAATGTTGACAATTTTATAAGTTTTCAACCTTGAGAGGATTTAGTTTATATACCCCTTTATTTATGTTCATATTCCCGTCCATCCAATAATATTATAATATGTTGTTAGGATCTATATGTGCCATAATGATAGAAAATCAATTATAGGGATTTTCTGTAAATATGACATTTTGATATTAATAAAAAGAGATTATTCATGTTTAATAAGTAGTGTACTATTTATTTTTATTGGTTAATTGTATGATTATTTTGAGCAAACATAAAATACTCTTAGGCTGTTGGTAATATATCGAATTACCATATGTATACAGGGTATATATAAAAGACGTGATAATTTGATAACAGTCTAAATAAATGGTCTGCAATCGATGAAATATGATTTGAGGATCTTATTCATTATAAGATTGTAAAGGTTGTCTACTTCCTTGGAGGGATGGTTTATCTTAACCATCAGATAGATTCTGAGTAGAAACTTTAATGTATACCAGCATTGAGGTATGACATTGGACTGGACCTAAGGCATTAATTGATTCGGTTTAATAATTCTGTTTATAAGAATCAATGACGCATTAATTATCATCCTGCATTAATTTTAATCCTGAAATGAATACTTGAGTTTGCATTCATGCCTTATATACTTTGATCCATTATAAGTGAGACACTGATAATTAATGGTTAATATACTTGTGTTTTTGGTGTATGATTTATGAATAGAGAAATCAAGATTCATAGATACGAAATCCATAGCTATCTTAACGATAGTACATGATATCTACTTAAAGGCATTATTTGGGAATTGAAAGATAATATAACAAGATCTTGACCATTGGTTTACTTTATGTTCTCTGATGGTTTGTCGATTGTATGGCTTTACAATTTGTGGTTCTTTTAATGGAGAATAATGGAACTTTAAGTTAAAATGATTGAAAAGGTAAAACAGAAAAAATCCTTAATTCAATCATGGATAACATATGGGGATTAAGCAAACGATGAATAAATCATGGAAGAAGCACTGCATTAGAGAGCTTTCATAATACGGTATGTAAACAGGAGTTCAGCTTCAGACTTTTAGTGGAATAGTCCTAAAGTTGATAATTGATGAATAATTAATCTGAGATTAATTTTTCACAATTATAGGAGCCTCTTTACATATTTCCATCGGGTCCCTCTACTAACTCATATAGTTCCAGGAAGCATATCAGGATTTGTTCCTAATAAGATCGGTGAATTAAATGGGAATTTAATAATATCTATTAAGACATGGTACTCTCTAACATGCAATCCTGAAAAGATTGGACATATGATATTAGTATAGACAAATAATGTAATTTGTCAACAAATGATTGGTTGCAAATAAAATAATTATTTGTTAACTATTTTGGTTAATTGAATTTTGGAAATAAGATTGCATTTGAATTATTTAGTTTTTGAAAACAAAATTTTTCTCTCCTAATTTATGGTGCACGAATTTTTAGTGGATGGAGTGAAGAAGATTTTGTTTCAAAATTATTTAAATATATTACAAACATTAAATTATTAATTTATTTAAATAATAGAGCTTGTTTGATAGATTTTCTTTTCTTAAAGAATGGTGCATATTTTTTTTGGTGGAAAAGAAATCTAAAATATTTCATTTATTTAAATTAATTAAATATGGATAATGTTTGTGGAAAATATTTATTTAAATTCAAATAAGAAGATCTTATTTAAATTCAAATGTTTAAAAAGAGTTTGAATCTAGATAGGATTAGGACTTTTTGACTAGTCAAGATTCTTGATTTAAATTTAAACCACCAATCACTCTACACATAAGGTGGAGCATGAATTTTTTGAGTATTCTCCAAGCAAAAAATCGTCCATAACGTTTAAAGAACCTAGCCTGAAAGTTGAATGATCCTTTGGTTTAAAAGATTATTCAGAAAAATAGTTATTAATTATTTTTCAAATATGAGATATTTTTGAAAAATTATTGGAGTATTATATAAAGGCTAAGGGTTCTTGAAAAAGCTAACTAAGATCATACACTCAAAGAAAGGGGACGGTATTTTGAGAGAGAGAAAAACAAAAACTAGGTTTTTCGGGCTTGAGAAAATTCGTCCTTTTTGGATGTGAGAAAAAGAGAGAAATTTTCATTGAAACAAAACTGTGAGGAAGGTTAACTTGAGTGATATTTTTTATAGAAGATTAATCGGTTCCTGTTTTGTAGTTTTGAAGAACGAACCTGGATCGAATTCTCAAGAGATACATCAGGATTTAGAAAGTGGGGTCTAGACTTCAGAAGAATTACTGGTCGCTTGGATTCATAGTACGTGTGCCCACACACACTCTGAGACACGGGGACTCGAGAATAGTAGAGAAGATACATTGATTGACGCTTTAGCAATTCCGGAATCCGAGAAACAAGGTACGCTTATAATATATTTAATTTATTGTTACATAATGAGCTTCTTTTCTGAATCGACACAAAAATTTTAAAACTTCTACTGTGCCATAACTCTAATATCGGAACCGTTTTCCAACATACGTGTGTAACTTTGTGATATAATATTGTAATTACAAGTTTCATAATATTATTAAAGGAATATGAATGAGACAGGAATAAGGTTTACATGAGTTGAATCCAATAGAGAGTAATGGTTATAATGTGGGAACATAGGGAAAATTTTAGATTTGTCATCTAAACATAGGGTAAGAACCTATCTTGCAACTTGCAAAATTTATTTCCAATAATTTTCTTAGAACTTTTTAAAGAGACCACTCTCTATTCTTGGAAAACAACTCCATCCTTTAGATTTAAATTTTTTTTTTTGTTTGGCATTAGTTTTAATTGTGTTCCAAATTCTATAACATGATCATTTTTTAATGTTAAGATCAATGTTTAATATAAGAGTATGTTAGGCTTTGTTCATATATAAACTTAGTATTGTTGCGTATTGACAATCACGTCTACAAAATTGTACATGGGAGAGTAACGAAAGTGTTGATAATTTTGTAAGTTTCCAACCTTGAGAGGATTTAGTTCATATACTCCTTTATTTCTGTTCCTATTCTCGTCCGTCCAATAATATTATAATACATGTGTAATGTTGTGATATGATATTGAAATTAAAAGTATGATAATATTATTGAAAGAATATGAATAAGACAGGAATAAGGTTTGCATGAGTTGAATCCAATAGAGAGTAATGGATGTAATGTGAGAAGTGCCTATGTGGCTAGAGTTGGTAGTGAGGTTGTAAAGGCTCTTTTGGTGCTTATTAGTCACACTTGGCACTTGTGTGCATGACTAATAAGTACACAAAAAAAAAAAAAAAAAAAACACTTTTGGTGTACATAATTGAGAAATAAATTAAGTTTTAATTTAAATATTTTCATGAAATTAATTCAAAATATTGAAGATTAGAAATATTTAGTTTTAATTTAATTTAATTTGTTTTATAGGGAAACAATACATTTGGGCCAAATTGCAATAAAAATCAATCCAAAATCCCAACAAAGTGCAGCCCATCAGCCGAACATGCCGAGCCAGCTCAGACACAAAACCGTCGAGCCGCGCAACAACCAGAGCCACCACGAGGCCCAAACTCCAAAGCGTGGGCACCAGCTCTTCTAAGCCTATTTTGCAGCTCTCCGGGCCGTCCACCACACCAGCCCAGGAGAGAGGTTTCACATGATCCATGCGTGGAGCAGAGGCCAGCAGCAAACCGTGGGCCCCGATTATCCACCCGCGTCAATTGCCTCTCCACTCCATTCTCGCCACTCATTCCAACGGATCCCAGCTGCCGACATTTGTTTCCTCTCCGCCCATACTTTCGCGACATGTCCCAAACTCATGGGATCTCTGTGCCGAAGGCACTTTCGCGCCACGTGTCCCAAACTCATGGGATTCTCCTTGCTGAAAGGCACCGTTTCTGGCCGTTGCAATTCTCCCTTAATATCAGCTTTTATTCCACCAAATAATGTAATTGTAAATTCTAATCAATTTGGAAACGTTTCTAATTATTTATTTTATTTTTCTTTTTTATTTTGTAGCTAATGGCATCCCTCAAAAACTCTATAAATAGAGGTTTTACCAAGTGTATTAGTAGTTGAATTTTTAGCCTAAGTTTAGACACTTTTTCTCTCATTTTTGTCTTGCTTTTTTCCTCATATTTTTCTCTCTAAAATTTTGTAAGAATGCTTTGTAAGTTAGGTTAGAGTTATTTGGTGAGGCTAGAGATGATCCTAAATATGTAGTGTGCTTGTTTGGGTTTTGATTTTTCAAATATTTGTATGGTTTATATATTTAAGTAAATAATTTTCTTTCATCTTATTAATTTCTCATATCAATATATTTTATTGTCAATTTTTATATAAATTTAGTCAAACTCTTTTTATGTGATTGTTGCATGATAGGATATATTTATAGCATTATTTTATAAGTAGTCTTTTACTGTAATATTGCCTATGGCATATTGTCGTTTTTGGATTTCTTATAAGATAATTTTTGCTAATTCTTAACGTGAGAATTTTATTTACTCAAATACATTTTAATTTGTAAGTTCTTCAAATTTTTATTTTTCAATTGATTGTTTGGGATATGAAACTTTCAATCGAGTCATTTTATGAATCAAAATCCAAATAGGTAAACCAAGCATATAGGGGATTCTCGATGTCTCACCACTTTTGATTATTGAATTTTTTCCACTTTAAATTGCATTGTCTTTTAATTTGTTTCAATATCACAAAAATACTTCTTTCCTTTCTTTGTTTGATTGCTTATTTCTTTAACGTTTTTATTTCACTAATCTTTTCTAGTTTGTTTCTATCACCTCCTCATGTATACGACTGCTCGATCCGTGTTACAATTGACCGCTTTATTTTGACAGAGTTTGGGTGTAATCAATGACGCATGGCATGTTGTGATTAAACTACTATTAAGTAAATATATAATTTTTATTATTTTTGAATAGAAAATTAAATTTAAATTCTTAAAAGACATTAAATTTAAATTCTTAAAAGACATACATCTTGAACGGTGGTATCTTTTTCAGGAAAATACGTTTTCTAAATCGTAGTTTTTTCCCAAATGGTGCCAACACAAGTTGTCAAATTTATATAAAGAGTTACAGAGCAATAAGAATTTAGTTACTCAAAAAATTTGATTTGTCTCTCGATCTCCTACTGCTATTCTTCTAGAACATATTTGCGTTTTAAGGTGAATTTTCATTTTTACTTGGTGTTAAAATTCAGTTATGAAGGATTCTTGTTTGCTGGAAGCAATTGCAAAGCAATCTCTCTCCGAACGGGGGCAAATAATGCGTTAAAAAACATGTAGTTGTTACGTGTTTCAAATCTTCATATCTAGATTGTTTAACATAATAAGTATAAATCTCGCATGCTTGGATACACTTTCTTTTTCCCCTTAGTGCTTATAGTTTTTCAGTCATCATTTTTGCTCTATAATATGCTAGAAGGACAATATTAAACTCTTGACGATTCAGCTCACGTTGTCCTTTCTTCAAGTTTCGTTATGTTTCTTCATTTTTATTATGCCACATAAATTAAAATAATTATTTTTTATTGATTTGATATAAAATTTTGATTGATATGATATTTTGATTTTTTGTCATCATATTATTTAAGGGACATAAAAAGAAGATAGGATTAAGAGACACATAAATGAAATATTGAGATTTGAGACATCAAAGTGGAAGAGATATTATCATAATTTCCAAGAATAGATGGTTGACTTAATATAATAAAACACTGTGCCACTTAATATCATTTTTTAAGCCCTAAATGACCAAAAAAAAAAAAAGTCCTGATCCAAGCTTAGTTTTTATCCTAGGAAGTTTCTAATTGTGAGTGTAAGGTATTTGGTAAGGGAATATTGAATCCTAAAGAAAATGCTTATAAAAATGTTTATATGCGAAAGTCCTTTGAATAGATTATTATAGGTTTCTCGATATTCGTTTTTGTTCTTCTTTTTAACGGGGGAAAAAGAGAGAAAAATAAATCAAAGAAAGAGATAGAAAAAAGAAGACATAAAGAAATTGATGCAAAGAGGATCAAGTTTACTTGATCTGAATATTCCTGGTGAAAGATATATAAATATACATTTATAGTTTTTATAATAAAAATTAAATAAGAAGTCTAAAGTAATGAAAGAAAAGAATATAGATATATTTGACATGGATGTGTCATGTCTCTAGGTTAGGAATGAATAAAATATTTCACTAATAAGATGTACTTTAAATAGACTTTCGTATAAATATAAATTATAAATATAAAATCAGATACATTATAAAAGCAAACAAACCTTTTAAAATCAATATACCTAAACTGGGATAGATACAAATAAACTAGAAGTTGCTGATAAAGATAGTTATATACTTAACAATAACTATTCCTAATAATTTCTACCGAAAAAAAAAACTAACAATCCTAATAATTTATTCATCAGAAATTTTTTTTTGAGTCAATCACATTTTTTTTTTTTTGCAGATACATGAAAACTGTTCTTGTTGTCGGGTAATAAATACTAATAGCGTGTTTGGTTCAACCGTTTGAACATTAATTTTCGAGTTTATTCCAAGTTGTTGTTGTTTGGGGTTTGAGTCCAACTCAAATCGTCCACTGAACCGTTGCACAGTAATTGGAGTCATGTTTACTGTGTAACCCGTGCTTGTATAGCTTTCTCTGTATCTCTCTTCCCCAAACCCCCTCGTCTCTCTCCCCCGTCGCCCGTGGCTATTCTTCGCTGTTGCTCCTTCGTCCGTCCTTTCTCTTTCCCATGTGCATTCAGCCTTTTCTCCTCTGTCGAAGCCAGGCCTTGCTTCTGTAGGTGTTGGAATCGAATATATTCCATTCATTGTAGTCTGCTATTGATTGACCTCCATATTCCACGACTTGTTCGCTCTACCCTTCATCCCTAATATCGTCCCCTTCTCCTCCCTTGGGTTTGATCTGGAGGTTTGGCTGTTGGATTCGCCTGAAATCTGTCACGATTTCGAAATCCCTAATTCCCAATTTTAGGAACTAGGGTTTCTTCCCCCTCCGTACAAAGTCGATTCTGGTCATCGGTCTTGGGCACCCGTCGTGTCTGTCCATCGGACTCGTGGTTTGGGTACCGCCATTGGCCAATGCGGCACCGACTGGGGTCGAGGAAGAAATCTCAATGACAGTTTCGTATTACCCACTATTTCCGATCAACGAAATCAGGCCAATGACCAATTGCTTCCTGCCCTGATCCGCCTTCATCGACCGTTTACTCCTCTTCCGACTCGAACTCCGTAACCCAAGTACATCTGCTTAACCTTTTACAGTTAATCTGTTCATTATCCATTGCTTCTACTATTTGGAAGGCCGGGTGTAGCTCGGCTTCGGATTTTCTATTGATTGTTTTCGATTCTAACGTTTCCACTCCTATTTATGTTGATGTTGTATGCTGAATCCGGAATCGACTAAAAAAAAACTTTTACTATAGCTGAAGTTTTCATTTGAGATGTTCTGGTGGACTATTTCCATCGTAATCTGCTTTCCCAGATTCGTAAAACAGGACTTGCGTTTGAAATGGAATTTCGGAGTTTAATTCAACATGAGTACGTTGAAGGACTTCATTGCTGTTGTTTGAACTGACATGTTGTCGTTTGTACTGGCTTGTTAGAGTTTGACTAAACATGTTATCGTTTCGCTTTCGGAGTTGTTGTTTGCACACTCATGGTGTCGTGTGAACTGGCTTGTAGGATATCGATTAAACTTGTTGTCGTTTGTGCGTAACTTTATTGTTGTTGTTTGAACAGTCATGTTGTCATTTGATCTGTCATTTCAGACTTTCATTCAAATTGTTATCGTACCCATGGTTTAATTGTTGTTGTTTGAACACTCATGTTGTCGTTTATGTGCTGTGTATCTGCTTTTGGCCGTTGCTTTCGATTAATCATTTTGTCTTGAGGTTTCAAAATCAATTTCGGAATTGTTGTTGTCACATGTCAATTTCTCCCGTCTTTGTTTTGTGATTTCAGGGGTTTTCTGCTTTCTCACCGCGTTTGTTCGTATCTCTTACAATCCTTCTCTTACGTTTGGCTGTGATGTGTCATTCTCCTTATCATGACAGTGATTCCATCTGATTGGTGCATCACGAACCCGATATATATCGGTAGTTGCCGGTAATCATACCATGGTAGCTGCCATTGTATCGTTTCATTGACATACTTCAGATGCAATATGTCGATAACAACGTACGGAGCCAACATTATCTCCCAATCGGTCACCATCTTAGTTGTTTTTCATATTTTCCTCTTACTTTTCCATTTCTTAAGGAAATGCCTCGCAAGGCATCCGGTGAGACGTACGTGTGGGATCCCGTCAAGTAGAAATTATTCCTGGAGAAACTTGATGACTACTTGGCCTCTACTGGCGGGAACCAGCCAACAAGTAGCATTCTAGAGCAATGGGCCAATGAGTTTAACACTCGTTTCGGCGGGGTTCCAGCTTTCGGATCCACTTTATATAAAAAAAAAAAAGAGCGCATGAGGAAAATTTATAGGGGTTGGAAGGTGTTGAAAACCCACACCGGCCTTGGTTATGATCCGGATACGAATACAGTTGTGTGCTCGGATGAAACGTGGCATAGCTTCATCAAAGTAATCAAACTTAATAATTGCAGTCTATAATATTGTGATTGACTACCAACGCGACCGGTAATTTCAAATGTTAATCGTTCTACCTTTTTCAGGATAACAAGGAGTGTACCCATCTCCGATATGAGGGCCTTCGCAATAAAGAATTGTATTTCAACGTTTTTGAAAAAAACCATGCAGTTGGTGCCTCAGGGTTCGACTCTGTTACGATGGGAGGTGGAAGTACGCCATCGTTCGAATTTGATTTCTCCATGGACCAGTCCGGAACACATCCGGTCTTAGAGGAGGAAATTAATCCGAGCATTGGTGCGCGCAGGCAGGCTAACGCACGAGGTGTGAACGAGGAATGCGGTCCATCGCGGCCACAGGGTAGTATTGGGAAGCGGAAGCAACGAGACGCGACGGATGAGATGACTTTCTCGGCCATGAAGGAAATAGTGAATCATTTCTGCGGTCGCTCGCAATCGGCGACTAGCAGTGACCAAAATAGCCAGAAAGATCACATTTTGGACTGCATGAATATCATGAAGGAGATAGGTATTCCATAATATCAGAGAACGATAATGTGGCACTACTTTGATGCTCATGAGAGGCTGCAGCGACCGTTCTGCCTGCTTGTTGACGACGACCACAGGGGCATTATTGCCTCAGTTGTGGCCTCCCAAATGCCACCGCCAAGTTGATTGTTATGCTATAGATGCGTTTTTTTCCTTTATTAGTTTCAGTACAACAAAACATTTGTATTATTTATGTTTTTCTAATTTTTTATTGGTGTTGTATTTATGTCTTTTATGTATAAACATTTGGCCACTATTGTGAACTAAGCACATTTACTTTCGCACCGCGATTAATTTCCAATATTGTCACTATATTGTTCAACTTCGCGTATTTCCATTTTCTTAAAAAGTTTACTGTAAAACATCATGGAAATCCAATTTATTTAATGAATTTGGTCAACAATAATAATTAAAGGCTGCCGCGAACAGTGTGAAAAACTTCGAGAATTAAATGTGCATCATGGTGACTAAATTACATGTATATTCATAAATTTGGTCTACAACAGGTAAAATAGTGCAGTTTTTCAACGACCAAAAAAAACTGAAATGAACAGGTTCGGTTCCGCGCCTGAACATCAGGAGGACGCCCTAGCCACATCTAGTGAACAACCTAGCGACGACGATATGCTTGCACTGGCAGTGGTAGCAGTGGCAAATAGTCGTCGTCACAGGCGAAGAGTTCCACAACCAATGCATAATTCAATTCTAACTGGCAGCATGCGCATGGAGGAGTTATTAAATGGCCATGAAGACGTAATTCGAGGAATGATCAGTATGAAATCATCGACCTTCAGAGTACTAAGTAACCTATTAGGCAGTCGGGAATTGTTGAAGTCGACGTATAACATGAATATTAATGAGCAGTTATTTATTTTCCTGGCTATTTGTGTGCAAGGCGCAACGAACCGACACGTTTCGTATTTATTCCAGCATTCGAAGGAAACATCATCACGTTGGTTCTTTATAGTGTTGAAGGTTATTTGTGCGTTGAAGGACGAATTCATCCGACCACCTGACTACACACGGTGGTGCAAAATTTGATAAATGAGCACGCGGGCAAATATCGGTCATGGTTTGATGTACGTTATCGTTGTTCTGAACATCATTTGTTATCGATATTAATAATTTCCTATTACTCGTAATAATGGTCCGCACGTTGAATAATCTAATGGATCATGCAGGGTTGTATTGGTGCTATTGATGGGACACACGTCCCCTGTGTCCCAAGGCGTGAGAATGCTGATGGTTAGATTAATCGAAAAGGGTTTCACTCGCAGAATATTTTGGCGGCATGTTCCTTTGACATAAAATTCACATACATGTTGGCCGGATATGAGGGATCATGCCATGATGCAAGAATGTTGGACGATGTAATAGTATTCCATGGTTTCCCAGTACCCCCACCTGGTTGGCGGAATTTTTATAGTATTGCATTACTTAAATATACGGACTCTAGTAAAAATTATTGGGATTCGTCTCATATTGTGATGTTTATTTTGCAGGAAAATTTTACTTAGCAGATTCCGGATACGCCAATAAGGATGGTTTCCTGAGCCCATTTAGACGGGAGACGTATCATTTACCAGAATATCGAAGACGTCGTGCCGGGCTAGCCAATCGCAGGGAGGTATTTAACTACACGTATTCTTCGCTGCGGAATTGCATTGAACGAACCTTTGGTGTCTAGAAGGCAAGGTTTAAAATACTTAAAGGCATCAACAGCTATCCGATAGAGAAACAAGTCATGATTCCGATGGCATGTGCGGTTGTACATAATTTCATAAGGATGGTGCAGATTGGGGATCCAGTACTAGAAGAGTATGTAGCTGATTGCGTGCCTGTTCGTGGGAACGACGACGTTAACGCGGATTACGTGTTGGACGACGGGGTAGAAGATAATAGGCTCAGCACAGCAACGACCCAACATGGATCGAGTACATGAGCGATGAATCAGATGAGAGAAAGAATTACGGATGCTATGTGAGAACGATACCAATCATATCCATGGTATAGAACCACGTGAACGTAACCAACTCTTTTATAATTGCGCTAGAGTCGGAAATTTATGCATAACTTTATTTTGATGACTTTGACATTACAAACAATGTACATGCTGCTGGGGTTTAATATTACAATAAAATAGTAATGCGTCGACTGTTGCATTTTCAAATTTTCAATTTGATTTAATCTTATTATTTTGGGATACTGTCATTTTATCCAAATTTTATTCATTAAAACATACGATAGAATGTTTATAAAAATGCAAAAAATTGATTCCCCTCATTTTTCTTAATAGCCAAACAAGGCCCTTGATTTTTTAAATTTCAACTCAACTTAAACTTTTCCACCAAACACTCAACTTAACTTAAACTTTTCAACTCAAACATTTTACCAAACACCTCACATTTAAACTCAACTTATCTTAACTCAAACTAAACTTAAAAATCTTAACTCAAACTTGTGCACCAAACTTGTGCACCAACATAGCTTAAATTATTGAGGACATCATGATGAGACTAATATCAACCAAGTAGTGCAGATTCACTTGGCCCGGTGAAACCTTCAACCCACAAAATTAGCTTTTCAAAGTGAAGGAGGTGCTTCCTTACTGTGTAAACGTGAAAAGTGTAGAGTAATGCTGCTAATGTTACCGCACCAAAAGATACCAACATCAACTTCCAGAAATCCTGATCAAACAGAATGTAACATAGTCAGGGTGGAGCCAGAAATATTTTTCCGTAAGTGCATACACTATTTTTTTTTTTTTCAAGATCAAATAAATTTTAATGAGGGTATGAAGAATTTTTAGTTTTAGTAAGTTTATGTGAGAATTTTTAATTTTAATAGGTGCAAATCAGTAAAGGTATTATCTTTTTTTATAGAATTAATTTTAGTGAGTAGTATATGAGAATTTTTTATTTTTAGTGGGAGTAAAATATTGACCATATGAGAATTTTTTTTATTTTCAATAGGGATAAATTGTAAATATTATAAAATTTTTTTGGTAAAATTAAAATAAAAAAAGTTTTCATTTGGGGCTACAGCCCTTACTTGCAACCCCTCTAAGCCAGCCACTGAACATGGCATTAGTAAGCATTCACACAGATGTTTGCTATGAAGGAAAAAAAAAAAGAAAGAAAAGAAAGTATTTTAATGAGCTCTGATCTTGAAGCTCATTCCTGCTTGATTTTCTGAACTTTAGAAACTCTCATTTTGTTATATGAGCTTTGAATTAGCCTTCACTTATCACTATCATTAGAATTTCAGTTAAAATAAACAAAAAAAAAAAAAAAGAGAGTTAAATGCAGTCACGTGGTCTTTTATGTTTGTTTTTAACAGAATCCTAACATAATAGGTTTAGTAAAGCTAATGTCCCTATTTTTTCATATGTTTTTTAATAAAAAATTCTAGTAAAAGGGGTTAAGTGAGATAAATTCAAAATCCATAGAGTAAAATTCGAATTTTTAAAGTTCATGGGACAAAATAAGAAGTTCAAGGCTCACAAACAAGAATAATAATTGCATCTGTGCACCATGAACTTATCTCACAATTGTAATTTACATCTTAAACTTTTAATTATAGCAATTTGCAATATGAACTTACAAATTTATAACAATTTACCCCTCGTTGATTACAATATTAGTCTTTTGAAGGAAACTGATATGTGATTTGTACATATATTGTTAATTGATAATAAGAAATTAACATTTTTTTTTTCTATTTTAACCCAAATTTATTTAGACTAAGATCTTTAATTAAATATTATTAAAGTAGAAAACATTCCATTAACGTTGTTTTAAATATAAATTAGAATTACTATTGATTAAAAATGACCTTTTATACTCTTAACTAACAACTTATATATAAGTCAAGTGTCAATTTTCATAAGAAAAATCAACACTGTAATCAATAAGGGATAAATTATTACAAACTTATAAGTTTAACGTGTAAATTGTTAAAATTAAAAATTTAAGTATAAATTATAACTATATAATAAGTTTAAGGTGTACCGGTGTAAAAAAGCAAAAAAATAAATGAAGTGTTGAAAAAATGTGAAGCAAAAGGGTGTGTGATGATCAAAATCTGGCCAAATTACCTGTGGATTGGAGACTAGTATTCCCATGACATAGCCCATCAAATCCATGGTTGATTGCAGAGAGTTCTGAACACCTCCCACCACACAACGATCCGACTCCGGTACATAATCCTTCCAAAACGGAAAAAATAAAATAAAATGAAGAAAAGGCGGTGAAACTCGTTAGGTACACACGGATAAATATGAAATAGAGGTTTGTCTTCTGTCCTTCCCAAAGGACTGGTCCTACAATATAACTTGTATATATATATATATATGTATATATATAATATGAAACATATTCTATTTAACAACGACTTTAAAATTTTATGAAAACATCATCTTAACATAGAATCAATATCAGATTACATATCTTATTTTTAAATGTTACACGTTGAATCGGTTTTCCTTTTTACTTCAAACAGATTGAGGGCAAAAAAAAAAAAAAAAGATTTTTGCTAATCACATTTTGTTGTTAATCTCGGTTAATCAAAAATTGAAAACGATACAACTCATGTCTTATAACCCGTTTGACAAATGAATTTCAATCACGATTCTAAACTCTTTTTTATTTTTATATTTTTTTTAGTGTTTTCTCGAGTAAAATTTTAATTTGAATCAAAACTTTATGTTCAAATCTATGAACCAAACATCATCTGAGTTTTTTTTTTTTTTTTTTTTTTTTTTTATATAACACTAACCAAAAAATTAATGGCAAGAAATCTTGTTTTTCCTCCAACACAAGGGTTGTTTCTTACTTGCATTTGTTGGATTACAGACAAGTCAAACGACCACAATCCAAGCCGAGATAGCGCCACTCCGGCCATCAGCATATACGCTGATATCGTGCTGTTTCGAGTCCATATGGAAGCCACACAAACTAGGAGGCACAGCCACTACATGTAAACCAGTCCATGAGTTGCCTTTGAGAAGGAATTCGAGACTAAAAGTGAAGACATTTCTTAGTTGTCTTTAGGATAAATGAAACAACAAATGACTAGAATTCGGGCATGTCGTCGTTAACTTGAAGAGCTATGAGTCCTTTTGCTTATGTGTAGTGAAGTTTTTACCTGCGACCAAATAGACCAGATTCCTGTTCTGAGTGTTGAAATGCGAGATTGCAAGATCGGGTACACAAGTGTTGAAGCAATGCCAATCGCAGCACTTATTCCTCGGGCTATTCCGATGACAAACGCCGGTATTCCTTCCCATTCTAAGGTTGCTGTCATTAATGTTCCAAAACTGTAACAAGAAACATGACAAATTCTTAAACCACCTTGTAATTGAATGAAAAGCCACAAGAAAAAAAATAAAGAACACAAACACATATTGTCTAGTTCTAGAATGCTTTATTATTTATTTTTCCACTAGTGAAAAATTTCACTTTTGTGGATTTCATCTAAGAACTTTGATTACAGAAATAAAATAAATAAAAAATAAAAATCACCTAAGGACAGTTAAAAATAACAAAGCCAGAGCTAGTCCCGGAAATAAGACATCTTGCTGCAAATATACTCTCCATGCATCAAGGTATGGAACACGTGAAACCAATTTATTTGTTTTTGTTATCAAACTTTCCTCCAATATCACTTCTGAATTGTCTTGATCATGTGAAATAGAGGTCTTTCTCTGCTGAGGAGAAGCAGATTTTCTGCTTTCGGCATTACTTTGCGAGGATAGTCTCGAGACCCTCCTCCGGCTACTTTCTTCTAAAGCTGGAATCCCATTATACACAGAGATGAAAAGCCAATATTCCACCCAAACTGATATGCTATTCCATACAGCCATAGTCAGAGCAGAAGCTTTTAGTGACACAAAACTGATGATGAAGCCAGAAACCACAGGAGCACATAGCTTGCAAGTGAGATCAATGCGTCTAATGACCGAGTTCATCTTCGTCAAACGTTCCGGCGAATGTCCTTCTGATATCACCACTACCCTAATTCATTAAGCATATTAGATCGTTAAAAAAATACATATCATCATAGACAAATTAAAGGCATGTTTGACAGAGTTTTATTTTTACCTTTTAGCCTGTAAGAAAAAAGAAGTAAAAGTTATAGTTTTTCAATAATTGTTTTGGAACAAAAATTTTAAAATAGCTTATGAAGTTAAAATAAGAAAATATTAAGATGAAGTTTATAATGTCTAACTTAAACTCTTCATACAAATTTTAAAGTCTATACAGAAGAGTTTTTTTTCGGAAGTCATATTTTTTAGCTCTAATAATAGCTTTGCTGACAAATGATCCAAACATTTTCAAATCAGCTTTTGGAATCAAAAAGTCAATAACAGTTTTTAGGAAGCTCTGCCAAATAGGCCTATAGAAGTATGGACACGATTTGAGTTCATTTCAATTACCATTCTCTCTCGATGAGGATGGTGCCGGCAAGAGTGGAAAGCACTCCAACAGCTCCAGAGATGTTTGTTAATATCACAAGCAAAACGAATGCACTGAAGTTTTCCATCTTCAATGTTGAGTAAACCAGTAACGTAACCACAGTGCCTCCAGCAACTATGAAAGAGAGATTTTGTGTTACCAACCAAAGCTGGAGAACCTGCCATTTTCAAAGTAGAATCTCACATGTTAAATCTCTCGAGGAAATAGATTTTAACACCACCATTAGTAATCTATTCAATCATAATAATCACTCAAGATCGGATAATTCATTCGGATCTGCCATTTTGCTCAAGCTTCAAACTAATTTTCATTCGTAATTGTTCCACTTAGTTTGGAATCTTCCTTAAAACAGAGTATTTCTCCGATTAGAAGCTCATCTTGACCATTTTAATTCGGACCAAAAATGACATAACAAATTGAAGAATTAATGTAAACAATATAACAGAGCTTTAAACATTTTGAGACCTTTTTGTATGAGAATCTATCCACCAATTGTCCAACAAGGGGTCCAAAAAGCGCGGTAGAGGCAGATTCCACGACCCCATAAATGGCGGCAAATAACAGAGAGTCCGGCCAAAGGTTTATCATGTACAATCCAACTGAGAATTCCCACATCCTGCAATCACCGAAAAGCTTACATGTTAAAGCTTCCATTTTAAATCCACTTTTCGAACTGAAAATTCAAATTTTTATAAGAGAAAGCACTGCAGAAAAACGTTTGAACACTTCAATTAGTGGATTCGCCTATCACCTTTATGAAAAATTTTCGAACAAAAAATTTCTTTCCGATTCATTCCATTCACGGAGTTTAATCAAAAGAGTACACAAAGAAACCCATCTTAGGAAATCAATCAACTTTCCGTGATTAAAACAATAAACTTAGATAAGAACTAAAGAAAGTAAACAAATTACTAAAGGGAAAAACCCGAAAAGAGTAATAACAGAAGTATATAAAAAACCTGGCATCCCATCTGGCCAAGAAGTGGCCAGCATATAGGTATCGGATGAGACTCGACGGGAAAGAATCGCTTTTAGAAGTACAAGGTTGTTCATGTGTATGTAGTTCTTGGATAAGCGGTACGTTCGAGCTAAACATTATTACTGTTTCTTCGGTAATTCAGTGCTTATTTAGCTCTACTTTCTGAGTTCTATGCCTGACTGAACCTTGAATCAGTTCGGAGAATAGCAATGAACGATTCTTGGTTTATTTTGGATTTGGTAGCTTTGATGTTGAAGACAACACGCTTCTTGACAAGAAGTTTTACTTATTTTGAGTCTTTCTAAATCTACCTTATTTGTTTATTCATTTATTTATTTATTTATTATTGTAATTTAATGCAGTGTAGTTACTACGTGGTGCAAAAACAACAAACAAAAACATTGCCGATTGTGACTGTCGACAGAATCTCTTGCCTCGTCTTTTGGATCTTGTCAACGATTTTATTTAAAATGTTTTCTCATTTTGATAATTTACAGTATTTATATATATATATATATATATAGAGAGAGAGAGAAGCATGATTCAACTAATCTGATGTCTTTCTTAAAATTCACCTCATTCATTATATATGTGGACTATTTAATATAATTATTTGATATTAAACACCGACATGATATTAAATAATTTCTATTAATAACAATTTGAAATTGCATAAATGGTTGGTTATTAGGGAGTGTGAAATTTCTTTTTTTTTTTTTTAGGAAATAAATGTCCCAAATTTTATTGAATTAGTAAATAATTATTTTCTTAAAAATATCAGTTACTAGTTTATCATTTGATAGATAGTCAATTACTAATTGATCAAAATTGAGGTGTTTTTCTCCGTCAATGAGCCAATCAACATTTTTAAATCACCAATCAATATCGATGTGTTCAGCTAAGATTAGTTGACCCAAGCCAATAAATTTTGAAATTTTAAACACGAAAGGTTATCAACTTGCAGATGCCACCTAATAGAAATTTGTATTAATGAAATGTCCATTTAGAAGCTAGCTTAAGATTAAAAGGCAGTTGAATTCAAAAATAAATAAATAATTAATTAAAATAAAATAAAATAAAATAGAAAAGAGTCAGATATTCAATCTTCTTTAAGTTTTATAGTTTAAAATAGGGCCTTCTGTTCCTCTCCCTATTATCTTTAACAGGATTTTTTTTTTTTGCGCCTTTATTAAAACAATTTTTTTTTTTTATAAATTTATTCACGTTTAAACATTTTTCCTACAATTGTCTCAATTGATAATTTAGACAATAAACTAATTATATCTGTTCATTTGAACTCTTTTTTTTTTTTTTCTTTTCTTTTCAATACATCTCTAATTTTCAGTCGTCATGAGAGCCACTATAACCAGAGCTTTTAAGAGCTGCCTAGCTAGCTATCTTATCGGTTTCTTCCCAACCGCAAAATATGTCAAAAGTTATGTTAGTAGTAATGAGTTTCAAAAAAATAAATAAATAAATAAAAAGTCAGCAATAATTTGCTATTTTTCAATTAGATATAATAGCAGTTCAAAAAAAAGTGAAAAAAAAAAAGAGGTTTGCAGTTAGGGTCTTGATTGGAAGGGGCAGTATTGCATGTGAGATGTAAATATAAGTGAATATATAGGTATACTTTTTTATCCAGTAGTCAGACAGAAACGACACTCACAATATCTTATTTTACATCTTATAATAATTCGTTTATTTATATGTGACTATTTTATAAATAATCATGCAACATGAAATATTTAAAATTATCAGTACAAAAGGATAAGTATTATTGAAAATATTATATTACAATCAACTAATTATTATAATAATGTATAAAAAAATAACAATTATTGTCGTATATGAGAATTCTCGTATACATAGATATACTGTCAAATTACTAGATAGGTTTTTATTCCAAAAAAAAAAAATTTACATGATAGGTTTAATTGGAATGGGCAGCATTGAAGTTGGCTTCGCAATTCAATAAATAGGTTTAGACTTTAGAGTATCATTAATGCATGTTAAATTAATGTGTAGATGTTAAATTTTGACATTTAAGTAAGAAAATCACTCATTACTAGAGTTTTTTTTTTTTGGGTGTTAAATTCAGCGCGGTTTATATGTGGAGGACAAAAATAGATTTACTTTCTAAACTTTCAATTTAAAAATGTATCCTTTTAATTTCAAAATATTTAATAAAATACCCTAAAATGATATCAATGTTAATTTCTCGACGGATAGTGACCTATAAATTCCTTATGGGTCATTAAGGCCCTTAGAGGCTGATTTTGACAAAACTTAAAACATAAAAATTATATGGAACGGTTTTTACTTGGGGCAATGTGGACAGTTTTCCAAAATAAGGCTCCAACGGCCTCAGTTTTGACAAATATCCGAGCCTGACCGTGCCCAGACTTCATGCACGGCCAGGTGAGTTCAACAGGGAAAACGAAGGGGTTAGATTCCGAACAAAGTTTTGTGCAAAACACGAAAGTTATAGGATTTTTCAAGATCTAAAACTTTTGTGAAGGCAACTTTTTCTAATTCAGCCCAGATTTTTAAATAAAAATGGATATCAAAAACTGTACAGGAAATTTATGCATAGGATTTTTAAACAGTGCAAGAAAAAGGACATTTCTGTACATGATTTTTAAACAGTGCAGGAAAAATGACATTTCTGCACATACACTGATGATTTGACTATGGAAAGCTGTTCCAAAGGCAATTTTCAACACTCAATGATTTTTACAAATCCTACTTAAAAGTTACAATTTTTCATGAGTTAAACAAATGATTTTTGAGCATAAAATAATGAGTTTTCTAAGTGAAAATGAAGGTTTAGAACCAAAGTTAAGTTATTAGGTAAACTTTGAACTTTAGGGTTACTATTGTAACCAAATGAATTATTATGTGTTTTTGGGGGACATATAACTAAAATTATGAATGAATGTTGGTTAGATCACCAACATTTTTAATCCTCACCTATATCCTTTATTATAGCAGGAGATAGCCTGCTGTGGTGTCCTGAATTAGAACAGAACC
Source organism: Ficus hispida (assembly GCA_025413025.1). Taxonomy (NCBI): domain Eukaryota; kingdom Viridiplantae; phylum Streptophyta; class Magnoliopsida; order Rosales; family Moraceae; genus Ficus; species Ficus hispida. Next base: position 23,294,913 of record CM046372.1, read on the forward strand.
CTATTGGACATAGTAAACAAAGTAAGTACAATTCCGCCTACAGCATAGGCTTTTGATTGTGATACTTACCCAAGTATGATCGATGAATATTATGATATATTATGTGATGTATGTTAGAATTGTTTGATGTTAGGATATGTTATAGGGTATGGTATGATGATGTTATGTTATATGATATGGTTATGTCATGATATATGATATATCAAGTTCATGTTTATGATATGAGGTATGATGTTGAGATACGATTATGACTTATGTATGTATGATATCACGATGCATGTTCACCAATTCTTAAGTAAGAACAAGATTAAGTATGAGATGATGAAAAGTAAGTATGATGGCAAGCGAGCTTGCCTGTGTCGTATCGACTCGCTCGTAGGTCGGGTTCGGTCTATGGTTTGAGTTGGACTGAGCTGGCCGCCCCAACCACTCCATAGCTGCGCGTCACAAAAACGCCAAATAACTTTCAAAATGGAAGTTATCCTATAGATGTTGTATTCATGCTTGTTCGAAATACAAGGATAATAAGAATTTGTATTCTCAAATGATATCAGAGGGATTTGCAGTCATTGTGGAAATTCCATTTTCCCTACTATTAGTATCTTGCCTAAAGGGGACAGAAATCGTAAAATATTATAATTTACGATCAATTCCTTGAGTAAGAACCGTTGGCTCATCACTTATTCAATGAATAGACATAATGACTAAAAATATAAAGAAACCCTTAGACTTTGATCAAAATAAGCATAAATGAAATCGGAATTTGAAAGAATACAAATCTTTCAATTTATAACTTCTAATAATTCCAATTCGGATTGACTAATCTGATATATTTTCTACATTACATTAATGGGAGTAGGTCTATATTTCTCTTTACGAATATGATATTTTCTGGGCATTTCTAATAATATCAAGTGTTATTCCTATTTTTGCATTTGTAATTTCCGGAGTCGGACATCCAATTGCTTCGATTTGAATTATCCGGAGGATGCCTTAATATTTATATATATATATATATATATATATATATTATATCAAAAAGATGGACAATCAAACCTATTTCTCGATAGGGGCCCATAAGTAAGTTAAGTAAGATAAGCTATGAAAGTATGTTATGAAAGAATAAATAAGCATAATGAAGCATAAATGGCTCATGCATGATTATGTCAGAATAAGTTATGTTATGTTGAATTATGTTATGTTTTGTATGGTTTGTTGTCGCGGATATTTATGTTGTACTTGCTAAGCGAAAGCTCACGTCTTACGTCTATGCTGTAGGTAAGCAACCTACGGGCACCTTTTGATACAAGATGGCGAGTGTGGCAGGACGAGCTGTGAAATGTGGGATCTATAGTCACTATGCGTTTTGTTCTTTTAATGAATATTTTATTTATTCGAACATCGTTATTTAATTATCGTATATATGCTCATATGCTTGTATAAAAAAAAATTTCCGCTAATTACGTTAAGTAAGTATGTATGTATGTACGGTAACGGCCTGTGCTAGGCTGGTCGTTACAATTCATGTCTGAATCATGCTTCCTAGCGACTGGGGAATGATGCATCATCGACTCCTAGGTGACACATATTCTGATTGGGATAATTTGGCATGCTTTCAAACATGTGTCGCTTTCTAGGCTTGTGCGCTAGTTGCAAATGGTAAAAAAGACTTGCTATAATCGACAACAACTCCCTATGCTCGTTTTCCGATATTTGAAATGATGGAATACTACCCATTCGATTTTGGGGGAAGTTAAGATTCGGGATTTTAGAAAATCTTCCCATTTATCTTACCCATTTTCCTTTTCTGATAAGCTTTCTCTCTCTCAGTCACTCCCAAGTCCGAAACTCTTCATCTTCTTCTGTAATCTTCTTCACAGGTATAAACTGCTATTTCTTTGTCTCTTTTCTTTCATTTCCATTGCTTTTCCTTTCTATATGACTTGTGAATTGCTGTGATTTCTTAGGTTTGTGACTCTGGGTGTCATTGGATTTGAACTTTACCTCTATTAGAATCTAGGTCATGTCTACTACAATGGATAACTTGCAGAAGACGTTCAAGGTAGCTCGCGAGACTGCGGGTGAGTCGTCAGGCACCACACCATCGGTGGCTAAAGTGGAAGCTCTACTGGTTCGCTTAGCCACGTTGATGGTGGAGGATGATGATCCTCGTTATGTCGGCTTGGGCTATTTAAAGAATAATCCATAATCGATTCCGACTGGGGAAGATATCGCAGGATGGCGAGAATAATTTGACCTCCCCGCCAGGAAGGAAGTTCGTGCTCCTTATCTAGGAGAAAGGGCTTATAATCCTTGCGAGAGTTGGTTTGCCATCTATGAGATCGTTTACTTGTTGGGACTGACCTTCCTTATCCTGCGGCTGGCTTCAGCGGTGCTGGCCTACTACCAAATTACTCTAGGCCAACTGATACCGAACTCATGGAAGGCCATTCTTGGTGTTCATGGACTTGCAAATCAAGAAGAGCTGATGATGGGTTAGGAAGATTTCCAAGCCCTGTATTTCCAGAAGCAGAACTCCGATTCTAAAGGTTGGTTTGTCTTTGTGAAAAGGAGTAGAAATACTCTGAAGTTTGAGGAGATCACCAATTCTAACCGCCATTAGAAAAACCAATATGACATGGGCCGTGGAATGATGGATGTTGAGGGCTGCCAGTGGACAACTCCACTCGACTGGGCTCGGCCCAGAGAGTCATCCAAGCAGTTTCTGGGTCAAGTTGATTCGTTGTGACTTGTTGTTGCTTGTTAATAGGTTATAATCTCTCTAATTGCTTGTTTTATAGAGAGCTTCTTGATCAAAGCCCCCCCCCCCCCCCCCCCGGGTTGTCTCCTAATTTCTGACGGGGGTAAACAAGATTTTGTCTAGTTTGAGCCCCCTTCTCCTCCTTCTCAAGTTGCTTGCGGAACTAGGTCTTCTGCAAGCATGTTTGGTGAGTATTGAAGAGAAAATGAAAGGTTTTCATTATTTTGTTACCCATTTTTGGTCTGAATGACTTCTTTTACTGGCAAAGGGAATAGCAAAGCGGAGACAAAGCTCCTGCTTCTTCTTTTGAGCCAATCGCACTGAATGACGAGCCTTCGGCTCTTCCTTCGCCAGTTGCTCGTGCGTTGACTCCTAGGCCACCAAAGTGCAAGAGGGAGGATGAAGAATGGTACTTCGCTCTAATGGTTCCGTAGGGCTTATCCCTCTAGGAGAATCATCATGCTACTTCCCAAATTGGTTATGCCTTGATGACTGAGGCTGCCTCTCGTTGTCTCCTGTCTCGACCTTTCACTGTGCTATACCAACACTATTGTGACAGAATTGTCCAGGTGAAATGTTAGCTAAAATTTACCTTATGGTTTGGTCATTATGTTGTCATTCTGAAATTGTTTTCTTGTCATTGCAGGATAATCAGTTGGTCCTTACCATGTCTACCCACATTATGCTGCCCTTGATTTAGAGTTGACAGTCAAGACCAAAGTGTGGAAAGAACAAAAGGAAAAACTGGAGAAAAAGATGAGGTCGGCCCAAGATTCCAAGAGCATGTTTCGTGGCCAGTTGGAGAAGGCTACAAAATCGATGATGAAGAAGGATGATCACGTCTTCGAGCTTACTGAGGAGGGAAAGGATCAGTACACCTTTGACTGGTCTCGTGCTAGGCTCAAAACTCTGCGTTAGTACCGCAACGATAAGCTAGTGGACAAGGAGGTTGATGCTGAAATCCTACAACTAACTAGCTACTTCTGTAATGCAAAAGACAAGGAGGACAAAGGTCGCCTGGATGAAGTTGTCGAGGCGATGACTTGTCAGGCTGATGATGAGGAGGCTATAGCCAAAGAGTCACAGAAGGAGGCCAAAAAGACTATTGATGAAAGGCCGAGAAGAAAGAGGAGTGAATGTTGTCCCCCCCAATCTATCTTTACTTGTGTTTTTCTTTTTCTTTTTCTTAATTCCTTTCCTGAACATCAAAACTTCTTTGCTCGTGATAATGATCTCAGGTTGTTGGGTTGTAATTTTGAACAACTTTCCTTTGCTTTGATTTGATTTGAATTCCTGCATTTGAACTCTTATGAATCCTTGCTTATGTTCGAGTGTTAATCCATACTTGCAAGCTGACTCGTTCTTAAGTCTTAGGGAAAATTGCTCCCTGATTCACGGACAAATCATCTATGACTTATTGTCAAGTTACGGATGATTTCCTATGGAGTCACTGCTGGCTCATTGAGGAGTCAATGTTGACTCATTGAGGAGTCATTTTTAACTCGTACTCTGCATAAATTAAAAGTGATAGATCTAGTAAAATTCAAATTAACAATTAAAAATACCAAATACTTGCACTCATTCCCACACCCCCCCCCCCCCCCCCTTTCCCAAGTCTTGAGTTGTTTGCTGTTAAATAGGTCAAGACTTAGTAGAAATATCATGAGAGCAGACTTGTCAACCTGATTAAGTGGCCTCACAGGGTGTTTTCAATTGGACCCATCGACTGATTAAGTGACCTCATAGGGTACCTCCTAAAGCAAACCCGTCGATGCAATTAAGTGACCTCATAGGGTGTCTTGAATTGAAGAGAGGCTAGATTGTTGAGTCTTGGACAAAACGTTTATTGCCTGCATCGACTGCAATCAACATCAACCTCAATTGGTCTCGATACATATATCGGCATTAGTTTGTTAACCCAGAAACCACCGAAGTCGACATCAGCCCGTGGGCTGGAATGGGTAATGCTACCCAGCTTGAAGGGCTCTCTCCTTGTACGGGGACTTTCCACTATGAATAGTGGGTGTTTCTACAACTTTGATGTGCCACTTGATGCTTTGTGTAGGAACACTAGACGCAAAGGGAACAGTGACCAGGTTGCAAGCCAGGTTCCATACCAGCAAGGGGTGATCAGTCCCTCGCGATAAGGTGGGGGTGAGTTACAAGGAAGGGCCTCAATGGGCTGGGGATCCTATTAAGACTGCCAACGGATTTGCTTAGAGTCACTATGACTGCAACCCAACAATTTTTCCCGGCGGTTAATCGACTTACGGTACTCTCTTACTCTACGATTAAAGGCTTTGTTGCTCCAGCTATGAATACTCCTTCGTTACTCCTCGGGGGAGGCTTTTCATTATGCCGTGAGTAATGGCTTTAGTGCAGGAGAATTTGAACCTGAGAATAAAAGGGAATGGAACTATTAGATCTAACGAATAGTCTATTTGTCGACTCGCGAACAGCTTGCTGGTGACTCCTTGTTGGCTTTCCAGATACGGTTAAGTAGTCCCTCCCGAATAAAATGTACTTCAGGTTCCTTCCATTATCCTAAAAAGGACTAAGAGGAAAAAATAGGATTTTTTTAGGTAGAGCTACACTCATTTATAGGTTCACGAGCTGCCAACGTATCCATGTATAGAGATCAAGCCCAAGCATAGTTCGATTATTACAATCCTATAGCTTTTATTACATAATGCTAAGTTCTTCGAAAATTAAAAAAAAAAAAAACTAAAATGAAAACTGCAAAAATAGTACGTGAAAATAAAGGACATGATAGATAGTTAATTCAATAAGTGTTGCTCGAGTTGTTCTTCAATCGTAATACTTCCTCAGGTGTAAAGCATTCCATAGATGAGGTATTGGGGTGGCAACAAGTTCTTCCAAGTTGTATACTCCAGGTCTAACCACTTTTGTGACCTGTAGGGTCCCTCCCAATTCAATATTAACTTACCAGCTCCTTTCTCCATCATGTTTTGGAACACTTTGCACAAGACGAGATCTCCTACCTAAAAATGGCATTCCTTGACCTTAGAGTTATAGTGTCTAGCTGCGGCTTGATAGTACTGTGCCAAACGGATGAGTGCTTTGCTTCTCCTTTCTTCTAGCAAGTCTAAGCTCTCAATCATCATCTGGTCATTCATGGCTTTGTTAGGCCAAGTTAGCTCGGTCCTCAGATAGGGCATTCCAATGTCAACTAGGATAACTGCATCTACTCCATAAACTAATGAAAAAGGTGACTCACCAATTGCTATGCGAGAAGTCATTCTGCAAGCCCAAAGAACTCCCATGAGCTCGTCTGGCCAGCCACCTTATAACTTTTGAGCTTCTTCTTCAAATTATTGAGGATGGTCTTGTTTGTTGCTTCTGCTTGGCTCTTGCTTTGTGGATACCTCAAGTTTGACAAGCTAAGAGTGATCTTCTACCTACCGTAGAAATCTTGGAAACTATCAGATATGAACTGAGTCCTGTTGTCTGCTACTACCTCCTTAGGGAGGCTGAATCTGCATATAACTTCTCTCCAGACAAAGTTCTCTACGTCAGCCTCCTTAACTTGTGCAAAAGCTTTGGTTTCCACCCACTTAGAGAAATAATTTGTAATGGCCAAGATAAACTTCCTTTGCCCGGAGGCAACCGGTAGTGGATCCATAATATCCATGCCCAAGTTCATGAAAGGATAAGGGCTACTTACAGAGGATAGGAGCTCGGCAAGTGAGTGAATGATTAGAGCAAAGCGTTGACACTTGTCATTTTTCCTAGTGAAGCTTTCGGCATCTGACTTCATTGTCGACTAGTAGAATCCTTGCCGTAGGGCTTTAAGAGCAAGGGATCTAGGGCCCAAGTGGTTCCCGCAATCTCCTTCATGTATCTCCCGAATAATGTAAAGTGTTTGCTTAGGGTCAAGGCACTGAAGGTAAGGACCTGAAAAAGAACACACAGTAGAGCTTTCTGCCAATGATAGAGTACCCAGCACTTTGGATTTGCAGCTTTCTTCCTCGCTTCTTGTCGGATGGTAGCTCTTCGAGTTCTATGTACCTAAGGATCGATGTCATCCAGCTAGTGGACGCATTGTTTGACGAATAGTGATCGATTGGCAGATCACCAACCGAATCATTTGATGAATAGTGATTGACTGGTGAATCACTGACTAGATCATTGCTCGGCTAGCTGTTGTTTGGTGCCAACTTCAAGATCAACCGATTAATGCAGAAGTTCTCGAGATACGCACTGGGATAGTCCTTTGCATGGTTGAATCGGTTAAAGATCCAAGATTAGCTAAGACGTTGGCATGGCTGTTGGATTCTCTCGGAACTTGGTGAACTTCACATCTTTCGAATTAAGAGCGGAATGCATTTACTAGCTCCAAATAAGATGCCATCTTCATATTGCATGCCACATATTCACCACTAACTTGGTTCATAACAAGCTGAGAATCACTCATTACCTTTAGTATTCTGGCGCCAAGTGATTTGGCAAGTTGTAGTCCAGCCACCATAGCCTTGTACTTTGCTTCGTTGTTGGAGGCCTTGAATCCTAGTAGGAAGAATTGCCCAATTATCTCCCCGGCTGGTGTCTTCAAGTAGATGCCTGATCCACTTCCCTCAGGTGGTCACCCATTGTCCAAGGCCGTTGAAGCCTTGGGAGTCAATACCTGGCATATTTGTATGCGACCATGCGAACCAATCTTTGTTAGCCATAAGAAACTCAACGAGTTTAGATCATACCTCAGGATCAAGTTGCGAGCCGATGTTGACAGCTCGGTCATGGTGTTCAAAGTCGAGCGAGATCTCGTCTAGATCTTCTAATTTTGGCTACTCGCATTGTGGTGATGACTCCTTCTTCAACTCATCCTAGATCTGTAATTACTATATATGTTGTTTGAGTTTAAAGGCAGTGAGGCAGCATCCTCTCACAGCCTTCTAGTCGCCTCTGATCTCTCAGATTCCTCTCTTGGTCGGGAAGTGGATGACTAAACAATGACACAACTCCTCGTTCTCTGCTAGTAGGCAAGCAATCCGCCAATCGCTCTCTTTCTATCATTGTGGTAGTTCTGCAAGAGCCTAGTTAGTTATCTGTTGAGTTGTCATTGTCGCTAGCAGCTAGTCTGGAATGGTTCCAGAGTTGTTGTTCGTCATGTTGGCTATCGTCGCAACGTCCGTGTTGTCAACCATAGGCCCCATGATGGGTGGGGGTGCCAAACTGAAGAGGAAAATCTACAATCAAAGAAAAATAGGACTAATGACCAAAAAAAGATGACAGGGCGGTCATCAGCAGGTCGTCAGCATGCCATTAGTAAGTCGCAAGAAATAAAGTAAATTGTAAGAAAAGTAAATAGAGACAGAGACAACTAATTTTATAGAGGTTCGCCCGTAATCTTTAGGCTAAGTCTTCTGTAGTGTTTCGGGAGCTTTCGTTATATGTAAAAGAGAATTACAATGGTAATTTTCAATAAGAAAGGGATAGAAAGAGATAGTGGTGATGTGACATAGAGAGATTCAGGGAATTTTGTATAAATATTGCTGTGTACAATGTGTTGGATGTCTGGAATGGGTGGAAGAAGAAGGTCCCTAGGCTTTCAGAGTAAGTATTGATTTATATAGATAATTTGATGCCTTGAGTTGTCTGATTTTAGTAGAATATGCCATGAATGTTGATGGGTAGTTGTCATTTTCTGTATTGCTTAACTTTCTAATTCAAGAATGACTAGAAGATATCGAGAAATTGCCTTTTTGGATAGATCTGAACTTGCTGGCTGATTCCCTGGCCTAATATGCTGGATTTGGTTTCCTGATCCTACCCATGAAGTCAATTTTCCTTATTTAGCTCTACTTACCTACGAATCACCACCCAATTGTTCTTCTGTAGTCCGGAAGTCATTCTCGGGTCTTCTAACCCGTATGTCTCCAAGTCATCTTATGCTATCCATTGGCTTATCTGGGGATACGTGTACGGTGAGAGATGACATATGAAATCTGACCTCAACAATACACTAACACAACTAAAATTATTATTGTTATTAAAAAGAAAAGCTATCTACAAATCAACTAATCCAACTTTTTTTTCTAAACCAAAAAATATTAAGGATGAGTGGGGGAAAATATCAACTTCTTCTGATTGGGCTAGATCCGTCAAAATTACAAAGTTTAATTTACAAGTCAAGAGTGTAATATCTAGTTTGGCTTTTGCTAAGTAATACTGGGGATACGAACTCTAATCTCAACTTTTTAAGTACTAATTCACATGTTTTATTTTCATTAGTAGACGCAATCAATTGATGTGATAATAATTTAAACACTTACCAATAAAAGAAAAACAACTCATATGCCATATAGGTTAGTACTCAAAAATTTATATTACAGTTGATGTCCCTGTAACTTTTCTTTGAGAAATGATTAAAACTAGAGGATGGAGTCGGCAGCTCAATTATGTCTCTCACAGGTTGCTTGGAAACTCTAATTTCCATTTCAGAATTGGAGCAAAATGCTGTTAGAGATGCATCTATTTGTGTTGGTGACTTTTTCTAACCTCTAGTTAAAAGTACATGCGGCGCTTGAAATTTTTAGAATGTAAAATACGAAAATCAATGTACAAATATAAATAAATATAATAAAATTTTTTCTTAAAAATGCATTAATAGTTGGCTTTGTCTAAATATTCATTTTATCATTAGAACTACAATGATATAATATTTATTATGACAGCATTCTAATTAAAATATAATTTTATTGTCTTTGTAAAATTTGTAGCTTTCATTTGTTATCCAAAATAAAAATTTACAAAACAATTGAAAATTATCAGTAAAATAATAGCAATGGTCGCAATTTGTTAAGTATATTGTTTTAAGTAGAATTTGTTGTCCACTTATGTCAAATACAAAAGGAGAAAATATATTATAAGGAAAAAATTTAATCACTCTTCATAACAAAGCACTGAAATAATTACATATAGCGAAATCATTGAAAATAATAACAGTATACATTATTATTGGGGTTTGACTTCGTCTTCCCATTACACCGTTAACTTTTGAATGTTTGTCAAACGAACGACTGACGAATGAACGATGAATTTTCGGATCAAATTTACAATATCTTCACATATTCGGGCCGGACCCAACTTGTGAAATTGCTTCATTCGATTACAAATGACGATAGTCCTTATAATTGGGCTAGACCCAATTTACGATCTTGAATCGTTCTATCACGAATTATGACCGTTCGAATTTGAACGATGAATCGAACAATTCAAGCTTGATTCTGCGTACATCGAATCCAACATAAACCGCGAACAATGTATTTACATGGTCCAGGCTTTGTTTCTCCATCATCGTTCATCGCTCGTGGTTGACGAAAACTATAAGAGATCTCTCTCATAACCGACAATGACATGTCAGAACTTTAATGAAAACTGACAAGCCCATGATTGACAATGACGTCATATCTATAACTATTAAACTCACTATCTGTGAGACATACCAATAACTGCTAAGTCCATATCATGACATGTGTCTCCAAAGACATTTCAGCGATAACCGCTCACCTGGAATTACGGGCACATACTCATTGATCTTTCTCTGTAAATAGAGGAAGACTTCCCTTCAGACAGGACCTTTTTTTTTTTTTTTGTCTAGTTCTTATTGACACTTGCATCTACGCTGTCAAAATTTACTCAGAAATTGTAACTTGTTGTACTTGAAAACATTCAGATATAGTGAAGAAATCTCACTCACAGAAGACGTAGCACACAGTTTGGTAAACCTCTCTAAATCTTGGTGTTATTGATTATGTTTTTATCTTACTTGCTTGATTATTTTTATATCGTATTGTTTTATGAGTTTCATTAACGATTTCCAATGGCCTAATCTATTATTTGTTTCATTTCATATCACTAACTTCTGTTAAAATTTGACAGTAGATTTCCAGCATCTACAATTATGGTCTTCTTTTAGGAAAAAATCTATATTAAAAAAAAAAAAAAAAACATGATGTCCCCCTCTAATTTATCAAGAACACTCAAAATGTCATATAATTAAATCATGAAAAGACCACTATTAGACTTGAGCACAATTCAAATGATTAGAATTTGCTGAGAAAGTTAGATTAGAGATCTTAATAAAATAATGATGGGATATTGAGCTCTTAATTAATCAAGAGAAACTGAGAGGGGTGGTGAAAAAAAAAAAAAAGAAAGAAAGAAAGAAAGAATGCATTGCATGCATAAGTAGAAGCTTAAAAAAAATTAGGAAAAAAAGAAGTAAAAAATTGAAGAAAAATATTAGAAAAAGGAAACAAAATAATATGGGGTTAAAATAAAAGAAAAATTGACAAGAAAATAAAAGTCAAATCAAATGAGAAATGAACAACAAAACATTTTGATTTTCGTCTTTAAATGGTGTGCTAACCACCTTTTTTTCCCCCCCTGTCAAACGCCATATTATTGAACTTGTCCTTTACATGTTAGGGGGAAAAAAAGACCTTTTTCTTCATAGACGTTTTACACTAAAAAAAATAAAAAAGCAAATTTGTAAGTTACAAGATGGCAATTATGTAATTATATTAAATTTTAGTCTCCTTTTAAGTTTTATAAGTCTTCGAACTTGTAAGAGTAAGTTTGCAACACGTGATGGGAGACATAAAGCACAGTGACTGTTAAGGTAGAAAGGATAGTGTTAAAAAAAAATAAAATAAATAAATAAATAAATAAAAGAAGCAAATTTGTAAGTTACAAGATGGCAATTATGTAATTATATTAAATTTTAGTCCCCTTTTAAGTTTTACAAGTCTTCGAACTTGTAAGAGTAAGTCTGCAACACGTGATGGGAGACATAAAGCACAGTGATTGTTCAGGTAAAAAGTATAGTGTTAAAAAAAATAAAAAAAATAAAGACAGCATCAAAACGGTTCATTTTTTACCATAAAAAAGTAACAGTATAATTCTTGTCCACTCTTTTATTTATGTAAAATTCAAAAGGTGAAGAACTTGATTTTCTACCTAGTGAAAGATTATCGAAGAGAAAATTATTCAATTAATCATTTTTTTAATTTATTAATCAACATGATATAAATTTTTTATTTTTAATTAACATAATATAAACTTTAATATCAATTTATGTCATATTGATCTACTACTAATTTTGTGTCATATATATATGATCTTTAAATTTATATCATATAAGTACTTTATCGTGCTTTAAGCATTCAGCTTTTTGGATATTAAAGGTAAGATAATGGTTTTTTGAACAGCTTTTTGGACTTGTTTAATGGAAGGAAAAAGTAAATAATATTTTTATAGTAAATAATTGAAGTGAATAGGCGTGTATGGTAAATTTATTACGTAAATAGATTATTTACTTATGTGCAAAAACAGATTATCGACAAATAATAATTTATATGGTGTTTCTTCTAATTTTCTGAGTTTATTTAGATATTCCAATTTAGGATTTCGTTTTAAGTGATTTTTTTTTTAAACAATTGTAAAAATGTTTGAATAAAGAAAATAGATTTATTTACTAAGTAAATAATTATTTAGGAAAATTTATTGATAAAAACTATACTTTTATTTTGCCGGTAAGGACTATAATTGTTGGATCAACTTTTCAACGATTAAAATGAAACTATACTTTTACCTTATCCATAGGTACTAATTACTACTAAAGATACTAACTTTAATCTTAACTTTATAGATGTCAACTTACGTGTCATTTATTCATTGTTAGAAACAATTAAATGATGTGACAATATTTTAACCACTTACCAATAAGAGAAAATAACAACTCATATGTCACACAGATTAGTACTTAAAAATTAAAATTAGAATTGATATCCCTATAATTTTTCATATTACCTAATATGACTTAAATGTGTTACACTATAATTTTTAATATAATACTCTTTTATCCCTTTAAAAATTAATCCAACATAATAATAAAATACCTACTAATAAATTATAAAAATAAAGTTCTCATAATAAGTTTTGCATGATTTTTTGCTGAAAATTTGTCTTGTTTTTTTTTTTGTTCCCCTACTCTATCTGTCAATGAACTGAAAAAACGAAACCCTATACTCGTTAATTAAAAAGGAAAACAGAAGGATTAATGCATGCTCATTTCTCCAATAAAAATAAAAAGATAGGTCAAAGAGAAACTAACAAGAATTAACTGTAACTCTGATTATCACTATATAAATGTTAAAAAAGATAAAATTGTACAGATATCAGATCTGTTAAAACAAGGACAACTAAATGGAGGTGAAAAAAAAAAGGTATTGAACTTTTGATACAGACAGAATCACGGTTGAGCAAGAGCTGCACCACAATCCAAGCAAACCTCCTACGCATCCACAAATAAAACATGATATTTTGGTTAGTACGTAAGCTCGATTTAAACGTTCTGATATATTTTCATAAGGTTTGTTTTCGGTCATTTACCAAACATTAGTCCTCCACTGCAACACGTAGAAAACATTTCATCCGTTCTAAACGGACGAACATTGACATTTGTTACGTATACACATTTATAAAATCATTTTCATATGGAATTAGATGTCACTATAATACCTTCCTTTGCATATTTTAACATTCCATACCAATCCATATTTTCGGATGTTACCTTTTGCCGCTATCTTAGGTACTTTTCTACTTTTTTGATAACTCAGAAGAACCCACAAACCGATTACAAGGCTGTTTTCGAAATATCAATCCACCAGCAAGTCAAATGAAATTCAAAATAGGAGCCCTATCAATTCCTGCAACCTTTCGGAAGCATGAAACTCGTGGATATTCACCTGGTACGTGACCCTTAAGAATTTGGACCTCAAGGCTAAGTAGTTGGTACAGGACTAAGATAGAAGCAAGAGAAAATAGATAGAACCGTAGAATCAAGACAGACAAGTGAAACCACTAGAAAGAGAAACAGAACAAAAAGAAAAACTAGAGGATTCTAGAGAAAGAACACAAAGTGAAGAGGAAATCAATAGTCTAAAAACTGAACACGAAGTAAAGAGGAAATCAAGAATCTAAATATTCGTTTGTCAACCATTCTCTCAATTAAAAATACATACTACATTATAGCAAACCAGCTAGCAACTTAGGAAACTCAACCAAAGGAAAACAATGGGAAACTAAAGCTAACCGCAAACTAACATAAACTCTTGGTTAAATAAAAAATTAATTACTAAAAGTAACTAACATTCTGATCTCCATCAATACAATTTCATGCAACAAATCAGTGCCTTCTTGCAAGAGGGCAAACCTTGCTACTAAAATTTTTGCCATTAAAAACCTAGCTATTCAAATATTATGCTCTTGTTCTGACTACCCCCTTGTATATCTCATCAAGTTCAATCATGGTCTTAGGTTAGCTTCTTGCTTTGAATAAAGACATCCATTCATTCCTCTCATTTGCACTAAAACATGATACTAGATTTCTACGTTAAAAAAAGGTTCCCAGCAAGTATGTAAACTCTTTGTCATGATCACGATAGAGTCGGCAATTCATGTGAGCATCACTCAAAATTGTGGGTTCTAACGTTTAAAATATAAAACCATACGCCCAATATAGAATATAGATCTGCTTACAAAATTTCTATATAAAATCAACCATGTAATATCTCAACTAGGCGAGTTCAGTAAACGCCCAATAATATTTTTTTAATCATCTAAACAAGAAAAGATAAAGTAGATCATGTCCCCACATAAAAAGAAACAATCTAATTATCACCCAAGAACAGTAGTCTGAGCATGGGAAAGTTTCTATTGACACAGCAATATTTTCCTTCTAATGTCAGAACCGACATGCCTGGTGATATTCAAAAGATAGGGATTGCAGGCTCAGTTTAATATACTACACATAGGATCTGCATTATATTAGAATTTGTAAGAGAGGCACTTCAATGGTTTTTCACTGATATAGGAAAATGCTAGTAGAAGAATCTGAGAAATAGCCAGGTTGCAAAGTCAGCTAATTTTTCTTGAAGATAAGAGTACAAGATCAATAATTCATTCCACCATAACTGAATAAGCAAAGCACAATCGCAGTCCTTCACTGGGCTTTTGTCCCTTCACCTAAAGGCAGCAGCCAGGCTTCTCCATCACTAGTGACTAGGTTTAGAGTGTAGTCAGCCTTCCTACCAGAAGGTCTATGGTATTGATATAGTAAGAAAGAAAATATGAAAAAAAAAAAAAAAAAAAAAAAAGGTTTAGACTGTAATCAGCCTTCCCACCAGAAGGTCTATGGTATTGATATAGTAAGAAAGAAAATATGAAAATCAAATCAAATCAAATCAAATAATAAACAATAAAGTAGGTCTACAAAGAGAAAGGTCTCGGTTCGGAGTCATATAAGGTGTGGATATAGACTAGGCTACAAGGAACAAAGCCTTAATAATGGACTGAGACTACACTAAGGAACAAGGAAGCTTGACGGAACAAAGAAGTTGAGGAACAAAGTTGCTTCTCTAATAGCCCTGTTGAATATGAGAGCTGAGGCTTTTGGAAAGAGTACTATTATTATCGTTTTTTAAATCTTGTAAATGCACAAGGATCAAACTACTACCATATTTATGTTTTGGTAGCAAAATTAATTTCACCAGTTTATAAGAAAATAACAATTATAGAAACCTAACAAGTTACAATCTTCACAAGCTCAGATCAGCCTCAGAAAAAGCACACGAAACAAATGGCAAAAGAATATGCATCCCAAGATCTTCATAAGCTTTAAAAGTTTTCCGTACCAAATAAAGTACGAATTCTTTCCATAATGCTAGTGTAGTATTCAAAAGTAAAAGACAAAAAACGAATTAGAAGTGACCACCAAGAATCATAGAGACTCCGCTTACCGTATTCAAAGGACATGAAGCTGATATGCGTTAATCTATCTAAGAGTCACCCTTCGGTTCATCTGAATCTGAATCACTTGCATTATAACCTACAAAACAACATATTAGTGAAGAAAGTGGTAAATAGGCCATGACAATGACAATGATAAATGATAATGATGATGATAAATGGACATAGAGAAACAACCTGGACGCTTATCACTAACTTTCCAAACCGAAGATCGAGTCCTAGACGCTCTTGTCATCCATATTCTTCCCTAAATTTCAAAAATATACTGGTTATAATAAATAAATAAATAAATAAAAAGAGAGAGAGAGCAGGGACCCAACAACAATAAAACTATATAAAAACCGAAACCCCAAAACCCAATGCCCAAATTGACCATTCTCTTCCATTAACTTTTTGCTTATCAGTAGATTCGAAATCCAATTCCATTATCTTCCATTAAGTTTCTGATTAGTAGATTCAGCGGTACAAACTTATGAACCTAGAAATCTCTTTTTTCTTTTTTCTTTATTTTGCAATTAAAATTCGGTGGCTTATTTTCTGTCAAACCTACTCATTCATGTCTCATAATCTAAAATTCCAAACTACCCATTTAAATTCCATAACTTTAAAACCAAACTACTTCAAAATTCTTATCTAAAACCAGATAAAAGCAGATATAACACGAGAAGAAACAAACACTAAACCCAAAAGATTAATATAACCCAAGGAAAAAAAAAAAAGTCAATAACCCAAAAAAAAAAAAAAAAAGAAAAAGAAAAACCTTCTGGGCATCTCTGGGAACGCCATAACCGCTATAATACATCTGACCGACCAAGACCTGCATATTGATATCGCCAGCTTTGGCCTCTTTAAGAGTGTCCTTGAACCACCTCTTCACGCAATCCGTCACTACCTCCGAAAGCGGCAACCGATTGTTGTCGTTTTTGCTCTCTGAGCTGCTCTCTCTCTCCATACTCTTCTTCTCCTTCTCCGATGATGTGGGTTTCGCTTGCTGGACTGTTCTCAGACACTCCGACGCCGTTTTCCCCAACTGGGTTATCCTGCTCCTGGACGGAACCGATTTTCCCATACCAAAAAAAAATAATAATAATATTTAAAAAAGAAAAAAAGAAAAAAGAAAAAAGAAAAAAGGAAAGTCAATATCAACGATGTGGGGGGAAGAGAAGCACAATATATGTAAACATATAAATAAAATATATTTTTCCACTGAGACTGATTGGGCTTACCTTTTTCTTATTTATTTTTTTTTCTTGTTTTCCTCCTCAGAGTAAGTGTTATCTTGAGCTGATGGTATGTTTGGTTAGTGGGAAAAAGAGAGAGAAAATTTTCAGTGTTCTTGGTTGGATTTGAAAAATGGGTTAAGGGGAGTTTGGAGGGATTTAAAGCGGAAGTTGCGAAGAAGGAAGCTTTTTTGTTTCGGCGGACAAAAAAGTGGGGGCGTACCGTGGGCTGCACTACAGGAGGTCAAAATAGTCAAAAAAAAAAAAAAAAAAAAAAAAACCACAGAAGGTATCAAACCGACGTCGGATGACTATGACGTGTTGTCGTATGAATTGATTTTTGAATTTTGTTTATGTGGAAGTCGTTTTGGGGATTTTATTATTAACGTCTTGAAGAACTCCACGCCGCCACCACTCGTGTTGTTGTGTCCACTAATTCAAGTCCACTAAAACTTGAGGGAAAGAGGTAGAAAAGATGAGAAGAATTTAAGGGAAGAAATAGAATAGAAGAATTTGGAAGAAAAAGAGAAAAATTTGGAAGAAAGTATTTTGTACTCAATAATAATCATTAAAGGCTCGATCTATTTATCGACCATAAAATCCTAACAATAACCAAACTTCTGAGAATAATCACACTCGAATAAAATAATTCTAACAGAACTTGGATATATCTTTATATATAAATATAAAGTGATTTTAAAATAAGAAATATTATATTACATGGTATGTTTGTAAAAGTAAAATTGAAATATAACAATTTTCTTGAAATATTTTAAAACTAGCATAATTACCTCGTAATTACTATATTGAGTTTTATGTTTTACACCATAAAAATTACATAGTAATTATTTTAATGATGTAAATGTTTGCTGTTGGTAAAACATTCAAATTTTTTGTTATATTTCAACATCATTAATACAATTATGTTGATTCGGGCAGTAAACATGTACTTCATCTTATTATCTTTCGATTTTTATTGATTTGCAAATTCAATTTTCTTTTTCATCCAATCAGAACAAAATTCAAAAAGAAGTCACAATTGTCAAGACATCCAAGTTCGAAAGAGTATGTGTAATTGTCCTTCAAAAATTAGTTAAAGTATAAGTTTCCACTTATCCTTTTTCAGAAAAAGTAAATAAATAAATAAACAATAAATAAATTAAAAAATTAAAAATAAATAAATAAATAAAACTTTCCACCAATCAGATTCCAATACCTATTTAGTGGGATTCCAATTCCTATACAGTGGCTAATGCTGGCAATCGCTGGAAGTAGTCGAGGGAAAGAGTTTGAGAATGGAGCTTTCACATTCAAAATCTTTTAAGGGTTATTGTTTATCTTTAATGATTAATTTCCAAAATAGCCTCTATGAGAATAATATTATTAAAACTAGCATCATTTTTGTTTTGTTATATTATTAGCACTGTCACGCCATCACTAGTAATTGAGGTGGCTGTAAAAATTCAAAAATACCCTCAGTCAACCCTAAACCCTAAAATTTTCCCACTTTCCCTCCCACACTGAGAGAATCGGTGAAATAGACATGTCTGTGAAGATAAGACTACCTGCACCTGGACAGAAAGTCCCTATGAAGCTTTACTATTCCCTGAGATTGGCTTATATTTCAGTTCCGGCATTTGTTTATATAATCAGTAGTAGATCTTTTAGCCCCGTATCGCCATGGAGGAAAAATAGGACTATTCAGGGGGGCTGGAGTAGGTAAAACTGTACTCAGTATGTAGTCTTTGACACAAGAAAAGATATTTTCCATAACCCAATCCTCGGGCTTTATTTGTAAAGTCTCTACCGGAAAACCATATATAACTCTCTATGTCTCTCTATCTCATTTTCTCCCCTTGTTTTCCTTACCCTAATCACATGCACTCTCTCTTCACTATTGTTGAAGATCTGCACTTCAACTCAGCCATGTCACTCTAATTCTAACTCTCTCTCCCCAACATTGTTCTCTATATTCACCTTACCCTCTCTGTCCTTACCATAGTTGAAGAAGGTTGCAACTAATCTCCTGGTCTACTTGCAGCTATTCATACTCTGCATCAGCCTCATTCTAACTTAGATTAGGTCCAGAGTTAATGTAATGGTGCTTGCTCTTTCGTTTTATTTGTTTCTATATGCTTTAAATGAGTTTGTGTTTTGGATTATAATCTAAAATATGACTATGTTAAACTTTTGAGGTAAGATCTTGCAACATCTATTGTCTCCTATAGCTTTTATAGTAATAAGATAGATTTCCTGTGTTTTATTTTTTTTTTTTTTAGTATCTTACTGTAAGATTTCTGATTACGCCCAAATTGTGTATTGATAAAGCAATCAATTGTAGCACAATGAGGACAGTAGATCCCACAAGGATGCGATAAAAATAACAAACTAAAAAAATTAATGAAAAATAAACATTAGAGAGATAAGCGAATAAAGAAAATAAAATATAATTATTTTTGGAATTTTTTATAATAAAATGAAATAAATAAAAATAAGATGAAGAAAATATAGGTGAGGAATCTTGAATGCTTTCGTTCAAACTCAATATTTCAACTCTATATCTCAACTACACATTTCACATCCCAAACATGCAGTCGGAAAATATGGATTTGAAAGAACAAATAATAGAAGAGGTATTTGATCAACTTAATCTCTTCTCGTTAAAGTAAGCATAACTATTCTTATACGTCATCCGAAAGCAACAAAATACCCCTGGCAGAATGCTATAAGGGATGTTCATATAAAAATAATTGAAAGAAAACCACATGTCACTAGTGATTTAATGTACTGATATAATAATTAGAACTACTGTCACTATAAAAATAATTACTATAAACACTAACCAGAATAGAAGAAAATAAATCAAATTTATAAACGTTGAATAACTAATTGAATTGAAATAAAAAGAAGAATGCAAACAAATAAAATTCACTCAAAATTTAACCTTCCGCCATTGGTGTCTCACTAACAAAAAGATGTGTCACTCATCTCACACCTCTAGAAAAAATAAGGAAACAAGAACTGAAAAAAAAAACCTAAATTTCTTTCACAATTCTTGAATGAATATTATAGCAAGCAGAGCCCTCTATTTATAGTGTTTTAGAGGCTCAACTAAAAAGGGAGTCAAAACAATAAAAATGGGAACTAAAACTAGAAAATAAAAATTAGGAAACTAAAAATAATATTACAATTAATTGGATAAATTAAATATTCGATTTGGGGAAGAAATCGGGCTAATTTGATTCTCATTGAAGCATAAATAGAGATCCTGCTAGGTAAGAAATCCGGAAAGTGAAGGAATGATACACACATATATCACGTGGTATGAATGGAATGGTTGTTGCAGATAGTGGGTCATGTGGCTTTCTTCAATTTGCTTCTTGGCTGGCTTGGAAGCTGATATGACTTAAATGAATGGATTTCATGGCTCAATTGCATGGCTTTTTGTCTATGACTTTTGAACTTTTTATAAATCTACAAATAAATAACCTAAAACTAGACGTTTTTCAATTAAATCATTTTGAAGAAAAATAATGAAAATTTATAATTAAAACTTAAATAATTTAGCATTTACACAATAATAATAAAGAAAGTGTACTTTTGTGTATTAATCAATTTCCCATTTGAAAATTTTTTTACAATAATAATGATAAACAATATAATGACCTTTTGGTCATTATTATGATGACTAGACTGGTCCATAATTTTTTGACTAAACGGTAATTATGATATTGACTAACAACTTGTTGTTTCATTTAAGAATGGTTGCGGTTTATGTTTTTATCAAGTATAATGGTCAGTGGGATAATGCATTATGATATGTTGGTGGTGAAATAAAAGGAATAATGATGTTTCTTACCATAACTTATGTTGCTCTTATTGAGTTGGTAAAGAGTGTTAATAAAGCACCGTTTTGTGATGGTTTTTATGTACATTAGCACTATTTTGTATCCATTGATAGTTTGACTCTAATGTCTTATGTCTCATGCTTTCGTTTTGCTATAACTTTATGATAGTACTTGTAAGTACTATGTTTATGGGTTTGTTATCTAGGTGTTATGACTGTTTGTATTTGGTTATCTGTATTTGTATACTGACTATCTTAAATCATTGTTATCGGATTTGAATTTAGTACCTGCATTTACTAATTATTACTATGACCAGTGAGTTATATTCATAATGATCTTTGCTATTTGTTCCATGTGTTATTGTAACCAAAGGAGTTTTCAAGCATACAAATTGAAGTTATCCTACTTAATGTTTAATGTCAAAACTAATGCTGCATAACATTTGACACTTTAAGGTCAATTTTTAAATCAAAAGGTCATTTTTATAGTGACAAATAAGTCAATTACATTATAATTAACCTTCTCAGTAATTCCTTTTTATTTAATGGTCTTAACAATAGTTTTCAAATACATAATAGCAAGACACTATGAATAATCTGTAATGTTAATATAATTGTCAAGAAAAATATTCGACATTCGACTAAAATATAGTGTCAGGTTTAGTAGTGACCATAGGTAATTATTATAGTGACCATTGGGTCATTTTCATAATCACCTATGTTATTTATTTCATGCATTGCTGTAATAAATAGATATTTGAAACGCACAAATTGTAGGTGTCATACCTTATTTATAGCTTCAAAATTAATGTTCTAGAACAATTGATATAGATAAGTAATTTTTAACTCAAAATGTCATTTTCATAATGACCAATTGGTCAATTACATTATGACCTTCTCATTACTAACGGTGTGACAACTATTTTTTCAAGTTTTTTGTAGGGTCCCCAATGTTGATGAAAGTATTTATCTTCGCACAAATAGTTTCAGTATCCAGGACGTGTTGTATAAACTTAACTTGTGGTAATAGTATCACAAGAGTGTAATTATATTTATGACCAAGAAGTCATAATTAAAATGACCAATAGGTAATATTAAAACTCTAAGTAATTAAATTGATGACCAGCAAGTCATCATTAAAATGACCTATGGATAAAATTACAACATGCTCTCAAATAAATAAACACACAACCGCACTTTCAATATCAATAACAATTAACCAAACATCAACAAAACCCCAAATACCTTCGGCAACCAAAAAAATATTCAACTAATCCACTCAATTTTCCTAATGTTTTCTCGGACTCAATATCCAAATACCAAACCAACAAACTTTTAGTTTACATCACAAAATCAAATAAAAATACAAACTTTAGGTTTGTGATGCAAACTTTTTTCAACAAATCAATTAAAAATGCAGAATCTCATTTAAAAAAAACACATATAAGAATGTAAACTTTATATATATATATATATAATCAGTCAAAAAATGCAAAATTTTTCATAAAAAATGCACTTTTTTTTACCAAATGTCCATTAAAAATGCAAACTTTTTAAAAAATCAATTGAAAATGCAAACTTTTTACCTCTTCAACATCAGCGTTCTTTTCTTCAAGGGTTCTTTTTGCCTTCTTGGATTCATTAACTTCATTTTTCCCTGGTTTCTCTTCAACCCTTCCTTTGGCGCCTTTTTTTTTTTTTTTTTTTGTCCTCAGTGACAGTTTTTTAAGGTTTTTCTTAGCCGGTGGGCATTTCTCTGCCAAAGCCATTAATCAGGGAGACCTCCTTTCAGGAGTAATGCTTTTCTTTGCCAACTTCGTGGGTTTGGACATGGGAAACTCAGGGTTTCTCGACTGGATTTGGGTGGTTTTTGAAGATACTTCACCCATTACGGAGTTCGAACTTTATAAAGGCCGTGGGTGGTGGTTTCGGATGGAATTCGAGTGGTTTCCAACCATTTTCGATCTCTCTCTCTAAAATCTTGAAAATGGGTTCAAATTGGGTTAGGGCATCAGAGGGAGATTTGGGCTGGTGGGAAAATAAGGGTAATCCTAGAATTTTGCATCCCTTACTAGTTTCTGGATCCCACAAATCAGATAAAAAAATGATGTAGCAGTGGTAGTAATAAAATGATACAAAAGTGATGCTTGTTTTAATAATATTTTCCGACAAATGCTATTTTTGAAATTAACCCTCATCTTTAATTAACCGGGGGGTGGGAATAAAGGCTAATGGTGACACTGAAATGTCTTGATTAGTGGTTGAGCATAAGCTACTCTCCTAGTAGCTAGCATTTTGCTTCTATTGTTGAGCGAAAAAAAAAAAAAAAAAAAAAATTTGTTCTTCTATATGTTTTTTACAAAGCGGGATCGAATCGCAAACGCCCCCAAACAGTTAACTTTGAAATTTTTACCAAAGATAGTAGGTAATGCTATTAAACTCATCATCTCGTTTATCAATGACCAGAAAGAATGGGAAACAAAGAATCATATGAAACTTTACCAATAATCTTTACAAGAACAAAACCCATCAACAAACAGATGGAATCGGTTATTATCCCGGACAATGATTTCTCTCCCTGTAATCTTTGAAACTAGCTTAATGAACTCATGGCAATCACCACAAACACGTAGGTTCTTGACAACTCGGATCACATCTTTGGAAGTTGGGCTGATCAAAGCAAATGCAATGGCCAGCTTCTCGCTGTGACACCGAAGAAAATGCTCCTTCTCCTCCTCTTCTATGTCAAACAGCATGTAGTCCGTTGTTGGAACATAACCGGCTGCTTTCAATTCCTTGTCTAGTTCATCAAGTTTCACATATATCTTATTTGACAAGGGGTGAGTCCTGTCTCCAACGAGGAATTCGTGGACAACTCCATCCATCTCAACCCAACTGCTTCCTCGTATTTTCTGAATCCCTTGCTTATTCATTCTTGATCTGACATCTGCCGCTTCATTCCATTTTTGACTTGCCGAGTAAATATTTGATAAGAGAACATAATTTCCCGAACTCCATGGCTCTAACTCAGTGAGTTGCTTTAGTACATGTTCTGCCAATTGGGTTTCTCGGTGCAGCCTACATCCGCCCAACAAGGCTCCCCAAACTACAGCATTAGCCTTCATTGGCATGTGTTTGATCAGCTGATGAGCTTCGTCTAAAAGCCCTGCACGGGAAAGAAGATCTACCATACATCCATAATGCTCAATTGAAGGAGTCAAGGCAAAGAAACCACTCATGCTGTTAAAACATTTGCGGCCCTCGTCAACTAAACCAGCATGAGCACACCCAGAAAGCAGGCTAATGAAAGTGTTACCATCAGGTTGAATTGCAGATTTCTCCATCTGTCCAAACAGTCCAAATGCAGCTTTGACATGCCCATTCATAGCCAGCCCAGAGATTGCTGCATTCCAGGCCACAAGGTCTTTTTGTTTCATCCCTTTGAAAACTTCCCAGGCTTGAATCACACTCCCACATTTAGCATACATGTCAATCAGGGCCGTGCCAAGGACCGGTACAGACATAATCTCATCTCTGTCGATCAAGCTTCTTGCCCAGTTCCCTAGTTCTAGTGCCCCTAATCGAGAACAAGCCGAGAACATGCCAACCAGCGCATAACAATCAGGGTTTATATCCTCTTTCAGCATTCGTAAGAAAAGTTCTACCGCCTCTTTAGCGAGTTCATTCAAAACGTATCCCTGAATCATACTACTCCAACAAACTACATCCTTTTCAGGCATACCCTCAAAGATGATTCGAGCTCTCTCCATATCACCGCACTTAGCATACATGTCTACCAAAGATGTTGCAACAAAGAGATTCCTTCCCAAGCCATTCGCCAGTATGAACCTATAAATCCACTCCGCATTACTTAAATCCCCTGACTGAGTACACGCAGACAAAACTCGAACAAGGTTGAAGCCATCAGGTCTCAAACCCATCTCAATCGATCTCCGGAACATAGAAATGGCCTCCTTAAACTGACCAACACCAATATAGCCACTTATCATGGAAGTCCAAGAAACAACATTTCTGTCAGGAATTTCATCAAACACCCTGTGGGCATGATCCAAGCATCCGGATTTCGCATACAAACCAAGCAAACTAGTCTTGACAAACACGTCCCAGTCGAAACCCGCCTTCACAACGAGGGTATGAATTCTGAGTCCCAGTTCGAAATCCGAAAGCCTAGCGCAGGCCTTCAAGACGAAAGGGAAAGTAAAACTGTTGGGAAAGAAACCTTGTCTCCGCATAGAGAAAAAGAAACCAATGGCGTCGTCGAAACAGTCGCAGGAAACCAAGCCGCGGATCATCGTATTCCAAACGTAGATGTTGGGTTGTTTGGTGTGTCGGAAGACGAGTAAAGGGTAACGAATGTTGTTGAAATCGAAGGCGTAGCGAAAGAAAAGGTTGAGGAGGTAGTTGTCTTGGTCGAGGCCGAGACGGAGAAGAGAGGCGTGGACATGCTTGAGCTGGTTGAAGGAGTTGAAGCCTTGAAGGAGGCGATTCTTGATGTTTGTGAATGTTGGAGAGGTTCTGTTGCTGAGAATGCTCATCACCTGCCTTCAAAAAACCACCACTGCAGAATGTGCAACTCTTGTTACACTTTTCAACACATCAAAACATCACCCCTCACGATGTTAATTTAAAAAATATATATATGTTTATATATTTATATATTTTGCTATTTATTATTTATGATAAATAATTTTTATTTAGGTAATGTTGTCGAAAAAGTTTAGTAAATACAACAAATGTCCTATTAACCTCAAATATATCATTAATATTTTTTTAAAATTCTACTTACTGCTTTCTTGATTCATGATTTATTTAGATCGCCTTTTAAATATTTGTATATTGAGTATACGAATCACTATGGAATCTAAGTTTATATATCAACGTTGAAATTTATTTGAATACAAGGAAAAATAAATGTGGGTTTTTTTTTTAAGTATGAATTGGAATGTGTGTACGCAAATGATGCATAGTGTTTGCATTGGAGTTTGTTCAAAAAATTGTTTATTCAATTACAAAATACTAACAATCAAAAGAATATTATATTTTGTTGAAAATTTATTCCAATTAAATGGGTGATCCAAGTGTCTATTGTTTTGATATATAGGTGTCAAACAAACCACATAATGGTATTCATTTATATAAAAATCGTGCAAACCTTAGATCACAATGTGTCAATGGAATAAGAAATTGTTTTCGTACGTACTTTTATTTAACACTTGCTTCAGAACCACCAGTTTATGCAACTTATTCGACAAACACAATGCTCAAAATTACCACAAACTATTGCGCGTTAAAACGAAAATGCTTGTGTGCTAAGAACCATGGCCACAAAATTGAGAGTTTTAAGAGCAATATAAGACCAAAATTCCCAAGTACAAGGATATTGACTGAGCCGAAAGAACTTTACAGCACAATCCAAGAAATGAAAAACAATACAAGGAACGAATTCATAAATTTAACCAGCTGTAAGGAACACAAAAAAGCCTGATTCGCGAAGGGTGCGCTGGCAAACCGAATGAATGCATACATGTATATATATATATAAATGAGAGAAAAAAAGAGCTACATACACATGTTACAAAATTTCATCAAAACCATTTTTTTACATGTCAAAATTTACACTCACAACACAATTTACACTGACCAACAAAGATCACTAAATGATGACTACATGCCATATATATTTTAATAGGTCCAGCACTTGCACGCTGAACCTCGAGATGTCTTTCTCGTATAATGCACTCTCTCTTTTGCCCACAAAACATTTTTCTGTGGGCTAGAGCCGGGCCTCTTGACGACACGTATACGGGTGGAAAAGTGTAAAGGGGAGTATTATACATGAATGGAGTATGGGAAATGAAGAGGACACCAGATTTAATATATAAATTTTCCTATTTGCATTACGGGAGAAAATAGTCCTCACGGAGATCACCAGACACTGTAGGGGAACTGGTTTCTTTTAAGCGTCACTCCAACTATCGTCATCGTCATGTTCATCATCGCTTCCCGCCAATGCCTATACCAGAATTCACCAAAGTTAAACATCCAGATGGACAGAGAAAGAAGGAAGAGAGAGAGAGAGAGATAGAGACCTGACGAATTGCATTTGCTTTCTCCAAGATTGCGGCAACCTTCAAGTTGGTTTTAGGAGTAGGACCCGGAATGCTGGGCCTTGTTGCCGTAGCAGGCTTCAAGTTGAAGGACTGAGGCAAAAAGTAATATTAACTTTTTTGATAAAAAAGCGCATTTATGCATAAACAAAAATTCCAAAATAACTGATGAGTTGGACCTAAACGGTCTGCCCTAACCTTAGTTCGTATCTGTTCTAGTAGCGAACCTCTTTCATCCGCCTTTGGTCCAATCTGAGGCCGAACTTGCTCAGTCACCTTTCTCAACTGCAAATTGGTCAACATTTTAAAAATCAACTATATGATAAAACGCAAACAGCAGAAGGTGGATGTTCTGTTTGAAACCATTCCAGTATAATTACCTTGCTTTTTCCGTGAGCATTAACAGCATCAATGAGAGGATTCCTGGGACGAGGGAGCTTGTTCACTGGATTTCCGTTTGGCTTTCCAACTTCAGATTCTGGCATAATAGAAGTATTATTTGATGACCATGGGGTTCCTCCATCCGGCATTAGTAAACCAAGCCGAACCTGCTCTTGTGCCACGGGTGGTGGTGGAATAGATTTGGCAAATGGATTTCCTTCTTCTCCTTCCGAAGATTGCAATGATTGCTGATTTGTCATGGAATCTTCTTTCGGTGCCTGTTGGTTCAGAGGCTGAATGACTGGTGATGCATCAGGATTATGTGTAGTTGTACTTTGAGTGGTTGGTGTCGGTGGGAAGGAACTTGAACCAGGCTGCACTATTTCTCCCTCCGAAGCAAGGTAACCATGCCCATGTCTCTCACTAGAAACCACTGGTAATGTTAAGAATGGGTTCAGGGGTTGTGTTCCCCCAAAGAAAGGTAATTGTATTGATTATTGGCATCATTAACCATCATTGGCAACTGCAATGAGTACGTCGAAGGCTGTGCAAAACTAAAACTACCTGCCAAAGGATCAGAAACATGCAGAGACTTCTCATTTTCTATGACAGTAAGAGGCAAAAAGAGGCTCTGGGGATGCTGTACACCACTCTGAGATGCTGGTAATTCAACTTGAGCTTTCTCATCAGCTCCAAGTGGTTGTATTGGCAGAAATAAGCCACGATTACCATCTAGGAAAGCATGTTGAAACTTCCCCATTCTCCATTGCATAGGAGGTAGGGGCGGCATTGGCGGCATTTCCCCCAGATTAACTTGAGCTGCTTCAGGCTGCAAGCCGACACCAGGAAGGGCAGACTCGAATGGATTTGATTCTTGCTTCATATTACCAACTTCCGGGGCTGCTGATTTTGATGAGAATTGGGAGGTTGAAGATTGGCTTGGAAGGTCTTCTTCACGTGATGATTCCAAAGAAGCATCCACATCTATCTCTTGATTTGTGGGTTTTCGAGATTCAACACGCTCGTCTCTCTCCTCACCCCTGTGGTTGACGGGTTCTGTCTCTTCAGATGGAAGACTTGATAAAGAAATACTTGGTCGATCACCTTGCAAACAGCTCACATAAAGTTGATCAGCTCGTAACTCTGAATGTTCCAGAGGAGTCTCTGGATGGGAACCTGCATCATCTGTTACCGAGTTCTCACGTACTTGATCATCTCGCAACTTCAGTGACTTTTCTGAAGGAGTATCCGGCACAGGTTGGGAAGAGGTAGGTAACAACGGGGCATATTCCTGATCATCTAAATGATAATTGTTAGAAGGCATTATTTCTGATTCCTTATCTCTCATATCCAAAGATGAGGAAGCAGTGATATCAATGACAGACAAACTGTTCTGGGTCCTTTCATCCGGAGATAAATCATCATTAATATCATCAATTTTATAACTGGAATGATCATAAGAAACTGGTGTACTTGAGTTCAAGCCCGAATCTGTGGAAGCAACTTCCTCTTGATGTTGTTCTTTCGGTGTTTCTGATTCCTTGGCATCCTCCGGACAAGCTCCATCATCCAATTCTACCTCATTCTGAATGGGATCCACGAATCCAGGAAGAGATTCTAGTAAATTGGTAGGATTCCTTGATAGAGAAGAAACTTCATCAGAAGGCGAACAAATATCATTGCTCACACTATCAACAACATTTGTAGAATCAGCAGAATAGATTGATTGATCTTCTACTACAACTGTTCTAGATGCCACAAAATCCAAGTCCGCATGATCATTATCACCCAGATCAGTAAGAATTCTAGAGGGACGTTCCAGAGAAAGAACATTGCTTCCATCTGAATCCACATAGCTTGTAGATAAACCTGTCTCCAGAAAATGCCTTGTCCCAGAGATCTCTTCAACAATTGGTTCCTCTTTGGAATGTTGAACGCCCGATTCAGGTAAATCAGGCTCAAGATGAGGTATACATTCACTAAAATGTGGGTGTTGTTGCTCCATTAGCACAGGAGTCTGTGGAGAATCCACTATGGAAGGTACATCTTCTGAAATATGGCTCTTCACAGTATCCACCATGGTTGGTAAATCTTCGGAGTTGACTCCAGTTGCTGAAACAGTATCATCCAGTTTGGATTCCAGGTCACCAGGCTCTTCTGCTTCTGAATGATCAGGTGCAGGCAAATTGTAATTTTCAGAACAAGTTTCTATGTCCGGCAATGAAGAGGTGAGCTGCTTTTCTTTCGCAGAAACTCTTGGTGAATCAATTTCATCACTGACCAAATTTTTATTTGAATTCTCTACTTCATCTTCAGTCTGAAGTACTTCATTTCCAGAACTGTCTCTATTTTCCTTCTCAGAGGCTTCTGAAATGTTTGACAAATGCAGCACAGCATCAGATTCATCCACGTGATATCCCGAAGAAGTCGCTGTTAAATCACCATCAATCTGGGAGGAAACTTGAGGGGCAAAATCAACTAGATATGTCCCATTGTCGATAGCGTCTGGTAATTTAGAATCACACGTGATACATTCCACGGATGTTCCACCTTCAGTTCTCAATGGTGAAGTTGCTGACAAGCTTGCTCCAGGATCTGAATACACCGCTGTAGAATACAAATCATCTTGCAGTGGACTCCTTGACGCATCTTCATGAACACGGATACTTTCTTCCTTGATGAACGCATGATGGGACACAACATGTTCATCGGATATGGCTCCTAAACTTGCAGAGAGCTCATGCGATTGCTCATTTATAATCTCTGCTCCAGAAACTTCAGCGGAAGGGAATGCTTTCACACCTACATCAGAATCAGATGGTGCATTCTCAGCAAAACTGCTTGGAGTATCAGGGTAAGAAAAACTGGATCTGTTTTTCTTGAAAGAATTATTACCATCATCTGATGTAGAGAAGTTTCCAAGTGATTGAGAATCTGAAAGCTGAGCTCTGCTCTCAAGGTGCTCTTCATGTGCATCAAAATCCGCCCCGTGAGTATCAGCTTTCAAGAAGCACAGATTGCCATTAAATCTATACTCGTTATCAGTTTCCATTTCCGATTCCATGCTAGCTAGAGCATCCATGTAATTGTCTACCTCACTAGTCACATCATCAGACTCATACCCTTTGGCGCTTACTTTAGTTTTTCCTTCTCCGTTGATTGGTAATTGCTTCTCAACTTGGATTTCATGAAGAGTGGACGATCTTCCGACTCTCTCATCATTATGCGACGGGTCAACCACCTTGACAATCTCAGCATCAACCACTTCCTTATCAACATCATCCATTGAGGGTTTCAATTCAACCTCATGGGCAGTAGGTGATGAACAAGCACTTGCATTCCTCGGTGAATATTCAACAGGACTCACTGTATTGATTTCAAGTATTCTAATCCCTGATTCACTTGTATAATTTGATGATGTAAAGGGTGCTGGAATAATAGAGGTTTCACAAGCCAGTTCACGCTCTGGTGGAGTCTCCACAAACTTCTCCATGTAACTTTTCCCCGTTTTGGAGTCGACGACAGTTCGATTCAACTGCCTTTTCTTCAGTTTCACCAGACGTGCAGGGTCACTATGACCATTCTCGATACGTTCCTCAAGGAACAACTGGTGCAATCTGCAGAATTTGAAAACTATCAGTCACCAATCCATGCTTCATAAATGCATACCACCAACTCTGTAATTTTATTTATATGGGGAGCCAAAGCCAATATTAAGTATAAACACTCACTTTGTATGTGACGCCGGTACAACTTCTGGGGTTGTCTCTCCATTCCTCCAGCGCAATCCTTTCTTCTGCAGAAAACAATAAGACCACGTATGACACGAGGTTGTGATGTACAGAATCACTTTTCCGTTGCTGAAAATAGAAGTTTCTTTCTCAAATACTCTGCTGTAAGGTAGAAGTCACAGTATTCAAAAGGGAAAAAATAATATAAGAAGTACTTTTTTTCTTTTTCAGAAAAACTTCCTTTAATTGAAAAAAAAAAAAAAATATATATATATATATATATATATCAATTACAAAGGAGAGAGGATGAGGAATCCTCAAAAACATATAACAAAAAGTTCATCTACTCACTCATGCATGTTTATATAAATGTCCTTGTGTCTGTGTGTATATCCCTTTATAAATATTTGTATGGTCATGTAAAAAGTAAATACATTCAAAATTTACAAAGCGTCACCTAAGAACTCATAGCTGCATGTATATTATGATCTAGCACAGTATTTGTCACAATCACTACCTTTAGGTACTTATATGATATATCCTGTGTCTATCATTACTGTCGCTTAAAGATACTCGGGATTTTCTAAACCTACAAGAAAAATTAACAGTTTGCACAAGTACTCATAATGGACGCAAACACACACACACACACACACCCCTACAAATATGTATACATATATAAGAACTCCTTATAAAAGATAAAATGTCTCAATCATTTTCACCAGGCTTCTAGAGCTGATCCACACAGGTCAAAGTTAGCTCACTTCAAAAATTGGAGTACGTTAAAAATCTATATAATTGCTTGCTACCATAATTCATATTTGGAGAATAATAGATGTGCATCATGATATATGTCACAATTTTAGAATAATTTTTAACTACCCCCATTGCCACAAAAGCATGTATATTTGTTATAATGACAACCGTTATGTTAAAATACCTTCACTTTGCGGTTTTTCTTTTCTCGTTGAATCTCTACTGTTCCCATTCCAGATGATGCAGCTTCCACCTTGAAGAATGATGGGTCAGTATATCGTTTCAAACATGCTCCAGCTCCCGCAACATCGAATCTGATAGAAGCCAACAGGTATTCTAAGACTCCCAAGTCGCAAAATCAAACTATTTCAGTTCTACCTTAGAATCAAAATGGTTTAAGTAAAAGCACTTAGTTAACCATACTTGTCCAGAAGGAATAACCGTGGCGGGGCCCGGGCCTCTTCATAAGAGTCCATTACAAATCGAGGTAAGTCTCCACGGGCAATTAGATTTTGTTCAGAACGCAGGTTGGGATGCCAATCAACACCTACAGTTGAATAATTAGGGTCATGTCATGTAAAATAGGCACGGAATTTCTTTGCAAATAATAACCATATGTAAGTATTATAAACAAATCAATAAATAACTTTCGAGAAAAAGAAAATCATAAACTATGCAAACACATTGGCAGACTAACTTCCGAGGGCGTAAAATAACTAAAATTTTGTACGTGTACCTGTCTTTTTTCTGATATATTTTACGAACTTTCCTCTACCATTAAAAATCACCAAAATAATACTACAATGTTTTTCTCTTCATGCCAACCATTACAAAACAGTATTTACAGCTACTATTTTATGCTGGAAATTTATATTTACTATTTACTATCTTCGATATCTGCTTAAAACAATAAAAACTTGGAGTAAAGATTATTCTTCAATCATAATATTGACTAGACTAGGTGCCACAGATGTCATTTCTACCTGCATGCATTTCATCAGAGACTTGTTACACAAAGAAATACATGACCTCGTAGGCTCCTACAACCCATCTCCTTAACAACAAAAAAGATGAATAAAAGATCTCCAAAAAACTATCTAAGCCTTCGATTAGGGTCCAAATCATTTGAGGTAACACAGAAAAAGAAAAAGAAAATCAGAATTGCATCTGTTTGTATCACTATCAGTATTATTGTACATGCTACACTAGCATAAATCACTACTGACATATAATCTATCGGTAAACAATCAAAAGCTATTTTAACTATCTACATACAAACAAAACATACACCAAATAATCTAACCTGAATTGTGGAAAAAGGAAGAAAGATTAGTTTGGGACAAGAGTGCCTTCTCAATGGGAGGAAATTCTGCTTCCAATTGTTGGACGCGAACCATTAGACCATGACCTCTTGTAGCAGTCGCCATCACTTCTTCATGCAAGTCATGGAATATTTCGGCAGCAAACCTATAAACACCACAAGTGATAAACAAGAAAAGATATTTCTGATGTTGAAAATCTTTAATGATAAGTGTTACCAATATCGGATTAAATATGCCCGTAATAGTGGCTGAAAGGTGAACCAAATGTTTATTAACAAGTGAATTATCCCAAATTTATGTGAATGATATTGCGAGACATTGAAAATGACATTCTTCTGAGCAGCCCAACGTCAACTAGTGAGCGAAAAGCTTCCAAATTTTATGTAAATGATCATAAGAGACTGCGTCAAGAAAAATGCGAGAAAGCACAAGGAAAATAATTTAGAACTAAAAATCGTAATTGAAAATGTAACAGACCCGCCACAAAATGGGTTTTGAAGATAAACAATTAAAAAGCACATTCCGAGACAAATCAGAATCGGAAAAGAAAAAATTTTACTTTGAAATCCCCAAATTAGCAAGTCTGGGAATCAGATTTCATCGCTGAAATAGACCAAGTCAGGGAATTTTTAGACTCAAATCCGAGACATAATTCCCGGTTCATCGCAACAAACTTTCAATTAACCTCACCGATTCAGCATTTTGATCATCACTATCATTTGGCACCAAAACTTAACACATGAACAAGGAAAATCGCTCCTGAGATCAATCTCGCCACAGAATCCAAATCTAAATCTCAAATTCCCAATTACACACAAGTTTCAACCACATTCGTCGAATTCTCAGTCCAACAGTTCCGAATTCAAGCCTTAGAGGTTCACCATTTCCAAATTAAAGAAAATCAACAGGCTCACAACACAGCAACAAAACCAAACAAAACAGAGGTAGAAGGAGGAGGAGAAGGAGGAGGAGGCTCACTCAGCAAGGTCGCCGAGCTGACGCAAGACTCCGACGAGGCCGGCCATGGCGACGCCTTCCAAGAGCGCCTCGGGATCATCCTTATCGGCGGCTCTGTAGAGCTCGGGATCCGCCAATCCGTACTCTCTCCTCACGCGGTACCTCGTCAACGGCATGTTCTTGTCGAAATTCAGACGGAATTCCAAACCCTAACTTTCTCGGAAAACCGGAGATTCCAGAGAAAAATGCAGTGGCGTTTCTGGCTCCGCGATTTCACATTTCGACCATCAGAAATTCCCTCGGAAGAGAGAGAGAGAGAGAGAGAGAGAGAGAGAAAGGAGAGAGAGAGTTCCTTGGAATTTGGGGAAGACAGAGGAAATGAATGAATGTTTACGGTATGGTGGTGGTCGCAGATATGTAATAGACGTGAAGAGGAGTGTCACTGTGTTAGACTTGTAATTAATTGTAGATATATTTTTTAATTTTTTTTTAGAATGATTTGCTAACATCACATTTCTTTTTGTTTCTAAATGTGAACAAAAAAAAATTTTTTTTTTTTTTGGCTTTAAGAACAAAAATTTGCTGATAATTAGATCAAAATACAATTACACATACTGATTAAGTTAAATAATTAATCGACTTAGCCTGTGTGTAACATAAAAAAATGTTGAATTTTTAAAATTATTGCTTTTTCTCTGTTCTTTCGCCTTCTATAATGAGAATCAATGACGTATTCACGCTCCCGAATCAATATCATATCAGAATCTACTGATATTAGAGGTAGAATTAGAATTGTCTTTTAAAATCGTTATGCGTGTTTGGTCCCCATTCTGGACATAATATTTTCATTTCAATTTTTTTTCTTAAAAAATTAATAAAAATTATAACTAATTTTTTAAAAGTTAATCAGTTTTAATCTAAAAATTTTATTTCAAATTAGTATACTAATTCAAGCTAATTATACATTTCACTAAAAAAAAAATACTAATGTCATGTGATGACACACTAATTGAAAAACAAAAATACATATACAACTAAATTACATTTGATAATGTTATTTTTTCTTTTAGGGAATTTGATAATGTTATTAGGTAAACAATGAGAATTTGCAAATTGTGTCAGTTTATAAATAATTTTTAGCTTGTTTAAAGCAAATAAATAAATGCTCTTTATTTTCTTTTTTTTTTTTAGGGAATGCTCTTTATTTTCCACGGTTAAGAAAAATAGAACAATTTATTAACCTTAGTACTTTTTTTTCTTTTTTTTCTTTTTTGGTAAATATAAAAAGCTCACGTGATGGCTTTATCATTATCCCATTTTCAATCCCAAAGGCGGGATTTATTTTTTTTGAAAATGATAAAAAAGAAATGAGTTTTTAATCCAGTCTTTTATCATTGTGGTAAGATACCTAAATGCTCCATACTAATTACATGCTACTTTTCAAAGGAAAAGATGTGTAAATAAAATTGATGACATAATTTTGGAATTTGTAACCGTGCTAATTTTGTTTTTGTTTTAAGAATTTTCGTTGGAGAGAGAAAAACCAAAGCGATGTGTGTGCGCGTCCTAAGGGAGGATTTGCTCGGCGCGCATCGTGCCGCTTATGGTGCGGCTCGTCGCATCGGATCATGTTCTTTTTATGCTGTAGTAATTTCACTTTTGGTTTCTAATCCGCTGCTTTTTATTCCACCCTTCTTACATTGTTCTCAGTAGATCTGGTCCGTTCATTCCGAAACGTGTTTTGCAAAACACGAATTGTACTTGTAGTGGATCCACTCTGACTTCGAAGTCACGCTGTGTTTTGTCTGAGATGAGGACAAAAAATGTGTCCTTTCTTATTCAAAAAACAAAACAAAAAAAACAAAACAAAAAAATTTTACAACAAATTAAAAATAATGTGAAAAATAATGTCCCTACCCGCTTTTAGGCTAGAGGGGGTTCACGTGAGCATAATAAAACGCCTCCACGTAATAATTGATTTTTTTTTTTTTTGGAAGTATGTATATAGCTTAAGCTTGCATTTGATGGACCTAATTAGAATGAAATTTTCGTGTTAAAATTTATTATAATTTTTAGCAACTTTCAGAAAAATATAAACTGAAAAAGAAATTTTTATATCCGGAATGAAGAGTCAAATAAACTCTAAATAAGTTAAACCGGTGATGAAAAGAGAAAAGAATTAATTGAAAAGGGGGTTTTAAATCTTATAATCTTTTCAATTTGAAAATATAAGAGTATAAAATTTATGCCAAACACAATTAAAAAAATGTTATTCTTTTATCTAGATTGAATATCTTTAGGCCAATTAAACATACTTGAAAAAATCTTTGTTACCGTTATGTTGTGAATCTAAAGTTAGGCATTTTTTTTAAGTAATTGGTCTAAATAGTCCCTAAACTCTTGTAAATGTGACGGTTTGATCTCTGTTTTTTTTTTTTTATCAAGATGACTCTATATTCTTATTTGTTGGCCGTTATGGTCCTTTCTGTTAAAAACCGTTAAATTTTTAATAGAATCTTATTGAAATGATTATTTTTATAATAAAAACACTAACTTTTTTTAGTAATAGAAAACTTCAAGAAAATAGAAAACCTTTATTCTAGGAATTACTAACCTTTTTTAGTATACTATTATTTACTAAAAAAAAAAGTTAGTAATTCCTGTTTAAAGGGATTTTTTTTTTTTAGCAAACTCTAAACTGTAGATATAATTATTTTTGTTATAGAAATAAATAATACAGATAGATTGAAAAAGGATATTTTAATAAATTTATACAATAACAACATATGCAATTGTATAAACCCTTGACGTATTTGTCAAATTATGTTGTAGGATAGCAGGTTTTAGAATCTGCTGGAAAAATTAGCAAAAATTAGCAATTTATCAAACACATGTGATCTGATATAGAATTTTTAAGAATCCAAAACCAACCTTCAGAAACCAATCCAAACATGCCCAATCTTTACTTCCTTCTTTTTCTTTTCTTTTTACCCTACCAAACAAAACCTTAGTCACAAAAAAGTAAAAGAACTTGGTAAACTATTATCCTTTAAACTTATCATAATCAGCACAATATTTCTTGAAAACTAAGTTCACAATTTAAAGCCAATTTGTAGCAAAATACACCAATTTGAAAAACAATATTTACATTTGTATAAAGATTAGCATATACAAGACATAGTGAGCAATCTTTGAAGGACATAATATGAAATTTTTTGAATAAACACCCTTTCACTACCCTCTCACAGTGTTGGCCACTGAATTCTATCTACAAAAGAATAAAATATTATAGAAGAAAATTAAAGAAATAAGAGAATATACAAATGTAACTTGTATGAATAGTACATTTACATTCATGAACTTACAATGGACTAAAGACAAATACAAAGTTACAATTAAATTATGTAAGTTTATAAAATCTTATAAAATTAGGAGATTTTTAATTTCAAACTACTCATGCGGATAACTATATGCAAAATGTTAACTTTAATTAATAATTAGTCGTCCAAATCTGGTGACCATTAGAGGATCCATGGTGGGCTAATGCTGGGATCACTCCTATGATTTCCTTTTGCGTAGATTTAAGAGGAAAAGATACGCAAAGAGCCAAAATAAAACTGAAAAAAAAAAAAAAAAAAACCTTTTTCTTTTTTGTGATCTTTTTTTTTTTGAAGAGACTGTGGTAGAGCCTCTCCCAGAAACCCTATCGGTAGAGCTCTTTTTTTAACCGTTAGATTTTAATCGAACGGTTGATATATTATAAATATACCATAATAGGTTTTGGCCTATCAGAAACCCTATCGGTAGAGCCTCTCCCCCCGCGCCCCCGCCCTTCGCCCCTCGCCGCGTGATCGTGAAATAGCGAAATTGGGGGGTGCCGGAGGTGGGGGCTCACCGGGCTGGGGCCGGCAGGGGAGGGGGGCTGGGGGAAGAGAGAGAGGGGAAGAGAGAGAAGAGAAGAGAGAGAAAGGGGAAGAGAGAGAAATTGGGTCGCCGGCGACCAGAAAAAGTACCGGAGGTGGGTCGCCGGCGTCGGGGAAGAGGGTCGCCGGCGGTGGAAAGGTAGCCGGTGGCAGAGAAGACTTGAGGGGAAAGTTTATATGAGGTAAGGTCTATGATAACAATGGTATATCTATAATATATCAACCATTCGTTTAAAATCTAACGGTTAAAAAAAGAGCTCTACCGATAGGGTTTCTGGGAGAGACTCTACCACAGCCTCTCCCTTTATTTTTATACTCGAAATAATAGTACCATGCCATCAATCATTACGATTTGGGTAAATTGTACAGGAATGAGATAAAATAATGAAGAATAATTGTTGCGTATATTTGGTGAATGAGACGGGAAAAAGAGATAGATATCATTTTTCTCATGATAAAAGTAAAAAAATTAAAATCTCTCCAAACATCTCTAATTTAAGATATATTTAAATTGAGAGGGTTTTAAAAATTTATAATCATTTCCTTCCTCCTTTTATCTTTTACTGAACACTCAAACACTAATCATGAATATTAAATTCTTTCATAAATCCTTTCACCCCCTCTATATTCTTTTATTTTTCTCTGTTGCCAAACACACTCAGTGTTACATTACCATTAGTTACATACAAGTTCTGGTGAAGTACTCTTTTGTCAAGTCGTGATAAATACAAGTTCATATTATGGATAAAATTGTTGGCATAAGTGATGTACGTTAATTTCTTAACAAATTAATGAAGTTGAAGCATGATCACATTTAGAAGGGAATGTACTTTAACTTAGTCATCCACAGTTTTATATTTAATTAAAAAAATCAGTTTTTTTTTTTTTTTTTTCTATTTCATCAATTTAAGCTTATAAGACATTTTGTTAAGATTTTTATTCCTATTTTTAATTGGCATTTATGACAAAAACATATGTATTATATTTTTTGTGTTGTTTCTAGGATTGATTTTCCGACATAGACATCGGATTCTTTATTGAGTTTCATATTTTCTTTTATTCTATAGTGGTGAGCTTTTTACAATCAAAATCGAATTTGTGTTGAGATTTTGATAATGGGAAGTTAATTGACTATTTCATTGATTCACTACCAAGCAACTGTGCGGAATTAAATATCAGATACTATGGAAACTGATAGTTGACTTTCCTATTTTTTGTAGTCTATTTTCTGGAAGTAGATTCTTCAGACAAAACACTCGGGCCTTCTATCTACACGTCAGAATCAAACTTTCTAGATTTAACTATCAAGTTCAAGATTTGACGGCTGAAGTCGATTTGATGCTGTTTTTATGCAACACTAGTGGAACACCCGTGAATGAATAATATATTACATAAAACTTATATAAGAGAATTTAAAGAGAAAATAAAATAAAAAATAAAAAATAAAAAATAAAAAAAGAAAGAAAAAGAAAAGAACAAAAAAATAAATTAAGAAAAAGAAATTTAAAAAAACCAAAACTTCATGCCAAACTTAAACAATAGAAACCAAAACTTCCTAATAAAATTTCAAAACAATTTAGACAAAACCCTTTTCAATCAAATTAATCAAAGATATAAGTTGTTAAATAGATATAAAAATGATTGTATATATATGTGTATATATATGTAATGGGAAACAAAAAAGATAAAAGAAATTTAAAAAAAAAAAGGGATAAAAGAAAGAAAAATGATAAAAGCAAAAAAGAGAAGTATGAAAAAAAAAAAAAAAAACAATGGGTTGACACAGGACAGAAAGAGAGAGAGCATTATTAGCTCTTTTATATATGTTATTATATGTTACAATTAAAATTAAGATTAAGATTAAAATTCGATCCAAAACAAAAGAGAACGTATTCAGACACTTCCCTAAGATCGACCTTTGCTTAGTTAATTAAGGAATCACAGTTTGTGATTCATGTTTAGAACTTTCAATCCAAATTTTTTAGAGCTTCCATGAAAATAGAAAAACCCAGAGCATTTTAGGATTGTTTGTATAGCTCTTACACCGTTGATATAGTGATGATCTGGAGTAAGACTGAGAAGGTGCTGAAGGTGGATCGCAGGCGCTCTGAGTCTGTTGAGGACTAAAGACAAGCACTGAAATTTGGAGTAGGACGAAGTCTAATTAAGACAAACTGCAGATTTGAAGTAGGGTTGCGAGTCCGAAAGTAAATCATTGAAGGAGAAGACGATGTTGGTTATGTGCTGGTAGAGTTTTTCGCAAACTTATAATTCTAAACTCCTGCGATCTTTAGTTCTTTGTTTTTAAAGTTGTCACATTTGAGCTGGTGTGTACAACACCCCGTGATTTTATACCCAACTTTTATTATATTACGTTAACAGTGAAGTTGTGCGATTTCATCTAGACATGTCTAAATTATCCATCTACTAGTTCTTACACATTTGAAATATTTATCTATCAAATCAATAACATGTTAATAGTAGATAATTAGTAAACAATGTGTTTTAACAATATCTATAGTAAATAGCAATAAATAACAAAATTTAATTAGTAAATTTTTAATCCTGTTGAATATTTAAGTATAGTTATATACCTTAGATGAACCACTGAGTGGAGTACGGTCTAATGATTTTAAACTAATGTAAAAGAAAGTTAACTAATGTAAATATAGTCAAAGATTCAAATGTTAAGTGATCCTCTTACGAAATAAAGAGAAAAAAAAAGTTTTGACTGTTCTTCTTTATTTTTTAGGGTCTTACTAGTCTTCAACCATGAAAAACATATAAAAGCTTACTTTTG
Source organism: Ficus hispida (assembly GCA_025413025.1). Lineage (NCBI taxonomy): Eukaryota > Viridiplantae > Streptophyta > Magnoliopsida > Rosales > Moraceae > Ficus > Ficus hispida. The sequence continues at coordinate 23,335,573 of CM046372.1, forward strand.
CTAATTTAATAGTTAATTTAGAGTGTCTAATATCATATCCACATATATTTATATGGTCAGTATATTTGGTAAGACTTGAGTTCTGCATTCCTATTTAAGAGATAGGATCTGACTCTAAAACCTTCAACAAGCATTTCTTACGGTATCTAAGAATTCCCTTTGATTACTCCAAATGAAATATGATAATACAAATAGTCCTCTTTGGAGATTTTTTTTCCTTTATCCAAATAAATATGTATATCTTTGATAAAAATGGTTTTTAGCTCTACAAGTGGACCCCTCGAGCTATAGAACGTGGGCATCACGTACAACTACACAATAATGATGATGCATTATACAATGTTATGAAGGCCTTAATCATGCTTAGGACCATATTATTTATAGCCAATTATGTTAGTTATTACCAAGCATGGTATGCTAATTATAAAGTATTGAGGCTAGATCATTTTTAAGTTGAGTAGGTATTAGATATATCAACTCTTAATATGTTAAGCAAGTAAGAAGGGGAATAATTCCAATATTTTTTACGAACTTATGTGATAATTAGTTATCATCTTTTTTTATATATATAATAAATGTAATATCATTTTTAATTGACTTTGAGAGCACTCTTTAACTGTCATATTTTTTATTGGTAGATACAAATCTCTTATTATTATTATTTAGTATGGTAATATTTTAAATAGTGGTATCCGACATTTTTTTAATCACTTTTATGATAATTAGTTATCATCTTTTTTATTTGTAAATGCAATTTTTTAAAGCAAAATGCAATCTCATTTTTAATTGGCTTTGTGAGCACTCTTAATTGTCATATTTTTATTGGTCTATACAATCTCTTATTATTATTTAGCATGATAATATATTTTAAATATGTATCAACAAAAAAAATGATAACAAATGTATTATCAATCAATTTTTTATGAATCCTAAACTATTTGCCGTTTCCATCTCCATTATATGGTGGAGATAAACGTATAGAAGAAGGTAGTATATTGATAAAGAATATATATATATATATATATATATATACACACACATATTTTTCAGTTGGTAGAAAACAATTAGGATAATAGTTTTTATTCCTGACATACTATTATTATTTTATTTCGTGGAACAAAGAGAATTAAAAAAAAAAAAGATAAAGTTTAGTTTTGGGCAGTATAGCAATGAATTCGTGGAACAAGATTACCTTTATCTAGTGGTGTGACTACATTATCTGATGCAGATGCCAAATAAGAATTTATGAAAATAATGTAAATTAATCCATGACATGAGCTTATTAAGGTGAAAGAATAACAATACTTTTATCCCCCATAAACTTACTAAAAAAAAACAGTGGCAGAGTTTATATTATTACTATTATTATAATTATTATCTTATTTTTTAAGGAAGGCATAGACGAAAATAATAATACACTATTTTTTAGCTATATATCTTCTTTTAACCAAATAAACTAATCTTATGATTGAGTTTAATTCACCATTTAAAGTTTACCATCCACAAAATTTGTAAATTGTTATAATAATATCGTTGATTTTAGGTTTATTTGGCATTTTAGGTTTTCAATATTGCAATTGAAATTCAAAATTTGTAGATAAAATTGAAAATCTAGGGATTGTTTTATTTTTTATTTGGAAAATTATAGTAAGTAGCATATTTTACAGGTATCTTTGAAGTTTATAACATGTTTTTTTAAAAGATGATAAATTATAGTATTTATATTCGATAAATCCTTAGATTTCTTTGGATTTTTTAAAAAATTTTGGATTTACGGTTAATTTTTTAAAACAAATTTATGTGCATAGTTTCATGTTAGAGAAAAAGAAGAAAGATGATGAGGAATTATTTTGGTATTATGTTATCATGATTTGATTATGCTATTAATTATTATGTTTAAAATTTTGTGTTATAATTTACTATTAATCTTTTCAAAAATGATATTTTGCTCATTCTTCCTTTTTATTTTTATTTTTTTTAAAAAACCTAATAAAAATTACAACTTGAAAAATCTACAAAAGAGTATTAAATTGAAATGCCAATTCCAAATTTTTGATATTCGAATACAAATATATTATTCATTGGAGTGCTATTTCCACCGTTAAATTTTGCAATTGCTACACTTGAAGGAAAGTTTGACATCAAGTACAAAAAAATTCTAAATTTAAGGAAATTTTGACATCAAATACAAAAAAAAAAAAAAAAAAAAAAAAATTCTAAATTTTAGCTATTGATTATTATTGGTAGATGGACTAACTATTTACTTAATAAATATAAGAAAAATATCAAGGACAACAACATTAATGAAATTGTATTCACTTTTGAGGTCTAGTAATTTATTTGTATTTACGAAAATATGGCAAAACTTTCTAGTAAAATAATGCATTTGAATATCAAATTTGTTTCAAAGGGGTATTACTCTAAACCGCCCGTCGAATGTGTGGGGTGGGATAGAAATTAGGTCCGTTCGTCAAATGAAGTTATGTACTGTTTGTGGACTCATGGTTCCAATACTTTTGGATGTAGCTGATACTTTTTTTATTTCCTTTATCTTCTTCGTCTTTTCACTGTTGTAGTTGTAGCCTTGCAGAAACCAGGAAACTTCCCTACGGCTTTTCTCTAAACACATTCTAACTTTTTGTGACTTCACAAAGCAAGAAAGAAAATGGTTAGTTTGGTCTGGTTTGGAATTTTTAAAGTGATACAATTGAAAATGGGTGCTATCTTTTTTAGGGGTGTCCTTGCATTTTGGTAAAGTCTCTTTTTTTATGATTCTTGATTTCCCAATGAAACCGAGTTCGTAGTTTTCTTTCCTTTTTTTTTTTTTTTTTTTTTTTGCCTTTTTTTAATTATAATTTTTACTTTTTATTTTAGGGTTTTTATTATGATATTAGCTTCAATGGTCCCCCTCTTTAGGCTCTTCAAAATTGAAGCTTCAAAACAATCCATGTTTGATTGCAACCAATAATTCACCAAAAATAATAACAACTTGAGTAAATCTAAAATATCATAGAGATTAGCCATCTCTATAAGAAATGAGAATTACTTTTTTAAATTTCAGCTGCATCTAAAAATATTAACTTGGGTATACTATTTTTTTTTTTTTAAATGATTATACAATTTTTCTTTACGTTTAGTAATTAACGTCAAATTAATGGGGTTTTAAATCTAAAACAAATGATGTAATTTGGAAATGTTTGATGAAGATTCTATTCTTTTTTAATATAGTATTGTGGACACTTATTTATCTTTTTCTTATATTTTAAATCTGTGATCTAAGACCTTAATGTCCCTTCTCAGTAACTGAGCGTACCAATGAAGACATATCCTAATTTAATTTATTAAGTTTTTTTTTTTCTTTCTTTCTTTCTTTAGGAAACGTACTTGTTTCTAAATTCATTGGAGTTGTATTTAATTTCTTATATAGTTAATGTAACAAAATGTTAAGGAATTAAAGCGATGGCCTAAGATCAAGAAAATGACATCAATGGAATATCCATAAATAGCCTTGGCCATCGCATATTTGTCTAAGGAATCATGTTTGGCGCTACATTTCAAGTTGTGCATGTGGGGTGTGGGTTTGAAAATTACAAATCCTAAAAAACGTTTCAGCAAAAAAAAAAAAAAAAAAAAAAAAAAAAGGTCTCCCCTCAAAACGCGAGCAATTTTACTAGGATTTAAAACCGAGGAAGGGGGTAAGTTTAGAATCAACTGCAAAATGCCTAGAGCAAGATCGAAGGGGATAAGTGCACATCTCGTGGAATCTGCGTTGACCAAAAAGATTTAAGGTTAAATGCCCGGATTTTATTTAGTCTTTAAATTTTGATTTTACACATTATATTCTCATAAATTTTATATTATTACGCTAACAGTCATTGTATCAATAATCTGTTACAAAAGAAAAAGAGACAGAAATTAAACACTGTTCTAATCACATGACCTTTACTTCATGTAAAGTCCAATTAAGGATTTTGAAGGGAAATTGTACCTCCATGTACAGATATTTTAAAACTAATATGTATTTTTACTTTATCAAACATGTATAATGTCATTAGAGATATTTTTTAATTACAGTTTCTTGCAAAAAAGTTTAATTATGATTTAGCCTAAATTAAGTTCATATGATATGAATGTGTTTAATTTATATTCAGTTTTTTTTACGGAATACCAAAATAGTGATCACATAAATAACAATAAAAAATTTCGAGATAGTATGATGTGTAATTAACTTAAAAGTCAGGACCCAACATGTGTATAATTCATAGTAATTTATAAAAATAACCAAAGAATCAAATGTCTAAACACATATATGATCTAAGTGACCAATGATCGAATTTAGGATTAAATTATAATCGGAATCCCTATACATCTTCTGAAGGCTATAAAATTGGAGAGATGGGCTAGAGAAAGTTATGATTTTCTTATCTTTGAACTTTGCTTATTTCTTGCTTTGATGGCTTTAAGTATCAGAGAGTTCTTCCTTGCAGGAATCCTATTTTCTAAATGAGTTTAAACAAGAAAATCTTGCGGAGTAGTAGTCGCTAAATATATATATATATATATATATATATAATTGCATAAGATGAGTATTAATACAATAATGTATCTCATATCGCTACCATAATCCAATTCAATCAAATTCTTAGGGATGGTACGGTGAGTATTCTTCCCCTACTCCCATACCCACCTTTTTTATTTCCAATATCTACCTAATTTAAGATAGGTACGGGAAATCTCCGTTAGGAATGTTATATATATACTCTACTCATTTACCCATTAAAAATTAAAAAAAAAATCTAAACAAGTTCCATTAAAGTTTTCATAGAATTTAACAATATATTCACAAATGCAACTGAAATCTTAATAACAAATCCAAACTCCGTGAATCATAGATGTAACAATATGTAGTTAAAAATAAATATATTAAGGTCAGGATAATTTTACTTTTTTCTTTATGAAGGTACTACTTTCCCTTTTGTATTCCAATAAAAATTTATGCTTTATTTTATGCATTTTTATAAAAGGTGAATAAAATATAAGCGGAATGGGTATAGGGGCAGGGGAGCTTCGGTTGAGATTTTGTGTGATTGATTTTTTATATAGTTATCATTTTGTAATTATTTCCTAATTTAAATGTGAATAGAATAATTAAATTTATTGTAGGATTGTATATTAGTATCAATTAAGTATAATTGGTTTCCTTTTATTGTTTTTCTCTATGTGCATTTATAAATTTAGTATTGTATTATTTTAATTTGTAAAGGAGAGTTATTTGAATTCCAAATTTCAAGTTGGTATCAAAATCAATATCAGAGCTAATACTAGAGTCATTCAAATATCTTTCATTCATGGCAAATCGTAAAAGCAAGGCAAATTAAATAGCAAAAGCAAAAAACTCATCAAATCCCTACCCATTCTTCAATTCCATCATCAAATCACCAAACCCACACCAAGCAAAACCGCAAAATGCAAATCGCAAATTGAAACCCACAAATTGCAAATCGCACATTGCGAATCACAAATTGTCATATCAAATAACAAAATACCACATCAAATCCTCCTAAAATGTCCTAATCAAAACAAACTCACAAAGAATCACTGAGCATCGTCAGTCCACCTGTGTTACTATTGTGTTCCTCACCGTCGTTTCAGTTCCATTTGTTATCACTACCAACACTGTGTTTAGACAAAGGACGCCAGATAAAGGACGCCATCTTTTAAGAGACAAGACGAAGCTCTATTGTGTGAATTGTTTTCATTTATATTAAAGTTTTGTTTCTTTGTTTTCTCTATTCATTGAAGCATAATTAAAAAAAAAACAAAAACAAAAACAAAAACAAATACAAAGACAAAAACGAAAAAACAAAAACAAAACAAAATTGGCAAAATTAAAAAAAAAAAAAAAGCAAAGAGAGAGAGAGATTTAAGGAAAAAGAGTAAAAACAAAAAAATAAAATAAAATAAAGTCTTCGTTGTTAAAAAAAAAAAAACCAGTTGATAGTTTGATTGAAAGGAAGAAAGAAAAGTGAAAAATATGAATTTTTCCTAAAAAAAAAAAACATAAAACAAAACAAAACAAAAAAATGAGTGAAAAAAATATTGAATAATCTGCAACAAAATATATTTATGTTATTGATCAATCTGAAGTTAGTTGATATTTTCTATAAGACAGTGTTAAATAGGGACTATCAGAGTTTTTTGGGTAAATTAGTATGCACCAATTTGAGGGGGGAGTGTTGAGATTTTGTATAATTGATTATTTATCTAGTTACTATTTTGTAATTATTTCCTAATTTATATGTGAACAGAATAATTAAATTTATTTTATGATTGTCTATTAAGTGTCAATTAAATATAATTGGTTTCCTTTTATTGTTTTCTCTATATGTATTTATAAGTATAATATTGCACCTTTTAAGTTTGCGAATGAGAATTATTTAAATATCAAATTTTAAGTGCTTTCCTAATCCCATACCCACCTCCATATATGTATAGTATCCTCTATATCCGTTTCATCAAAGATAAGCATCGTACCTACAAAAAAAAAAAAATACTATCTCTAGTCTTGTTTAATGACAATAACATTGCACGCAGAGATAAATCACTTATTTTGATTAGAGGAAGCAAAAAGAAAAACAACATTTTTTTTTAGATTATACTTTATTGTTGAGTTACATGGATTACATGGCTATGAAAAGACTTGTATACAACCTTACTTGGCCTATGAACTTAGGTTACTTTATATAAACCCCATTTCCAAAAAAAAAAAAAAAAAAAACCGTTGTAACTATATATAGGAATACAATAATGTATCTTTGCTTTAAAGCATATATATATATATATATATATATGTATAAATACACACATATGTCAGTTTAGTAATAGCTAGCTAGCATTCAAAAAGGTGTCTTTTTTTTTTTTTTTTTTTTTTTTCACACTTGCCGACCATATCAAACCTTTAACTACTGAATGGACAACTTGTTTAATGCTGCCATGTGTATATGATACAATGCATGAATTGTAATTCTTCCACAATATTTGTATACTCATGTGGCTGTTTACCCTTTTTTCCATTGCAAGCAAAGTCTTACCGATTTTGTTTATTTCTTATTATTGCTTAGTTGATATTGCTGTTAATAAATGGACTCATTGCCTTTTTGTTTTGTCTTGATCCTACCAAATTATGTACTCTCACTTAGTTGGTAGCTATTAATTTTAGTAGCTTCAAAGTGATCTTTTTCTACTTTAGTCTTTATTGAACCATTAGAAATTTGTCCCATTGAAATTGAGATATATTATCCCAATTTTTTTTTATCTTACACTGAATTTAAAAATTTAGTCACAAAAAAATGATAAATATTTAAAATATTTAAATAATTAACTAATTATCGAAATAACATTTTTAAATAATCATTGAGGTAGACAAATAAAATGTCATATTTGGACTCATTTCAATGCCTTGTCCAATAGTTTTGAAAATGTAGAATAAGGTTTTAAAAAAAATGATGTGACATAATATTTGCTCGTGACTAAAATAATATCGACTTAAATTAAGAGGTTGATGTGATTACCGTCAACCTCAACTTGTGAGAACATGTTTCATATTACTGAATACTTCAAATTAATTTGGTTATTAAAATTAGATATTTTATAGTAAAACCTCCTTTTTGTAAGTATTAATATAAATTATTATGTTAATTGTTGGATTGATTTTTTTAACGGCACGATCTATAATATATAACAATTATATGTTGTGCGTTATAGAATTTTATCGTAAACACTCATGGATCAGATTGTTAAAAAATTAATCCAATAACTTTATCGTCAGGATGAACTATTATTTAAGTTATTAGATTGATTTTTAACGATTTAATCTATAATTAAGAGTAATTCTTTGTTGCGTGTTTTAAATTTTTAACATAAACCCTTATAGATCATATTATTAAAAAAATGAATGAAACGGTTAAGAAGCAGTTCTTACTTCTTGTGAAAATTAGGAGATTCTTATGGACGAAATTATATAGATTTTTTTTTTTTTTTTTTTTTTGCCCTTTTGTGTTATAAGAAAAGGCTGTCAAAATCAAAATTGGGGCATAAAAGTCAACAAAAGCAGATTTAGATATAGGTGGAGCTCATGTGGTCGGCCGGTGTACAGTCGTGGTAATTAAAAGCCCACAGAAAAGGAAAGCCACAAAAGTTAGCCACCAAAATAATCGAAGATGAGGTGGGATTTTTGAATTTGATAGTGAGGCCAACCTAGAGAGAAATTTCGAACCCAACCAAAAGACAAGTAACCAGTCTCTTTTGCTGATGCCTTTTAGGCTTTTTTCACACGGACAATAAAATCGAACTCCACCATCAAATTGTTTTCTCTTCCTCAATCCTCAGCACTAGAATACTAAAAAATGTTGCTTTCTGGAAAATGTCCTACATACCGACGGGTTGAGTCGGGATGTGAGATATTTGATTGGATTTTTGGTTTCCAATCCTTATCAAATTGGTATCGAGATCTACATTTCTATTTGTATCTTTCACGTATTAATGTATGCAATTGTCAAATGCTGTTTAAAGTTTATTCACTGTTATTATTTTGTTTGTTTTGAATTGTATTTGAAATCAATAAAATACAAGCATTAAAGATTCACCGTCACTTAAAAAAAAAAAAAAATTATACACGGTTATTTTTAATCTTAATCAAAATGCACAAGTCCAATGAGATTCGTTTTTCCAATTAGGAACAACTCTTCATCTACTGATTTGGGCAAAGGCAACACCAAAACATAACACAAACTAATCACAAGAAGAAGATTGGGAAACCCTGCAGTAAGGTTGTACAAAAAAAATGATTCAACCAAATCACCCGACACAACCGACCAAATTAATGTTGGAAAAGAACTGACTGCATTAAAGCAAAACAGAGACAGTTAAAAACCAAACCGAATTGCACCTATCACAGTCGATTTCATTCTACATGTTAAGCTATCGGTTCCAACCAAATCGAACCTATAGCCTAGTTTATTTCTTCTAGGTATATTTCTTTAATCTAATTTGGGATATAGTAAAAATGTAGGATTTTATTTATTTTTAACTTGGAGTTGGAGATTCGAACTCTACACCTTATGATAAAGTCAGGTGTGGACTATGCCTGCGAGCATCTAAACATAAGCATGCTAGGCTTGTTTTCTTTAAGATGATGCTTTTTAATTTAACATAACCTAGTTATTTCATTCAGTTTTTTCTTTAACATGCTAGGCTTGTGTAAGCATAGGAATTTAGTGAAAACAAGCTTAACAATTATTGGCACAAACTCTCTTCCTCTGAAACAATCTGACGATGCTTTTTATTTAAAAAATAGCTGTGTTTCAAACTAGTTGTTGAGAAAATCCAGTCCATTGTGACAATTAAGATGTCTGGACAAGCCCGAAAAAGCCCATTATGTCCGAACATATGTAGTCAATAGGACACACTTGGTTGGAAGCCCAATTTTGTCCGGTCCATATTTTGTTTCTGTTGTTGGCCCATATTTTAGACAGAATATATAGTAAATGGTTTATTTAGGGAAGCTAAATTTCAAAAATAACATATTTTCAAAATTGTTAAGTAGATATCACATTTACTACTAAGTAAACTTATTTACAAGGTAAACAATTTATTTACTAACAAAAAACATAATTTCTCTTAAATATGCTATTTATTGCAATAATTTTGTAATTATGCTATTTATCTTTTTTATTTTCTATAAATATGATCTTTACATCTTTCCGGCCCGTTTGTAGAGATGGGAGTTAAATATACTAAACAATTTGCATTTCGTTATTCTTAAAATATTATTTTCTTTTATTATTTTTTTGGCTACATTTCAATCAACGCCTGATCATTTGCAAGGGTGGCAAGACTTATTTTCTAAACAAGATCTTGTATTCAAGTCAATTCTACAGCAGCAAATGAGGTATGCATACTTCATAAAAAGATGAGTGTACAACATGAGAGTTCATTGCTAAATAAGCTCTGATAAATATGATTCTCTCTGAAATAATATCAAGTCCGCTGTTTTGAAACCTTTACCTAATGGAACCTCTTCAGCAACTTTAATCCACTTTTCTCTTTCATGAATTTAAGAGAGGTAAATTATTTGTCTCTTTCCGTTTTCATCATTGTACACTTTGATGAAATGAAATTCAACCTCAGTTCTTTTGAAATACGAAGTTTTATGGATGAATGAAATAAAGATCTGCGTGATGTCTTCACGTCTTCCTATTTAGTATTATTAAAGAAGTTTAACAAAACGTACGAAAAACGGAGAGGATCATAACCTTGAATCTTCAATAGCTATTGACTCAAGGCTTAAAGAACCTATCAATACATCTATTTTAAGGGAAAAACTCTTTTGGAATATTAGTTTTTGGATTTGTTCTTTTAAAGTAATTGTTGCTTGTAAATATATAAACATTAATTTTTTTTTTGAACTTAAGAATAAGGGGATTTAAACTCTATATTGTGCGGTAGATTAAATATGAAATTACCATTAAATTATTCTTGCAACCACAAAATAAAAAATTTTTTAAAAGAAAACCAACAAGAAATATTATGCACGGGCTCTTTTCTTTGCCATTGGTTTGTGCAAATGAGATTAGCTATAATGAATAAAAAAAAAAAAATTATCGTGATATGGGTCAAGTATTCCTTTATGAATTTTCCCTTTTGGTTTATGGGAACTAAAAGCAAAACCATTAAGGCAAGATTAGAGTAAATTGTCTTAAAAAATGATTCATCACCCACTAATGTTGCATTAAGTGCGAAAAGTATTTCTTTTAATATAATTAGTTCCTCACTTTTGTTGCACAATCTTTGATGGGCCAAACGTACTTCTTCTCCTTCTTTTGTGGATACCCAATTAGAAAAGCTAATTAACTATTTTATTAGTAGATAGTGATTAAGTATAATAATAAGAAAAAAGAACGCTCACCCACTTTACAATAGTTAAGACCCAAAGAGTTGACTTAATTAGTAAGGAGATTCCCATGATAGGACCTGAAAAAAATACAGGAGGTAAATTTTTTTTTTTTTTTAATTTTTCAACCGTTAGATATGTTTGTTTGGCATAAATTTTTCTTTTTATATTATTTTGATCAGATTCAATAAACAAAATATATTCTATAAGTGTGAGGTCGGATCATAGAAAGAGTACCTCCAATTAGTAAGAATAAAGCATTTTTGTACTTTGAAAAAGATATTAATAATTACCAGTAAGCTATCCCTCCCACTCATCAACAACATGGTCCATCCCATCTCATCTTGCTGTTTGTATTGCCTACACACTTTTATGTAACAATGACAACTCTTACAAAGTCGCAACATGATCATCAGTAATTATCCATATTTGATGTAGAAGTGCTTTGAGTTTAGTGACTTTTAGATAAATTATATTTTCGCCCTAAATTTTAGGGCTTGTCAAAAAATGCCCCCCGAATTTTAATTTATAATATTCTTTCTCCGTGAACTTTGAAAAATTTACGAACTTCCTCCTCAATTAATTTCATGAAGAAAAAAATACACATAACACTTGTTTGAGGTATGAGTTGAAATATTTATAATTAAGTTTAAAAAAATAAAATGTTTTGGGTTGATTGTCATTTTTTTCTCATATTTCTTTCTTATATGTAACTTTATTATTTCACATTTAATAAGAGTAATGGGTGCTAGGACTACTACCAATTGTGCTATTTCATAATTCTATACTTAATACCCCCAACTGATATTTCCAATGAGTATTAGAAGTATTTTTTTTCATAAAAAAATTAATTGAGGGGGAAAATTCGTAAACTTTTCCAAAGTTTAAGAGGAAAAAATGTTACAAATTGAAATTTAAGGGATATTTTGTGATAAAACTTAAAGTTCAGCAGCAAAAAGTGTAATCTCCTCCCCCCTCTTTTTTTTTTTCCCTCCTATTCAACATTGTTTTTATTATTGTGACAAACTATCTTTCAACGACGACATGTGATTGCTAATAGGAAATATAGTCGGTCATCGGTAAAAAAAACCTATAATTTCTTGTAATGATACATTATCATATATCCCAGTAAAATTAGTTGCAAGAGATCTCCATGATATATACGTCAATCTTCAATGTTTCTGACTTGTGTTGACAAATGCACACACACACACACACATATATAGCTGGATATGCAGTAAGAAAAACAAAAATGTTCTCTAAATTCCTACTACACACACAATTAGGCACAAAACAAATGTTCAGTCAGGATTTAAGGATGATATTTTGTGTTGTTTCATTGGTAATAAAGATATTATACAATATTTATATATAGGTAAATACTACATTTACAATGACATGATATGATATAATACTTTTCACTAATTTGAATGATAAAGATATAGAAGAAAATTAGCAATTATTGTGAAGAATATCTGATCAACAATTACCATCTTTTTAGTTTTTTTTTATCTTTTTTAGAAGGATATAGAACGACTGTTAATTAATAAAGCTTAGGTCTATGTATGTGTGTGTATCTATATATATATATATTTCATTAACGGCGCCAGAATTTGGTAACTATAGCTAGCTACCACTTCCAAGATATTTATATACATATATATATATATATATATAAAATATACATCTATATAAAACATAACGTCAAAGTACGTCCGGTTTGTAGTTATTAAGTTGTACTAAGGGTATTGTTGGTATGTCAACCCCAAACCTGCCGTCCGTCGTGATTCTCGTTGATGCAATAAAATAAATGAAACACAAGATGTACAATAAAATATATAATATACAAAAAAAAAAAAAAAGTTTGTTTTTCCACTATCACTGTTTTCAATACCTCATCGATTTCACAAATTAATGGAAAATGTTACTTTAATTTGCTTAAGCGAAACAAAAAAGGGGGGCAAAAAAAGATGAATATATTTAAATATAGGTTCTTCTGTTATGTGGAACAATTTCTTAACTATAATTTTTTTTCTAAACAAATTATAATAATCAGTTGATTTGCTTATAAATTTATCTAAAATTATATGTTATATAATAAGTTAGTGACAAATAGCATCATATATACTACACATAATTTTACATAAAATTACAAATAAATAAAATATTTATTATAAATTATTTAGAAAAAAATTATAATTGAGAGACCATCTCATTTAAAGAATTTAAAGAATGATAGATATGCCCTCTATATATATATATATGTGACAATTAATTAGGAAGCAGATTTTCTGTCGAGCTCTTTTGTCTCGTTTCCTATGTGAAAATTAATGTTTGCATCATTTCATCAAAAATTTAAAAAAAAAAAAAAAGTTGTGAAAGTAATATTATAATCTAATAATTTACGTGATGTGACACACATTTATTCCATTATTATTGGGGAAATTATAGGACACGTACATGTCTCCTATTAATGTATAAATGTTTGCATCATTTAGAAAATTATAAGAAATTACAATCAAAATAAAGTTGATTAAGTAAATATTAATATATTCTATAAATATATGTGATGTGACAAATGTTTATTTAATTATTGGAGAAAAAATAGGAAACGTTATTTTGTGTGTAGAATCTGAAGTTCATTCCTAGCCATGTATACTCTTACAGCCATGTGTAATTCCGAGGAAAAAGTCATTCTTTAAGAGAAATATAATTGGTCAATCGCTTTCAAAGTTTGTATTCTAAAGAAATTATTATTGGTGGCATATTCCTTCCTTCAAAGAAGTTTCTCTTCCGGTTCTTTAAAAATTATTAATTAAACGCAACGTATTGCCAGACGCTAGTAAGTACATTATGCTTTAGAAATATTAATGCAAGACTAAGAAAAAACCAACTTAATTAATTAGTAATCAAAATTGTACATTATGATATAATAACTAAATTAGTTATGCCTCTATACATATGAACAATAATTAAGGGTTTTTTTTTTTTTTTTCAGTGATTGTCCCATGAACTTCTCACTATTAATTGGGGTTGCCTTGATCAATTTTTTTTTATTCGAACTGGACTTCATAAGAACAAAACTCCTTTACTTTGAAGTCTTGCTATCCATGGACTCCATGTAATTGAGTAAAAAACAAAAAACATAAACATACAACATAAAAGAAAAAGAAGAAGAAGAAAAAAACTGAGACTGCTTTCAATAATATAAAGTCACGTGTGAGTTACATGTAAGAAAATCATAAAAATTAAATCCCGTCTTAGATTCGCAGGTTAATTAAATGCAATCAATTTTGAAATTTAAAAGATGATCAATTGTCAAAATTTTTAGTTTAGAGATTGATTTATCAAAGTAAGAAGTAGGAGGCAACCATTTAATGAAGCCTGGTTTAAAAACATATAGGTTTCTGATCTAAGACCAAAAAGACTTGAAGGATTCTTTTCAAAAAAAAAAAAAAAAAAAAGGACTTGAAGGATAGCTCATATATACTAAATTAATTTTACCCCTTATAAATGAGGGGAACAAAATGTGAACAGAAAAAAAAAAAAAAAAGAAAAAAAGAAAGAAAGAACCAAAAAAGAGGTATTAGTCAAAATCCCAAGAATACAGTCTGTCTATGCACTCTTTTATCGGCTTTGATTCTATATAATAATAAGAACAAACAATTGAGCTAAGCTTCCATCTGATACTAGTGTCCACATAATGGCTGGAACATAGAATATAGAAGTAGATTTTTTGATCCAGTTGTGATTCAGTTGGAACCATATAATATATATATGTGTGTGTGTGTGTGTACATGTAGATCATACTACATATATTTTATGTACACCAACATATATATATATACACACACACACATGATTAGTGTTCATATAAAATGGAATCTCTCTACGTTATTCTTGGCCATTGTAGAATCTAATCTTCATAGTTATATCAACAAGATCTTCTATGTACCTTTCGTTTATTGAAGAGTTTAATTAGTATTTCCCTTATCACCCTACTAATCATAGGGGGCAAAGCCAACCCTACCTATTCTCTTGGGCTTCTTCAACTTAATTTGTTTGTGGAACAACATGTCTTGGGAGCTGAAGCCACGTGTTTCAGGCAAAGTATATTTATATGGTAATAATTTCTAAAATGCCAGCTTAACTAGCATATCTCCAACAAAATTATGAAAATAATTTCTTAGAAAAATACTTGAGTACCACTACCGATACTGAACAATACAACTAGGGTTGTAGGACTCACTTTCTCATCATTTTTTTTTTCAAAATGCAAATTAAAATTAGTAGGTACTGATTTTTTAACTATTGGAGTAACTTTTTAATGACTTGATGTATGAGTATCCATATTAAAAATTTATAACGCAATACGTAGAACAGCTTTCAGTCTTATATTAGACTGTTAAATATAATTAGACCAAAATAATAATACCAAATAGTTTTTGTGGGGTTGAAAAACGCGCACACTAGAAGAAAAAAGAGAGGAAAAATGTGAAAGTGTTGGATGCAAGCACTATATTCGTGTTCCAATCGTTTTAGATATGAATGATATGATATCTTAATGTTGCATTGTTTTTGAAAAGTGGGGACAGCTATCGGTCATAATCGGGCAGCACAAAACATGTCGAGCACAGTAATTTAAAGGTTTGGTACTTGAATATTCACATTAAAAATATTTATAACAATATACATAGAATTACTTATAATCATAAATTAAATCATTAAAAATTTAATTAAATGATTAAAACATCAATATCTAATTACTTTCAAGAGTTTGAAAAATGTGCATACCAGAAGGAAAAAAAATGGAAAAATGTGAAAGTGTTGGATGCAAGTACTAGACGTGTCCCAATTGTTTTTGATATGAATGATATGGTATCTTCATGTTGCATTGTTTTTGAAAAGTAGGGACAGCTATCAGTCATAATTGTGCTGTACAAAACCTATTACAGCACAGTAAAAATTCAAAATTTGGTGTTATAGTGGAAAGAAAAGATGAAAGTGATTGACCAACTAATGGAACAGAGGAGAAAGTAGACAAATTTAGATAGGGGTAAATTTCGGCATTGAGTTTTAGACTCTAGACGTTTGTCTTTGCTAGGAGCCGTACCCGCCAAATTGACAAAGAAAAAGATACGTGCTTGTTTAATATAAGATATCACTTGACGTGTGGTTGGACACTTTGACCATAGCTAGCTAAAACTTGGTGTTTTATTTTTTTAATCTAATAATTCAAAATCCTTGGACAAATTAATGCACACAACAACAATTTGATTCCATATGCACCAATAATCATTCTTAGATACGAAAATATAATCCGTCTTTAATATTTTATTTTAGTTCAGATTATAAATCTGGACAGATCAATTTTTCAATTAATTAACTACTTGCCGTTATATCTTAGTATAAATTAGCAAAACATAAATAAATATTTGTCTCTAAACGTGAGTCGTTGTTAATGTTATCCAGCAGTACTATTACTATAGTAGTGTACATATAAATATGTACATATATTTATAAGAATAGTTAACTTTCTATTTAAATATTTGTAATTGTTAATTGATTTTTATGTAATTTATATATAAACATAATATTATTTGGAATTATTAGTGCAAATAACATGTATAACATATTATATATTATTAATCTTAATTAGTTTTACATGCCATTGTCGAACTATTATAAATGCAGGATCCAAGTAAATATGGACAAAAGTTTCAATATTCATTGTGTTCTCTATTATAATCAATAATAAATATCAAAAGGAAAAAACGTTCAGTGTCTCTTTTACACTTTTTTCGTAGAGCACATATATAAACGACACGGTTTGTCGAAGAAAATTTTAACTGGCCTAAAAGTCTTTCCCAAGAGAAATATTTTAAATGTTATGCCAATCTGACTGTCTTAATTCGAGAGATATGTTAGTTATTTCTCTTCTGAAAAAAAAAAAAACTATATATCCAGGTATTTTAATTTTTTATTTTTTTAAAGAACTTAAAAGATAAAATTTCGCTCCTTTTTTAATTTGGCAATGAGTTTGAGGATGATTCATGTTATCTGAAGTACTGGTTGTGCATATGATCCTCTATGACACACATATTTCCTTTCATTAAATTAATAAAACCGAAGACAGGTAAAGATTCTAAGAAGATATAAGTACACAGATAAAGATTGGAGTCAATGATCAGGAATATAGGAAATCAAATTAAGTTTAAATCATATTTTAAAATCAAATTATACTAAATAAATCTTACCATAAAAATGGGATATGTAGGAAAATCACTTTTTAATAAACATTTTCTTTAACAAATATCCAAAATTTTGTCAAATAAAAAAAATGATCAATTAGATTATCAATCACTGACTAATGACCGATTGCAATATATCTTTTAATTGAGCAATTAACATTTTAATGGTTACAAAACTTTTTTTTATATAAAAAAAATAAATGCCCAAAAACTTCTTATTTACCTAATTTCTCCTTTAAAAAAAAATTCAATTAGAGAAGGGATATAGTTTAATTATCAGAGAATTCCTATTTAATTATGTTTCTCTATTATCAATTTGTACTCTAGTCTAGTTAATAAGAGTGGGATGAGTTAAGGGTAAGATCACATTAAATAAATAAACAAATAAATCAGTTAAGAAAACTCTTTACCCCATTTCTATTAAACTTAAAAAAAGAGAAAAGAAAAAAAAAAGAAAAAAAGAAAAAAGAAAAAATGAAAGGCCAAAAGGTCTACACGGAGGCTGCTAGGAAATAGAGAACAGTTCATATATTCATGGGGGGAATGGGACCCACTCTTACTTGTGCAATTATAAATTTGATCCATCCTCCTGCCTATAAAATCTTGCACTCTTCCATTCAACAACACATCCTCTCCTTAACCCTCTCTCTCTCTCTCTCTCTCTCTCTCTCTCTCTCTCTCTCTCTCTAATATCCACCATATAATAGTTCTAATATTGTTGAATCATGACGGCCCAAGTTATGCCTGAGCAATCCCTTCACGGAATTGATCATGTCTTAGGAAGGGAAAACAATCCTCCTCCTCATAGAAGGTACTTTCTCTCCTCCAAAATCTCACACATATACATACATACATACATACATACATACATACATACATATATATATATAATTATGCAACATTTCATTCATTTGTATCAACTTCGTAGAAAAAGTTCTATACATATTGTAATGCACAATTATAAGTACTTAGGCGTGACATTACAGGATGTGAAGCCACATTTGTCTTCTCATAGTTAGAACAATGGCTAATAATAATAAAATAACCGTATTAGACTAGTTCTTCATCTTGGAAATCTAAAACTATTCTAGACCCCCTTGTCGTTTAAATTATTCCAATTTCATATGTATATATAAATATACATACACACACATAAATATATATATTCCCTTTGAAGTTGAGGAATTTGTAAATTACCAAAGTGCGCTAGCTAATTACTTTTTTTTTTTTTTTTGTCGTGACGTGTGTTTACAGGTTGGAAGGCAAAGTGGCAATCGTCACTGGCGGAGGTAGAGGGATCGGAGAAGCGACGGCGAGGCTTTTCGCCAAGCACGGCGCGAAGGTCGTCATCGCCGACGTCGAGGACAAGCTCGGAGAGCTCCTCGCCGACGCGTTAGGACCCTCGGTGACCTTCGTCCACTGCGACGTCAGCTCGGAAGAAGACGTCGAGAACTTGATCGAGTCCACGGTCTCCCGGTACGGGCAGATCGACGTCATGTTCAACAACGCCGGGGTCCTCGGGAACCAATCGAAGCGGAAGAGCATAATCGACTTTGATGCGGACGAATTCGACCAAGTAATGCGGGTGAACGTGAGGGGTGTTGCCCTAGGAATGAAGCACGCCGCCAAGGCGATGATCCGACGTGGCGGCGGAGGGTGCATAATCTCCACCGCTAGCGTCGCCGGCGTCATGGGAGGGCTCGGTCCGCACGCCTACACCGCCTCGAAGCACGCCATTGTCGGGCTCACCAAGAACGCGGCTTGTGAGTTGGGAAGGTATGGAATTAGGGTTAATTGCATTTCGCCATTTGGGGTTGCCACGTCAATGCTGGTCAACGCTTGGAGATCAAGTGGTGAAGATGAAGATGAAGAAGAAGAGAGTTTTAATTTTGGATTGCCTTGTGAGAAAGAAGTGGAGAAAATGGAGGAGTTTGTGAGAGGACTTGCTAATTTGAAAGGTCCGACTTTGAGGGCCAAAGACATAGCTGAGGCTGCTCTTTATCTGGCTGGCGATGAGTCAAAGTATGTTAGTGGTCATAATCTTGTTGTGGATGGTGGAGTCACCACCTCAAGAAATTGTGTTGGCTTGTAATTTTTTATTTTTATTTTTATTTTATTTTTATTTTTTCAATTTGTTTGGAAGATAGGGGAATTTTATTGAATTTACTTCCTTATAATTGCTAAAGGCATTTCCAATGTTTGTGTGAGTTTCGGGCCAATTGGGTACTTTTGTTCATGCTTGGGCTTGTGATGTATAGGTTCTATTCGTTTCTCAATCATTCATTGGAAATTTCAAATGCGAATTCTTGTGTTGTCAAAATAGCTTCAATTATGTGGTGTGTGTGTATAAATGCGTGTGTGAGAGTGTATTTAACTAATATCATAGCCCATTTGGAATGGTGGTTAGAGTTAAGGTTTTATAGGTTGAAATTGAAATATGTATTTGGTTAAATTATGAATTGAAAATACACTGTAACATCGAAAATAGAATAAAAATTTGAAATGTATCATAAGAAAAAGTTATATATATAGATCTTGTTCTATTCTTTTTGTCATTCTGTGTGATTTAAAAAAAATTATAAATATTTATAGTTTGAATTTTATGAAAATTTAAAAACGAGAAACTCATATGTATATTTGAGAATTTTAAAATTAAATAACAAAATTTTGTCCAAAATTATTATTCCATACGATGTTTAGAATGTTTTTTAGTTTTCAGATTTTTTTTTAAAGACTTTGATTTGGTTGGATTAACAGTATATCGTGTCTAATTCTATAGCAATTTTGACATTAAAAAATGTGTACTTATTTACCCCAAAAGTCAACCTAAATTAATGTGAATGAGTTTGAAGAAATGTTATATTCAAACTTCAAACTTGAAATTCAGCTTAATGATACGTGCGGGAGAAGTATTCTTTGGTAGATGATAAAAAAAATAGACTTCGTTTGATGTTTTCAGTTTAATTCTAATAAATTATATTTTTTCATCTTAATTTTTATCTTTTTTTTAAGTCAATAAAAATTATAATTAAATTTTAAAAAGTCAATCAACTCTAATTTAAAAATCTCATTTCCAACCGGCGAATCAAATACAAGTTTATTTTTAATTATAGTATGAAGTTATAAATTGTCAGATTTATTCTCATACATTATGTTAAAATTCTCCTCTCACATTATAAAATTCCCATATATATTTTTGATAAAAAAAATTCTCATAAAATTTGCGATAGAGAAAAATATTCATATGTTCACGGGATTTGGTTAACTTTCATTAGAGTTAAGATGGTACTTCGTACAATCTTGTCATTTTAACATACATAAAACATAAAGGTCGAACTCCAGCAAAGAAACAAATATAAAAATCCAAAGTGAAATAAAATATGTATGGAAAACAAATATTTGTTTCGATAACTTTCTCTGGTGTCATCAGTTTGTATGTCATTGTTATGTACAACTATGCATATTCATTGAATCCGATAAAAGATGAAAAAGAAAACTTTATTTTTTAAATAAGAATTTCTATCTTTTGTTCTTCTATATTATCTAATCCGTACAAACTATTGAATTAATTTTTTAGTAGTCAGATCTGTGCTTATAATTATTTAAAGGTGGATACTAATTTATCAAATTGTTTAAAAATTTAGTCTAAATGGAAGATAAAAGATCATACCGTAACTTTTTTTTTTTAATTGTCTATTTAATTTTTATTATTTGGCTACTGTTTTTGGGAGGTGCATTGAATGAAAGGGTCAAAGTGAGAGTTGTTTTTAGTTTTATTGAATTCTGGTTCAATTATTACTTTCAAAATCTTAGTTCAAGTCTTAAAATTATGGTCAAATCAAACAAATTAATTATGATTTCGTCTTACAATTAGTAAGAGTCCTAATTAATAATCTAATTAGTGTAAAAAGACATATAATTTATTGGATTGCATGTCAATTTTACATATGGATTTGACTAATAGTAGCCCTAGCTAGTTTTACAAACAATCTCTACCAAACCAATATAAGTCAATGCCTACCGAATATAGTTCTGCCATGAAATTTAAGTAATTAATTTGTTTGACAACTTTTTAAACCAAAAAAACTATATAAATAAATCAATAATACTAATATTTAAAATATAATTAAATACTGTCTGCTAATGGACTGCCTTTTCAGTGGGCAAAAGGGGATGGCGATAAATTGGTAGCCACCCACTCAAACCAACTTTACTTCTTTTTGTTTTAAATTTTTTTTTTCTGGATTTAAAATATGAAAATATTCCAAAGAGAGAGGAGAGTATGGTACTATTATATCAAAGCTGTCATGGTCAAATATTGTGTTATTTTTTGTCCTCCTAATTAGAGCTGTTTCGTTTTGACCCCCATGAATATTCCACGGAAATCAAAGCTAGGAAAAAGGATTTCTCGAGAAAAAAAAAGTCCAAGAGAAAAGTCGATTCCCGCGGCCAAGAAAATTTTATGTCGACAATAATTTATCTACAATACGTCACATAATAGTTAATAATTAAATTGTATAAGCATCTCTTCTTTTTGGGACATTGTTTCTTGATTTGTGTGTGTCATTCTTATTAAAGAATAATGCTATTAATATCTTCTGTATCATTCTAATTTTATTGGATAAATAATGAAAAAAATCATAATAATTAAATGATGAAACAAATCAAAATAATTAAAAAGAAAATCATAAACTATCATCTATAAAAGTCTTAAAATATCAAACAGAAAAGATAGTTTCTAAACCTAATCTAAACATTTGAGATTTTTTTGACGTAATAACATTTGAGATTCGGCAGTACATATATTTTAAAAAGAAAACAAATAATATAAAGAAATAATGTAACTACTCATAGCCGATAAGAAAATGAAGTTGTAGGTTTAATATCTTTGGACCCCCACTGTTTTAATTTTTTCTTATACATGCCGACTTATCAACTACATGTTACAAAAAGGAAAAATGTTTTGAAATCAATCCTTAATGGATATAGGTTTGCATTCACCTTTTTTTTTTTTTTTTTTTTTTCTTTTTTCCCCCCAACAATGTTCTATATGCCTCGTATTTACCCTTAAAGAAGAAAATTAAATTATATATATTACATTCAGAAAACAGTTTGATTTGTAGTCTACGGTAAGTAGAATTTAGTATTATCTTCTCTTCATCCACTCATTTTAGATATTTGAGGGATGATGGGATTTGTCATCCCTTATACATCCTACAGAATCTCAACTGAATAAAATATATTAGGGACATTACTATCTGTGTCCTTCAATTTTAGAGCCATTATGGTTTTTGTTTTTAAATTTTAAAAACTTCTTACCTTATTTTTTGAATTTTGAATTTTGAATTTGCCTTAGCCCTCTCTATTAAAATTTAGTGAAAAAAAAGGAGGATAAATGGAGTCATGCGATCTTTTTTTGTTTGTTTAACAAAAATTCTAACTGAAATAGTTAAATTAGACTAGTTCCCCTTATTATATATATATATATATATATATTTAACATAAATTCTTATAAATTCAAAATTTAATGGGTAAAGAGATTTAAAGTTCATGACGTAAAATGATAATGGCTTTAAAGTTAAAGGGTACAAGTAAAAAAATCTTAAAAAATTATTAAACCAAAAAAAATTTAATTTAAATACTCACAAAGCGTACTTTCCCTTAAGGTTTTTGAAATACAAATGCATAAAGCAAGCTTTAGTAAGTTGTAATACAATTGAGGATACTATATATCAAAAATACAATTGAGTAAACAATACAACACAGCAGAATTCACGTGGGAAGTATAAAATTCGACATGTCTAGTGTTCGTACACCATTATATTTAAGAAAAAGCAAAAAGATTTCTCTCTCCTCTCTCTCTCTCTCTCTCTCTCTCTATACTATAGTGTGCATTAGTTAATTAGGGAATTAATATATAAATTTTGAGAGGTCAAGGGTACAGCTCAATGAACTTGGAAATTCGAACACTGATAAGAGAGCACCCCCCCTACTCCTAAGTTGCTTTTTGCATGTTTGGAAGCTGTCAATATTCAAACATTACCACACGATGAGTTGTAAATCTGTCCTCTTCCATATTCTTCAACTAGGATAGGACTAAACTAGACATATATCTAGTTGGCTTCCAATCTTTGAATTGATGCTGTCAAGTTCCAATAGAATGGGAAAAATCTAACCACAGTTTTAACCAAACGGTCAATAATAATCTTGTTCCGATACTATATTGGAAGATATCTTTGATAGAGTATAGTAACGAAATCAGAAAGTTTTATTTGGGGAGCTAATAATTGCATAAGTAAATTTTATGCATAAGCAAATAAGAGATCGGAACAAAGGTTAGAGGGGGGCTTAAGCCCCCCTACGCTTTTCTTTACTACGTCACTGCTAGAGGCATACCTCCTCGTAGTATCCTTCTTGTCTGTCAAATTATATAAGAAAAGAATACATAACTATTTGATTAAGTGAAAAAGAAAAAAAATGTACATATGGTTTATTTTTCAAAAATCCAACCTCATAGTCACCGTAGTATGACACTAGTTAATTCTTACAAAAATATAATTTCAAATTTCAAGGTACTTGTTCTGACATTGGTTGGCCAATTTTAAGCATACGTTATCTATTTACTAGAGCCTCAAGTCAATATAGCTAGGTAACAAGATAATCACTTGACTAAGCAAATGGATCAATGCATACAACACGATGTGTGTGTGTGTGTATATATATATATATATAGTTTGTTGTGGAGCTAGATAAGCTTTTTTTCTATAATTAGTTAGAGATAATTCTGACACAAGGGAATCGAATAGTACTAGTTGGCATTTTCCTACCATATTAAATTTAAGATTTTGCCTAACCGATCAAGACCTAGAAACAAGATCTTGTTCTTTTCCAACAAATATTGGAAAATTTTGTCTATTTTAAACCGTTCTACCTCTGCAAGAAAGAGTTAGTTTTACATATTTTTTTTAATTTATTTATTTTGATATAATTTTGATCAGAT
Source organism: Ficus hispida (assembly GCA_025413025.1). NCBI lineage: Eukaryota > Viridiplantae > Streptophyta > Magnoliopsida > Rosales > Moraceae > Ficus > Ficus hispida. Next base: position 23,359,775 of record CM046372.1, read on the forward strand.
TAAATGTTCAGAAACGTTACTGTCACTACATTACTCTTATCATAAACGGATCCTAATAATAAATCAAACAATGCCATGTGTATTCATGCGTCGGGACTTGGGAGGGACAGAGAGGCATAGGTCGAGAGCCGTAGACGTACATATATTTGTTAGATATTGGAATCGGATAATCATGAGGACCTTATATCTGCTCATCAGAATATGCTACATAGCTTTGGGACTAAATTGTTAAAATTTCAAAGGACCACATCCAGATTTCCTGTGTCGTATTATACATATTCAAGTTCTGGAACAAAATCCATGGAAGATACGTTTGGTATGACGCAATTATTTTGCTACAAAATTGAAAATAAGAGATTATGTGCTAGATTGATCAGATCTTCTATTGATACGGTTTGATTAGTGTTAGATTGAATAGTAGATTATATATCCGTTTGTAAGATCTGTCTAATTATGGGCCTGAGATTTTTTTTTTTAATTTTTAATTATCAATTTTGTTTTCCAAACAGATATATGCTGGAGGCTTTGTAGATCCTACAAGCGGCCATAGCGCAGTCCGTTTCCAAAGGATTAACGGTACTGGGCTCTTGGCTTCTTGTACGAGGAAATGGGCTCTTTGCAATTATCCCATTGATTCATGCTTTCGATTGAGTTTTACCACGAGAAAAATAATATATATATATATATATATATATCACAATTGTTGAGTGTGCCAGACCATGGTATCAAATAATATTTCTATAATTATTTATTTATTTTAGTGTATCAATTATATCCTTAAGTTTTCGGTTGACAACCGCCTTGATATTACTAGCCGGTATCTGCAATGGTACTAGCCAATAAACGGTCATCAGCTGGTTACCAGGCAGTGTCCACTGTGATACCTACTGGCAACCACAGCTGTAGATTGATTACCAGCTAGTTACTATCTGGTAACCATCTCCGCTGGTTGGTTACTAGCTAGTAAAAGTTACCAACTAATAACCACTGATTTTGAAGGATTTTTCTGGATTTTGTCATCATAGGAATACTGAAAGGAATGCCAAAAAGTCACTAACATCAGAAAACTCAAAAACACCACAAATTAAGGACAAAAAAAAAAAAAAAAAAAAATGGCAATTGATATCCCACAATGGAGATCTCCTCCGTGCAACCATCGCGGTGGCACAAGTATAGATCTTTAGATCTCCCTACATGCGAAGGAGATCACGTGTGCGCGGCCAGGGAAGAAAATGTCCATGACATCATCGACATTTTCACGACATTATTCATAATTTGAAGTTTGACTTAAATAACATGGGTAAATGATATTAATACCAGGAGTATCTGTTAAATATCTATAATATCCAAAAATATGTACAAAATCTATGAACATCTAGGATATTTTGGGATATGTCAACAAAATGTCCAAAAAACTGAATGGATTTTTTTTTTTATGTGCAAAAATCGCACATATCATTGTTTTTATAATATGAATAAAATATGAAAGCATGCTACATAAAATGAAAATCATGGTTGTAGGACCATAGGTAAAAGGTATTGAGGTGATTGGAAAATAATATATAAGAGACTTGGCGTGACTCAAATGAGTCAAATTGATAAGGGTTCTATTGCTTTGAGTTTTGATCCTATGAGTCCTCCTTATTGTTACAAATAGGGTCTAGTTCAGAAGTACAAAATCGAGGTAACTTTTTCAATGTTGGCATATCCTCTATCACAAATTGATATCAAGTTATCAATGCAAACCTATCAAGACTACCCATCAAGTTAGATAAATTAACAATATCTAACTCATGGGTTTGTAGTTGGAAAAGATCAAGATTCGTACATGTGACACATTAACAATAACCTTTAAAACTATTCAAGGGAAATATATCTCGACAAATATGTTGTTTAGATCAAGATGAACACTAACATAAAGTTTTTCAATATGCCAGAAACTCTTTTTGGTATTAAGGATACTCGAAACTTATATGTGTGCTCTTTTGTTTAACGTTTAATTTTTATGTACTCTAATATTGCATATTGTTTGTAATGATTAATGAGTTCGTAATATCATATGGAATTGCAATCAATGCTTAGTGTTACAGAAAATTATAAATGCACATTATCGTAAATAAGTAATAAAGTGATAAGTAAATTATCATTTTCATGAGGACTATTGTTATCAATTATTGAAATTATATTAACTCAACTTTATTTAAATAATCAAAAAGAGATTTTTAAATAAAAATAATTAAATACGTAAAAAGACAAAACATTCAAAATATTAAAAATCCAAGGTTTCCGATTTCACTGGATTAATCATATTAAAATATTCGAATCCAATCAATCAACGTCTATTCCTTCTTAGGTATTAACAATTTATCTCACAATAAGCCAATTATTACCTCTCGGTCTCAAACTCTAAGCTTGTGATGACTGACTTTCTTACAAATTATGATTTCTTGTTTCTCAAGGAATCAAAATTTATATTATGTGTTAGTATATGTTTTGCCTAATCAGAATTAGGATTTATGTATGCATATATTCCGGTCAAGGTATTGGCCAGAATGATTTGAATTACGATAGAAATTTATGATTTTATGTTGGTCAACGTTTGATCAAAATAGTCAAAGTTTGACCAAGAAGTCAAAGTATGATGGTTCTGTTGTATAACAGGCAGTATAGAGATTATACTGTGAAAAATCGTCAATTACGGATAGATAAGCAAGTTTAAGGTACGGGATTATGTTAGAAAAATCAAGCATAATTTTTAGAGCAATAAGGACTAATGAGCTTTAAGTTCTAAGAAAAACCTAAACGCAGTCCAGTTTTATGCAGATAAATTTTGGACTGCAGTTTAGTAGACAATATTATTTTTATTGAAAAACAGTATTTGTTATATATGTATTAGTATGAAATTAGACTGTTTTTAAGTTTTAAAGCCAAACAGAGCCCTTGGTGGGGGACACCTCATCAAGATAATTATGTTATTATTTGGATTTTTTTGAAAAAGTTGGAAAGAAATCCAAGAACATTCTTGAACTTTTCCTTCCACTAATGGCTGGCCACCTATGGAGGGCTTGTGGGAAAATAAAATTTTTTAAGGGTTTGGTGAGCAATTTAAGGATTTAAAATAATTCAAGAAATAAAATTATTTTACACCTATAAATAGGTGTCTTTGGTGGAAATTTTTTTAGGCATTTTTATTCAAAAAACCCACCCAAACTCTTGCCATTTCTCTCCTCCCTTTCTCTGCCCACAGCCGAACCTCATAAACAGAAAAACCCCAAAGAGTGGTCGAAAATTTTAGTGAAGGATAGCAACAAAACCCATTTCGGAAACCAAGCTAGCAAATCCCTCTTCGGTTTGGAGGTAATCTCTCAACCTCCTAAACTTTTAAATTCTGTTTTTCAAGCCTTTTACAATGTATTTCCAGCTTATGTTGTAAGAGCTTAAGCTTATTTAATTATGTCCTTTTATTACTTAAATTTCCTAGAATATGCTTGATTTAGGTTTAGCATGTTTATGTTTCATTTTGGTGCTTGAATTGTGATGTATGCTCTAGAAAATGTGTAGATGTTATATATGACCACTAGGTGTATGATGTATGTCCCCATAGGCTTATGTTCTGTGTTGAATGCTGATTATGATATTAATGATTGTATGTTAAACTAAGGTTCAAGAAAACCCTAGAGAAACCTAGAAAACCCAAGATTGGTGAATTTCACCAAATGGTTTTGATTAAAAAAATTGAATGATTGAGATTGAATGAACGGGTATGAGGATGTTAGATTACGTGCTGCATGCTTGACGTAGGCTCACGGTTGCGACCGTTTGAGGTAGGGTGTGCGTAAAATTTCATGAAGCGAATAGAAACCAAAAACTGCCAGTTCGGGTGAAAACTGGGCAGTGAATTGGAAACGGTATTTTGAGGCCTTTAGAGGCCGAATTTGAGAAAACCAAAACAGAAAAGTTGTAGAAAATTGAAAATGCTAGGGCTAGCATGATAGTTTTTGAAAATAAGGCTCTAAAGGCCTTCGTTTTTATAAAAATCCGTACCTAGACTGCCCAGACATATGTGCACGGCCAGACAGATTCAAGAGGGAAAAAGTATAAGTTAAGTCCAGAAATGGGTTTTTGTCAAAACATGAAAGTTGTAGAGTTTTTCAGTACCTAAAACTTTTATGAAGAAAAGTTTTTCAAACTCCAAACAGATTTCAAAGTAAAACTAAATAAGTATAGCAAGCTCTGATTCAGAATTTTAAAACAGTGCATGCACAGGAAATTCCTGCACATGCACCGCCAAATTAACTGTTTTCAGTAAATTTCTGCCAAACCAACACAGTTTTATTTAAAAGCAGTTTTAAATGGTTAATTAAACTTATTTTAGCAAGAAATAAATTAATTAAGCAAATTAAGCAAGGTAAGCCAATTGGTAACCTATTATAACCATATAGGTTACCTAATTTTAATTAGGCCTAGTTAATTAAGAACAAAGGTTATATGTTGGGCCTTGAGTCTAAGATTTATGTAAGGTAACCTTAAAAGATACCACCTTAATTGTTGGGCCTTAGTAGCCCAACAGGCTTTTTTAAATGTCACCCAATATGGGCCTAGGTCTAAGGTTACTCATAGTAACCTAATAGTATGCCCATACCAAGATCATTGGGCCTTAAGCCCAAAGTTTATTAAGTAATCAAACAGGATACTGTTTGATTACCATTAGGGCTTATGCCCTAGGGTTACACTTAGTAACCAACAAGAATATTATTAAGCATATGAGGGGGACATATATCTAGGGTCACAGATAAATATTGGTTAGGGTACCAACATTTAATGAAACAAGTTAAGGTAAGATAGGATGATTCTTATCTTACTTCCTTTTTGGAAATAGGAGGTAACCTTTTGAGGTAAATTGTCGGAACGACAAACCCCAGGACCTAGCGTTACCTGTAAGTACAACTCCGCCTACAGCATAGGCAAATGATTTAATGACTTGACATGTTTTTTTTAAAGATCATGCATTGATGTGATATATATATGATGTATGTTTATTATTGTGGCATCATGAAGCATGTTCACGAATAATAAACTATATGGTAAGAAGAATATTACGTTTTTAAGAAAGAACTGTTTTAAGAAAAGGTTTTCAAGCATGATGTGTCGTACCGACCTGCTCTAGGTCAGGTTTGGTTCATGGTTTGAGTTGGACTGGGCTGGTCGCCCCAACCACTCCATGACTGCACCCACGGTACGTACACTTATAAGGGGCCCAAAACTATGAAAGCATAATTGGTTCATGCATTGCTTTATTAAGTTGATTTGTGGGTTCAAAGTTATACTTGCTGAGCGAAAGTTCACAACTTACGTTTATGCTGTAGGTAAGCTTCATACTGGCAATTCTTGATACAAGATGGGGAAGCTTGGCAGGGCTGTCTGTGAAACGTGGGAATGGAGACTGCTACACGTTTTGAAAAATATATGTGTATGGTTTGTTTAGTACAAAGTTATTTTATGGTACGATACTTTTGATAAGTAAATATTAGATAAGTACAAGTTATTTTACGTTACGACAGTTTTGAAAAGTAATTACTCAATAAGTATATTTTTACATTATAAATATGTAAGTAGTAAAGTTTTTACTCAAGTGGTTTTTTAAAAAAAAAAAAAAAGAAAAGGAAAAGAAAAAAAATATGTACGATATTTTCCGCCTTTGTAAGCAAGTATGTTAAGATAAGTAACTGTAACGGCCTACGTAAGGGCGGATCGTTACAAGGCTTACCACAATTTTAATAAGAACAAGATGTTGATGCCAAAAATGGTTTCGGTAACAACACCCAAGATGGTCGGGTGGTAGGGTTAGGACCGGCCAGTCGCTCCACTGTCGATCACCTGCAAAAGAGGAAGCACCTCGGAATGATGGGGACACCGATGTGGTGTTTGCCGCGGGCACTCCGATGCTTAAGTCAGTTGGAGAACTGATGAGCGAAGGGAGAGGCAGAGCTTTGGCAAGATAAAAATGATCATACTTGAAATCATGAGTTTCTTCCTTATTTATAGGTGTTTTGCAGGTTTGGGCGTTTGGGTCGACCCGGCTGGGACGGCCGTCGCGGACCCCTAGAGCCTAGCTACCTCGTAGGCTAACTTGAGTTGGGGGTCTAACCAGCTGGGGCTACCTACTCCTGACATGGTATAGCGTAGTGGATAACCGTCTCATCACTGCAATTGTCAGGGTAGGTAGTGGCAGGTGGCGATGCAACTGGTGCCAGTGGTAGGTAAGACGGCGCAGGCAATCGTGAAATGATGACGCTACGTGCCGGAGCCTGTTTCCCTTGGCGTGCTGTCGGAAGTCGGAGGGGAGTTAATGGAGTTGTTGGCCTTCCCGGCTGCTCAGGATGAAGCTGAAAGCGTGACCGTCATGGATGGAGAAAGAAATTCGAGAACCATAGGGGTGATCGGCTAGTTGGGAGCTTCCCCGTTCAGAGGAGTTACGAGATACACCTTCCCGACAGGCAAAGTGATCCATCCCAGCGGTGACCGTATGGTTAGACTGATCTGACCATCAACACAAGAAGTTCATAATGCACAAATTTCATAACTATCTCTAGTTTATGATAATCTTATGGTAAATTAAATAAGAGCTTATTCAAATCACTTCTCAGTTTCAAATTAAAAGCCAATTCATGTAAAAATTGATCAGAAATTTACAAGCATTAAGCACATATTAATTACTTCAACATAGAATTGGAATAGAATATCAATCAATTAAAATTAGAAAAACTGAAATAATCATATTATGAATATATCATATCCCTAGAAAAGAAATTTACTTCATAAATAAAAATAGAAATCGATAAAATAAGGACTCAATCATTCTTAAATTACAAAAAAAAAAAAAAAAGAAAATAAAACAAGAAAATTTAATTTAATGTGTCACAAATCTCCAAAGTCTTCTCCTAAATTTTCTTCTTAATAAATTAAGATAATCTCTCCGTAATTTTACGGTATATGGTTTTATTTTACAGTACATGGTTTTCAGCTCCAAAAAGCCAAAGACCCCCTTTGCGGAGCCCAAGGTTTCTTTTTTATAAGCATCAGTCGCCGCCTCCTAAATTTTCTCTTTTTTATTATTTCTTTTCTTTTCTTTTCTTTTCTTTTTTTTTTTTCAGCTGCAGCTGACATGCATCAGCCTTAGTGGGGCCCACAAGACAATTGCGAGCGTTGGTTGGCGAGTGCTGGAGCTTGGACACATGGCGTGCTGGAGTTCGCTGGAGCACGCTTGTGCATGGATGCACAGTGCGATGCAAAGCACCGGATCCGGCACTACCTGAGGGCACTGGAACGTGGATGAAGACATAGTTGGCTAGAGGAGTGGAAGGCATTCGCTGATCTGGGCCACTACGGAAGCAATCCAACAGCTAGAAAAGCAAGTGGAGCATGCGTCGATGCTCGCACAAGGGGTCAATGTTAGCTCCGAATTTTCTTTTGCTCTTTTAAATCCTTTTTATCACATTTTAGCTTCAAATTACTACTTTTAATTAATAAAATTAACTCACACTTAGGATAATATAATAAATTTGGGGGGAAATTAAGATAAAATATTAAGATTATAACAAAAATATAAGTTCAAAATTGCTATAATAACTCTATTCTATAGAGTTATCACTTAGTTATTGCGATAATAGTATCACTTAGTTATTGCGATATACTATTATGTAATGTAATATAACTCTCATATTTTGATTAAAAAAAATATTCTTTTTGTTATTAAATTAGTTCATATTAAGTAATATTGATTGTTTTTATATTTTGTAAAGTTTTAGCAAAAAATTATAAGTTTTTCTCTGAAATCCATTTGTTTCTCAGGATATCCGTCTACATCAATATTTCAGTTGATATTATCCATCGATCAAAACCTCAACAAATCCATCGACATCGACATTTTTCATCCTTGTGTGTGGCCACCACGACAATATTAGGGGAGATAGTAGATCACCTTGGTGCAAAAGAGATCTCACCTCACAATTTTAGTGTCCCAGTATAGTCAGTGTCCAGATATCGACGAAACTCTTTATCCAACAATCAAATTTCACCACAGATTTAGTTGCAATCTTACGATCTTGTTTGATCTCGCATCTTCATGAACTCCTTCGATAGTACAAATCTTGCAACGACACAAAATGTATACTGAAATCAACTAGTGATTTATGAATCGATTGGTTTTTTTGGATTTCGTCACTAGAAATACTAAAAGAAATAAAAAAAAAAAAAGCTCATTAAAATCACAAAAACCCACGTACATCACAAAAAATGTTCAAGGAAAATATTTCGCCATATATGTCCCAGAACAAAGATCTCCTTCGTGCAGCCATTGGTATGGTGTGAGAAGAGATCTATGGATCTCCTTGCACGTGGAGAAGATCACCTATGTGCGGCCACCACGGCAGCATGAGGGGAGATCTTTAGATCACCCCAGTGCGGAAGAGATGTCACCTTAGTACTTTCCTGTCCAAAGATCGATATAACTCTTCACCCGAAGATCGTGAAAGACTCAAATTAAGCATAGGTCTATGCGCAATTTTTACGATCTTGTTCGACACCTCATCTTCATGATCTCCTTCGATGGTGTAGATCTCGCATGGGCACATCATGATGGACATCTTGTCATGGTGATAATGACTGTAGTCAGAGGCGGAGGGAGGTGGGTGTGAGTGGGGGCTACAGTCTCTACTCAAAATTTTCGTTCTTTTAATTTTGCTCCAAAACTTTTCTAATTTTTACAATAAAAAGTTTTCATATAGTTCCTAATTTGTTCTCACTAAAAATAATTCTCATATAGTTCCTATTTTTTCCTTACAAAAAATAAAAAATTCTCACATAACCTCCAATAACATTAATTCTCATAGAAAAAAAGTTTAAACTTTTACTATTTTACCCTTATTAAAATTAAAAATCATCATATAAACTCACTAAAATAAAAAATTTTCACATAATCCTTACTAAAATTTGTTTTATCTTAAAAAAAGAAAATTGAGAGTACGTCCCCACTGAAAAAAAGCTCGGGCTCCGTCGCTTACTGAAGTGGCTTCAATGAGAGCAACAGTTGAGAGACGGAGAGAAAAATGATCGAGAGAAAGGGCGAGAGACATTAGGGCCGAGTTGGCCCGACCCAACTGCCCCGCTTGGGTTGGATTGAGGTTATAGGCCCATGGTGGGCCTGGCCCCCACTTGAAAATTTTTTAATTTTTTTTTGTAAATTTGACACAAGAAGCACATAAATTCCTATGAATTACAGGTGGCCCGGCCCGGCCCGCAGATCACTTGGAATTACGGCCCAAGGTTGATTTGGGCCCCCATTCCTTTATTGGCCGCAGGCCGACCGAGCCCGCTTTTTACTGTCTAAATTTCTCTCATGGCCCACGCCGGACGGTCTATATACAGCACTAATCCCAAATATTGCCACTCGGTTGCTAACGCGTGAGAAAAAGCCGAAAAAGGTATTGTAATTCAGGAAGATCACGCACAACTTTCTTATCAATGTTGCTGAAGCTACAAAGGCCTAGTCTGGCTCTATGGCATGGAAAGCCCAATAGTTTAGAAATATATAAAGGGTGATTTGTAGGATTGTTTTTAAAAAAATCACATCTTGAAATTATTATCTCAGTTATAATAATTTCAGTTTTTTGAACTCCAATTACATAAGTATGAATGAAGGGCCAAAAAATCATACTAAGCATTAATAAAGAGCCAAAAAAAAAAAAAATAATAATAAAAAGAATTAAATGTATCTATTTGAGAAGTTGTTTTTACAATTTTCTCATATATGTGCTAACGGGCCTATCTAATCCGAATCCTTCTGCAAACCGGTACCCGGACAAAGGTCGTACCCAATTTATCAATCAATAAAAATTTAGTATCACTAGAAATTAGAAACATATAAGTCTCAAATAGTGAAAATTTTGCACAACAAATATTTCATAAGATGCAACTGAATTCATGTAATGTTCAATCTATATAACTGTCAAAATGTACATGAGAAATTTAGTAAAACATTATTTTTTTGTGTTATTATGACTAGGTGTACCCCACGGGGGACCTCAAATCGTTCCGATGCGCCACTCCAACTGTAAAGAAGAACATCGAATTAATCAGTTCCTCTGAATTAATCTTATTTTAATGTACTCTAATTTGGATGAAATTAATAATCTAAGCATTAAAAAATGTCCTTGTGCGGTAAACATTAGAAGCATGAAATGAGTACAAGTCCGTTTTCATTTTTCTCTAGTGCAGATCAGGCAACATTACCAAAAGACATCAGCACATTCATGTCGAACCCGTGGGACATGCACCTTTCCTGGTTACCACTGGTGTCCTGGCGGATTATTGGTTGGTGCTGGTCGCAGAGAATAATCCTTTACTTCCATTGTCAGGTTATTGTTACCAAATGTAACCTGTGGGGTTATTGTTAATAGCTTGCCATTGTAATCTTGTAGGTTACCAATATTCTCCAAAGTTACTCGGATTGCAGTCTGAGCATCCACAACATGAGGAGAATTCATACAAGAAGGGTACTTGAGCAATGAAAGTAAGATTTACGTAGAACCAAGTGTAAACGCATGAAAAAAGGGAAATTTTTAAGTAAGCATGCTATTAAAAATAGACATTTTTCACTGCAACCAAAAAGGTGTTTAATGATTTGATGGTCGATCGATGAACTTTATATGACGGTTTTTCCAAAAAAAAAAAAAAAGGTCTTTACTTCTTAAAAATAGTTTGTGTGGATGTCAACACTACAGTATATGACGGAAGACTTCTAATGACGGTTTTGTGAGAAACAGTCGTGAAAATATTTTTTATGACAATTTTAACCATCATTTGCCCCCCCCCCCACCCCACCATTTTTTTTCTTCCTCTGTTTAAGCATAAAATTCCGTGCATATGCTTCCTTCCACACGTAAAATATAAAATATACAATAGAATATAAATTATGTGATGAGGGACACACACGATTCTCTTGTCAATCAAAATCCTGCATGCGTTCATGTACATCCAATAATGCATGGTACATCACCATCAAGCTGGACAAGCATATTACACACACACACTCACACAAATGATGAACAACCATCTCTCTATAGGAGGTGTGCACGTCACGTGCCAAGCTCGATGACCCATTTGACTGGTCTCCAAAATGAATACTTCAGCCCCAGTCCATAGGACAGTAACTCATCACCAAACATATATACAGCGTACTCACACACACACACACACACGTATATTCTCTTATTCGACGATGAAAATATGTTTTACTCATAATCTCGTATCTAATACCTTTAAAAGTGGCACGAGTAATTTTTTTTTTTTTTTTTTTTTTACGTTATTATGATAAGAGTAGATTTAAGTATAATATTTTTAAATAATATAAATAATATCATATGATATAAGTATAAATAGAAAGTTATATATAAATTAAGTAAAATAGAATTTGATACATTTCATTTATATATATCTAGAGAGAGAGAGAAAAGTAAAACCGTCCATTATTTCAAAGGACTTGGGCATTAAATTTTGATTGGTCATGCGTTCTGCAAAAACTAATCATTGAACTGGATAGCTTCGGATATTGATCATCTCCAGCTCCCTAATTTCATTTTGTTCCTCAAAAAACCTTTATATATCCTAAATTTTGGGTCCTCACTTTCAATTTCTATATATCACCTTCCTCTCTTTGACTAGATCTCTCTCTTTCTCTCTCTCGGTGTTTTTTGCCATTGATCAGATTGGCCCACATAGAAACCACAAGTGGGTCCCATTATGTATTAGTCAATGGCTAGGATTGGAGATTCTCTATTGTAGTTGGCATTAGGTTGGCCATCTCACCTAACAAATTGAACACCACATAGAGCTGTGTACCAGTTACATGAATCCTCTCTTCGACTTAATCGATGCTGTTATATATGTGGTATGTATACAGCTCAATAACGAGGTGGTCCACAAGACATATTAATGAAAAAAAAAAAAAATTATGGTAAGAATTATTGCACTTTTCTCATATCGATAGAAATTTATTTGAATCAATGGTCTGATATTTAAGTGATATTAAATATTTATAATACACGATATAGATGTTTTAGTCATAGATTAAAATGTTAAAAAAGTTAATTTTAATAATTTTTAAAATAACAGTATCTACTCATAGAATAAAAGTATAGTTTATACTTTAAGTTTTGCCATTAATATTAAAGCCTAAGTGTGGCTCAATACTGGAGATGTAGGTAATATCATATAGATCAAAATCCATTTTGAGTGAATGAACACTTTTGATTCAAAGTTATTGATAGACAACAATTAAAAATTTTTAGTATTTTGAAATGTAACGAAAAAGAAATGATAGCTGTTTCTTATACCTTTAACAAATTAGTGAATCTCATCTTCATAAATTTATCAAAAAAATTAGTCATGTAGATCGATGGGAGACTATGTTCGATTTTCCAGGACAGAATATTAACAGTTATCTAAAAACTCATAATATGGTTTGTCTTATAATTTATGATTCTCAGTTTTGTTTTTTTGTGTATATTTCGATATTTTTCACAATTTGAAGACTGCGAAACAACATATAAATTATTTTATTTTCAAATATGTTGAATTTAGAATTTCATGCGTGACAATGTTTTCGAGTGACAGTTTAAAAACAACAGTGAGATAAATTTAGATCTTAGAGTGATGAAAGTTTTTATGAAGAATCATAAAATACGTCAATTTCTATATAGATTCATCTAAATATAAGATTACGTCATGTTTTAGCTGCTTCAACAATTCACTTTATAATTAAGAAGTTTATAAGAGAAATTGCACACACTCAGAACTCTATGCATTCCATTCTTTAATCTCTCTTGTAATAATTCATAATGACGATGCCCATTTATCTACGACGAAAATTAAGATAACTAAAATTATAAGTGAAATCTCCAAAATATCTTAAAGGCCGATCCACGTATTCTCTCTGCATGAGGCATTTTTACGTAGGGAATTAATCAGTCTCCACAATTTAATATTTTTTAACGTTCAAAATCTGTTCAATGATATAATTATTTCAATTTGATAGTGATCCGTCTCCTACTGAAATATGTCTTGGTGTGAGATTTAAACTTAGTCCTAGTTGACAAGAAGTGGGAGAGGACAGGCAATAATAACGATAAACTCCATAAATGCATATCAAAATCTAAGGGATTTTTCATTTTCACTACACATTCCATCAGACAGCAAGATTCAAGAATATTTAGTTGCAGATGATGAGGAGAAGAAGACAGAAAAATTATTAAGTGGTCCAAAATGAACTATATCTTTTCAGTTCAATGTAGAAGGCAATAATTTTGCTTTGTGTCGGTTTTCAGCTTAGGTTAGGAGAATGTCCAAATCCTATCTATGTACACGAGCGGCTCCTCGCTGGATCCAACTGGTCTAAATTATTAAATGTACACGGCCATAAATGTGTATATATATATATATATATGTATGTATATGTATACATGTATATGGTTATAGGAATATATATGTCCAAAATAAATAAATACACTCATGGATTAGGTTTGAACTTCCAATATAATTGATTGCAACTTTTGTTCAAACATGACCTACTTTTAGTATTATAAAGAATGGATAACATGGCTCTAATTAAGTAATTGTTTACTAAATTTTGATTTTGCAGTTGATTAGTACATGCTTTCCATATGACTTGTTTAAGGATGCATTTTCATGTTGCAAAATTTCAGCTTTTCTTGTTATACGCGTTTATGTCTACACTCCGTTTGGTAAGAAGGAAATAAATATTGAGAGGGAAATTATGAAAATTATAAGGAGAAGAAAATTAAAAGAATACCAAAGATTTTGATTTTTCTTTTAGTTATTTGGTATGATAATTAAGGATGAAAAAAAATGAATTTATCTTCTTTGGTTTGGTATTGTAAGTGAAATTAAAGGGATAAAAAACCCTGCTAAGGCTCATCAAGTGGGAAGAGAGGATTCAGGGTCTTAAGTCTCAAGTTTGAAATTTACACTACTACAAAAGGGAGATTACATGACGGTTCGTTTGGAACCGTCGTGTAAAGTGAGGTTTAAACGACGGTTCTAATACACCGTCGTGTAAAGTATGACTTTCAACGATAGTTCTATTGAACTGTCGTGTAAAGTGTATGCGAAGATCACTTTACACTTCGGTTCCATGGAACCGTCGTGTAAAGTACCGACTTTACACGACGGTTCCTTGTAACCGTCATGTAAAGTGGTCTTCGCACACACTTTACACGACAGTTCAATAGAACCGTTGTGTAAAGTCGGTACTTCACACGACGGTTCCAATAAACCGTCTTGTAAAGTGGTCTTCGCACACACTTTACACGACGGTTCTATGGAACCGTCGTCATACTTTACACGACGGTTCCATAGAACTGTCGTCATACTTTACACGATGGTTCTATGGAACCGTCGTGTAAAGTGATCTTCGCACACACTTTACACGACGGTTCTATGGAACCGTCGTGTAAAGTCCATACTTTACACGATGGTTCTAAGAAACCGTCGTGTAAAGTGGTCTTCACATACACTTTACACGACAGTTCCTTGGAACCGTCGTGTAAAGTGAACTTTTTGCACCCACTTTACACGACTGTTCCATGGAACCGTCGTGTAAAGTTTCAGTTTGAACGATGGGTTTTTAAAACCTGTCATGTATTCTTAATTTTTTTTCTAGCTGCCTTCATTTTATCTCACAGAACTATCGCGCAGCCGCGAAAAACATCACAGAAACCTGCGAATCCACGTCTCCTCCACTGCGAAACCACGTCTCCTCCACAGAAACTCGTGTATACTGAATATTTGTAAGTATAATGATTATTACTTACTCTTCTTTTTAGTTATTTGATTTTTATTGACGATTAATAGATGTCAAAAATGGTATATATTCTCGTTTTTTTCTTCTTCTTTTAAGTATGCTTATTTGTTGACTTTTTTCAATAGCTTTATATATATGTTGTGTTTTTAAATGTAAAAACTTGATTATTGAATAAATTGTATGATATATTTAATATCGATTTAGGTCGGGTTCTTAGAAATGGATCGAAAATGGATGTGGGCTAATAGATTGACTAGAAAATACTGAGATGGTGTTGAAGAGTTTTTGTCATTTGCGGAAACTCACATGAAGAATGATAAGATTCGATGTCCTTATGTGGATTATGGAAATCATAGATCTCATTCAGTTGATGAAGTTAGAAGACACTTGCTTGCCCGTGGGATTATTTGTTCGTACCAAACATGGTATTTATATGGTGAAATGTGTTTTAATCCATCATCGAAGAATAAATCAAAAGAACCTATTGTTGAGAAAGATATAGGAGATAATTTGTTTGATATGGTTAATGATTTGGAAGAACAGTTTGTGCATCGTCCGGAGTTATTTGAAGCAGTGATGAATGATGTCGAGATGCCCTTGTATGATGGGTGTAGTAAATATACGAAATTGTCTGCGTTGGTCAAATTATGGAACATGAAGGCATTGGGAGGGTGGACAAATTCTAGTTTCACTGCTCTTTTAGAATTTCTAAGAGAGGTTCTACCGGTTGATAATAAAATACCCGCTAGTATGTATGAAGCTAAGAAGATGTTGAGCACTTTGGGAATGAAATATGAAAAAATTCATGCATGTCCAAATGATTGCGCCCTTTACCGAAATACGTACGAGGATTTGGATGAATGTCCGGTTTGTAAGGAGTCAAGATGGAAGAAGGACAAGAATCCAACGAATTGCAGCAAAAGTGTGCC
Organism: Ficus hispida; assembly: GCA_025413025.1. Taxonomy (NCBI): domain Eukaryota; kingdom Viridiplantae; phylum Streptophyta; class Magnoliopsida; order Rosales; family Moraceae; genus Ficus; species Ficus hispida. The sequence continues at coordinate 23,375,582 of CM046372.1, forward strand.
GGCAAAGGTGTTATGGTACATTATTCCGACACCACGTCTGCGACGTTTATTCCGTAATGCTGAGCATGCCAAGAATTTGACTTGGCACTATGATAAACGTGTTGAAGATGGCATGCTTAGACATCTAGCCGATGCACCATAATGGAAGACCTTTGATACCGATCATCCTGAATTTTGTGCGGAACTACGGAATCTACGTCTTGGTTTGTCGGCGGACTGAATGAACCCACATGGTAATATGAGTAGTAGGCATAGTACTTGGCCCATCATACTTGTCAACTACAATCTCCCTCCGAAGTTGAGCATGAAGTGAAAGTTCTTGATGTTGACCTTATTGATATCTGGTCCTCAACAACCAGGGAATGACATTGATGTGTACTTAGCGTCACTAATCGATGATCTAAAGAGCTTATGGGAAAAGGGGATCGAAATTAGAGATGCTTACCGTTAAGAGACATTCACACTCCATGCAATGTTGATGTGGACAATTAATGACTTTCCTGCTTATGGAAATCTATTTGGTTATTCAGTCAACAGTTCTATCGGTTGTCCCGTTTGTATGAAAGAAACATCTTCCATCCGATTGAAGAATGATAAGAAAACTGTTTACCTTGGTCATAGGAGATTCTTACCACAAAATCATCGATACCGCAAACAGAAAAAGGCGTTCGATGGTAACACGGAAGAAAGAACCCCTCCCTGGATTTTGACGGGTGAAGACGTCTATGACATGGTTAAGGATTTGAAAGTGGTGCTCAGGAAAAGAAAACGGAGCAACAATACTCCCGTGGTTGATGGACCTTGGAAAAAGTGGTCCATCTTCTACGAACTTCCATATTGGAGGACACTTTTTGTTCGTCATTGCTTGGATGTGATGCATATTGAGAAAAACGTTTGTGAATCAATAGTAGGCACGTTGCTAGACATTCCTAATAAGAGCAAAGATGGTGAAAAAGCACAGCTGAATCTTAAGGAATTGAAGATTAGACTTAACTTGATCCCTACAAAAAAAGGGAATGCAACTTATTTACCTTCGACGAAGTACACATTATCAAGACAAGAAAAAACAAAGCTTTGTGAGTGGATTGCTTCTGTGAAAGTGCCCAATGGGTATTCTTCTAACTTCAAAAGGTTGGTGCTATGAAGGATCTGAGGCTGATTGGACTGAAAACACATGATTGTCATATCTTGATGCAACAGCTTTTACCGCTGGCCTTATGAGGAGTTTTAACGAAGGATGTGAGATTCGCAATTACCAAGTTATGCTCATTTTTCAACTCGATATGCTCCAAGGTAATTGATCCATTGACATTAGATTCGCTACAATTAGAGTTGGTTAAGACTTTGTGCTTGCTTGAGAAGTACTTTCCACCCTCATTTTTTGATATAATGATTTATCTAACGGTACACTTAGTTTGGGAAGTGAAGCTATGTGGACCGGTGTACTTGAGATGGATGTATCCTTTTGAAAGGTACATGAAGGTTTTGAAGGGTTATGTCAAGAACCGAAATAGGCCGGAAGGATGTATAGTAGAAAGCTATATTGTGGAGGAATCGGTCGAATTTTACTCCGAATATTTATCCACCGCGGAAGCGATTGGGTTGCCAAAGACTACAAACTTTGACTGGAAACGACTATCCGTCGACATTCCATCGCCAGTAAATCGATGTGAATGGGAGCAAGCTTGTCTCTATACTTTACATAATAGGGTTGAAGTTGAGCCTTTTATTGAGGTTCACTTACAGGAATTAAGAGATAGAAATCCAAGAAGAGGAATAAATGAAAGGTTGCTACAAGATGAACACAATCGGACGTTTTGTCAGTGGCTACGAAGACATGTACTCTTTCAGAAGGACGGCATTTCGCATGAGTTAATGAACCTCGCTAGAGGTCCATTGACGATTTTTACACGGTATACATCATACTTCGTCAATGGTTTTACATTCTACACTCGCGAAAGAGATGAAAAGCATCCTGTTCAAAATAGTGATGTCAGTATCCATGCTAAGTCCATGCACATTTCATCTGCAAAGAACAAGAATCCAGTTTATGGAACTATGAACTACTTCGGCTTCATTAAAGATATTTGGGAACTCGATTACTGTGGTTTACATGTCGCACTATTTAAGTGCAAATGAGCCGACAATAATTACGTCCGGATTGACAGTGATGGGATAACAATGGTGGACTTTAGATGATTGGGATACAAAAATGATCCATTCATTATGGCATCATAAGCAATCCAAGTATTTTACACAACGGACCCCAGCAATGTAGAGTTGTCCTCAGTAGTGCTGATGAAGCCAAAATTGATCCATGGTCAAGAAGAAGAGGAAGATTGCTCCGACATTCCATCTTTCACACTGGGATTGCCACCGGTAGAGGATATTGACGAATTTGATGATGATGTTTCTCACTTGGTTTGACCAGATATTGAATGGACACGTGTTGAGAAAGCAAAGCGAAAAAAGAAAAAAACTTGAACATTATGTCATTTATTTTGTACATGAGTTATTTTATTTTTGTTATATATGTCATGCCATATAATTTATTTATTTTGTCATGTTCATTGCTATATATAATTTGAACATTAATTTTGCATAAAGAGAGAATTGAAGTATCAGTAATTTTGTAAACAACACAGGACAATTAGGCCGTGTATTTGTTGTGAGCAAACAGGATTACAAGGAGTACACGACGGTCCAGGAAACCGTTGTTTAATCCCTTGGTTTGGAGGATTATACGACTGTTCCCGAGACTGTCGTTTAATCTCTCCGGTTTGGGGGATTCGACGACGGGGTTCTTCCGAACCGTCGTGTATTCGTGAAAAAAATTTGAAAATTTTCATGTTTTATTTCTCGAAATCCACGTGAAAACCCATTACTTAAAAACAATAGCCTTTTCATTTCTCTTCATATTTCTGCGCGAATTTCTTTATTTCTCTTCACACTTTCTAAATTTCTCAATTACATACATCCTTCACCAACCCGCCGCCATCACTCTTTTAAAATCCGGTCAAGTCGCCGTTGCTGTCATTGCCGCCGCCGCCTCCCTCTTGGTATGGGCGTGTCTATTCTTCTTCAAACACAAGTAAGGCATTATCATAAATAAACTAAAACACATTTGCTTCTTTGTATTGTTGGTTTGTCACTAAAGATCCATTGTTGAAAATCAGTGATTTTGTTTTTAAAATTTCTCTTTGTAGAGAAGAATGAGGTTTGTGAATCGTTAATTTTGACACTTTACACACATTTATGAACATGCTTTTTTTTACGCACACAACATGCTCAACGAAATGTCATTATGAGTTTTTCTTTTCAAAAAACATAATAGAGTTTGATAAATATTCATAACATAACTATAGCACGATTACATGAAGTTTTCTAGCATGAAAATACAAAAATAATGGCTCAAAATGGCCTATGACGGTGGCGACCGCGATGGCGCTAGCGCCGTGGATGGGCGCCTCTTGGGGGTGCCTGGCACACTCTCGGTGGGGGGCGCCCCCAACGGGCGCCTGGCGCCTATGCGGTGCGCCTGGTGCCCTATCAGTGGGGGGGCGCCTGGCGCCCATGGGGTGCGCCTGGCTTCCTCTACGTACGCTTGGGCGCCCATGGTTGGCACCCGACGGTCCGTGGTTATTTTAAAAAAATCAATTCGTGCCCGTGCTTTTTTATGGATGAAACTCTAACTAAATAAGTTTGTGCACCTTTGCGGTTGTTTAAAAAATTAATGTATTGTGTGGTTAGTATTTAAAGTTAAATTGATTCGATTATATTGGTATGACACGATTTTTTTTTTTTTTTTGGCAATAATTATAGGTGAACGAATACAATGGAACATTCTAAAAAGGGATTAGCACGAAGAAAAAAACCCATCAGATCCCAATGTCGATGGCAAGCGAAGGGCAACTATAATGAAACGCGTCCATATGGCAAGGAAAAGGGGTGAACGAATTCCTGTCACGTTTGACGAGAAAGGACAACCGGAAGGAAAGCACGGTGACGAATTGATAAGTTGGATTGGTGTACTCGCTCTAGAGCACATTCCAATATGGATACAAGATTGGAGATCTCGTGATTTAGACGGATTGAAGGATATTATTTGGAAAGAAACCATTACTTCTTTCACCGTTGATGAAAGCTTTCGGAATGCGTGTATAAAATCATGTAGTGAAGCTGCACGGAATTTTCTGATATGATCTGTACAAGACGTTTGTCGAGGGATTTTTAACAGAAGAAAGTGTTTAGACATGACCGCAAAAAGTTATTGACAACTACCCTAATATAGGAGAAGCGATTGGATGAAATTTGTTTAGTATAGAACATCCTCACAATTCCAACAACTATCTGATCGTGGAAGCGAAATAAGGACAAACAATGAATAATTATCAAGAGGAGGCCGAGACGGATATAGGAAGCTCGACCAGGAAAAAGTATGTCAATAAATTTTGTTTATACTAAATCATATGTCATTTATAGAACATTATGTCCTCATTTATACTAACAATGTTCAATTACAGTTTAAGAAGACGGGAAAATGGGAGAAAAGAGATTGTTTGTGGCTTGAGCAACAGATAGGCCTTGATGGAGAGTTGAAAGATCCAGCATGTAAAAAAGTTAGCGAGTTGATAGTAAGTTTAATAACTAACAATTAATTTTTCATCACTAGTATATGTACTTACAACCCTTAATCTTAAATGAGTTATGTTAATTATCTTGTAGATGGAGTACAATTGGCACTAGTGATGTATTGTCGCAGGCATTATCTAGACTCGAACACAAAGGGCATGTCCGTGGGCAATCAAAGTTCATAAAGCCGTCTCAGTACTTTAACCTAAATCGAGGTTCGAGTAAAGACAATGAAGTACAATCAATGAGACGTGAAATAGAAGAATTAAAGACGTTGGTGCGTGGTCTATGTGCGAACAAAGATGTGGCGCCGTCGGTTGATCCCAATAATATGCCAACCGTGGACCAACACAACAGCTTTAAGGCTAGTTGCTCTGCCCAAGAAAAACAACATGGAGTTTCTGATCCGCCAACTATGACGGTCGACAGTCAGGAGTGTAAGCTCTATATTTTCGATAAAGTGCAGGGTGGACAGTTACTTGTTGCATTTGGAAGAGCATGGCTGGAGAGCCTTCCCACCGATACGGTGCATGGGATTCCACTGGGGGAAGAGAACGTGCGAGTGTCAATCAATGTGTCAAAATTAAAAAAAGCACAATTACCTATACTGATGTATGAGGCAACAACTGTGGAGGATGCTATTAATGGGTTTGTTGCTTGGCCTAAAACATTAGTCGAGCTCGACACGAGTATGAACAAGGCGAGTCGAAGGCCTAGTCACGTTCCTGACCCAGCATCTGGAAAAAAAAAAAGGCCAAAAAAAGCTTCGAAATAAAACCATCGACTCTCGGACAGAGGTACAACAAGGTGTGCAACAACAAAAACCTTTGTTCGACTTTAATAACATAAACATGGCGATGAGGCCTTTGACTTATTATGCACATAGTTTCATACGTCAAGGTAATCAGATTGAGGTCCCAATACCATGCACGATCATGAATTTTGAAATGCCTGTCTTTCTAAGCTTTGAAGACATTTATGAGTTCATTAATTTACAAGAAATCAGTGTAAATTGTATATTAGTCTACATGGAGTACGACATTCTATCTCTAAAATTTGTGTAATATGGAAATTCTTCTATATATTAGGTGAAGTAACAATTTTCATACACTTATATGCAGATATTTGAAGGAACTATGTAGGATTAACGGACAAGCTGAGAAGTTTGCATTTGTGTCTCCAACCTTGATCTCACCGGTGAGAACAGATACTGAAGATGCTGGCATGAGAGACCGAGCAGACAATCTTATCAGCTTTTTGCGTGACGGACTAAAAGGCCGGATTTATCTTGTGCCACATAACAGAGGGAGACATTGGGTTTTGGGAGTCATTGACCCATGAGAGGACTTCGTCCTTTATTTTGATCCTCTTCGAGAGAAGAAACGAGACGATTTTACGGAGCTAATGAACATGTAAGTCAATTTTAATATGTTAATTTTTTTAAATCTTAATTATTATATGTATTTTAATTAATTAGTTTCAATTTTACTAATTTGCTAGGGCCCTATCGGATTGGAAGATTATGGCCGGTCAAGGGATTAGAAGGAGACAAGACTATAAAACCATAATCTCGGACCGTCCTTGTCCTCTCCAAGAGGGAAGTGTTGAATGTGGTCATTTTATTTTAGGTTTTATGAGGGACATAGTGTTGAATGGAATTGACATACTAGAAAGTAAAGAATTTTATACTTCTAAGGATTTGGATTTGATTAGGGGAGAATGAGCTAGCCATATAATACAATTCATTAATTATGATATGTGAACTTATAATGTAAAAATTGGTATGTATTTTTAATTTGATAATTAAAGTTACTATCTTGGATCGTGTATCACATGTAGGTTAGGCCAGCACGGGAAATCACAAAAAAAACCCAAATATTTTTTTAAAATAAAATATTACATGACGGTTCGGCGTAGAACCGTCGTGTAATGTATGACATTACACGACGGTTCGGCCAAGAACCGTCATGTAATGTTGACATTACACGATGGTTCTTGGCCGAACCGTCGTGTAATGTGTAAACATTAAACGACGGTTATAGGCCGAACCGTCGTATAATGTCCTTAAGTACATACACATTACACGATGGTTCTTGGCCAAACCGTCGTGTAATGTATGATATTACACGACGGTTCGGCCAAGAACTATCGTGTAATGTCAACATTCCAGACGGTTCGGCCAAGAACTATCGTGTAAGGTGATTTTGATGACACTATACCATGGTGTAACATTGAGCTACCACGACGGTAACGGAACCGTCGTATTATCTACCACGACACTGGATTACACGACGGTTGGTGAACCGTCGTGTAAACTTTACACAACGGTAAAAAACCGTCGTGAAATCCATAATTTTTACTAGTGAAATTAAAAGTTTTTTTTTTTTTTCAATCAATAAAGTGGGTATACATCGAATTAAAAAAAAAAAGTAGAATAACTATCTTTTATCCAAATATTATCAATCTTATTTATATTTTCTCTAACAAAAGAAGATAAGAATGACAATTTAGTATATTTGTTTCTTTTATATTGATGCCAAAGTTTTCTGTCCCAAAATCCATTCACTTGTGGGAAGACAAAACATGGTGAATCCACGTTGTAGCTTTTCTATCCAATTTTAATTTTTATCCAAACTTCTTTTCGATCAAAACATTGTCAATTTTCATCCCAAAATCTCTTTAATTATTTTCTTCCATTTTGCATTCATACCAAACAAAGCATAAGTGTATAACAATGAAAAATATGAGCAGCGGGGAGCTGAGTTAACTATCAACTTCTATGTTTAAGAGCTTATGATAACTTTAAGTCAAACACTTGGAAAAAATTGATGTGTTTCTATATGCTAGGGATGTCCCATGCGTTTTAGTAAGTGTTGAGCATTATGTGTTTTTATATCTATAAAGTGTAGCTATATAATTATACTTGATCTCAAATTCAAGTCTAGTGGTGTGTTTAAGTATAATTACTTTAAGCTAGGATGCATTTATTTATACTAATAAATTAAGAATGGTTGCTTTGATCCTAACATTTTCAAAACAACTTAAACGTTAAATGTAATGTGACTTTCTAAACAAAAATTAAATTCCCTGAAAAAAAATTTAAAATTAAAAAAAATATTATGTCAAATTTAAAAGTTTTATTATCTAATAGTTATATTTAAATGCACGATTCCTATTTCAACAGTGACTTTTGTTATGGTGTCAACAAGTGGTGGCCCGAATTCTAGTTACGTGGTAATTTTTTTTCTTTTGCTTTGCCTATTTTTCTTATACAAAGCGCGTGCTATGTAGTTAGTTTTAATAAAAAAATGATAATTCACCGTATGTCATGTCGGTTGATATAAAAACCTATGATAAATTGACATCTAGCTAGCTTGATGATTTTAGCTGCCTGGTTAACTTAGTAGATTGTGGGCATGTTACATATTAAAGTATAAGTTCAGAATCAAGAAAGCCCAAGTTAGTTGCATTCATTATTGTTAAAGATCCGAATCCAAATCTTATATTATTTGATTATTTTTAGGATTAATTTCTTGAAAAAAATAATGGTAAAAACAGCAGTACTTTTTTTTCTATTCAATTTCAGCACTTAAAGTGGGACCCAGTAGCATTTAATGTATATCAAATTACAGGTTTACCCTCATCTCCTACACACTAAAGAATCTCTCTCCCTCGCACGGCCCAAAAAAGTTTTTCAAACCACCATGTACAGTGGTTTAGAGAGAGAAAACTGAAATCTAGAGAGAGAAAGAGTCACTACCCAACGGAAACTTATTTCGTTTTTTCACTTTTCCGCCTAGCCCCCCACCCATTTTGAAACCCAAATCTTCATATAATAGAGAGAAATTTTCATCTACAGAGAGAAACTTCCATTTAGAGAGAGAAGCTTTCATTTAGAGAGAGAAACTTCCATCGAAAGTTTTTTTTTTAATCTAACATTTTGGCCATTTTGAGTAAAGTCATAATATTATGACACCAGTCATAACGTTATGACTATGTTAAAATGACAAAAATGTTATCTTAAAAAAAAAAAAAATAACTTCGATGATTAAAAAAAAAAAAAATTATAATAGAATGTCATAAGATTATGACGGATGGTCATAATGTTATGACCTTTACTATTTATGTTGGCCAAAAAAAGTTATCTTAAAAAAAAAAAAAACTGGTCATAACGGTTATGACCGGGTGGTCATAATGGTTGTGACCGGGTTTTTTTTTTAGAATTAAATTAAATTTTTTTTAGTCGATCTATTTTTATTATTTTTTAGCGATGGTCATAACCATTATGACCACCCGGTAATAACCGTTATGATCAGTTTTTTTTTTTTGTCGATATATTTTTATTATTTTTTAGGGATGGTCATAACCATTATGACCACCCGGTCATAACCGTTATGACCAGGTTTTTTTTTTGTCGAACTTTTTTTATTATTTTTTAGCGATGGTCATAACCATTATGACCACACGGTCATATCCGTTATGACCATGTTTTTTTTTAATTTTTTAATTTTTTATTTTTTCTTGTCGAACTTTTTTTATTATTTTTTAGGGATGGTCATAACCATTATGACCACCCGGTCATAACCGTTATGACCAGGTTTTTTTTTTTAGAATTATTTTTTTTGTCGATCTTTTTTTATTATTTTTTAGGGATGGTCATAACCATTATGACCACCCGGTCACAACCGTTATGACCAGGGTTTTTTTTTTTTAGAATTAATTTTTTTTTGTCGATCTTTTTTATTATTTTTTAGGGATGGTCATAACCATTATGACCACCCGGTCACAACCGTTATGATCAGGGTTTTTTTTTGTCGATCTTTTTTTATTATTTTTTAGGGATGGCATAACCATTATGACCACCCGGTCATAACCGTTATGACCAGATTTTTTTTATAATTATTTTTTTTTCTTGTCGAACTTTTTTTATTATTTTTTAGGGATGGTCATAACCATTATGACCACCCGGTTATAACTGTTATGACCAGGTTTTTTTTTTTTAGAATTAATTTTTTTTTGTCGATCTTTTTTTATTATTTTTTAGGGATGATCATAACCATTATGACCACCCGGTCATAACCGTTATGATCAGATTTTTTTTTATAATTAATTTTTTTTGTCGATCTTTTTTTATTATTTTTTAGGGATGGTCATAACCATTATGACCACCCGGTCATAACCGTTATGGCTAGGTTTTTTTTTTGAATTAATTTTTTTTTCTTTTTTTTTTGTCGATCTATTTTTATTATTTTTTAGCGATGGTCATAACCATTATGACCACCCGGTCACAACCGTTATGATCAGGTTTTTTCCCCGCCACGTCAGCAGACATTTTTCTCGGTATGTATAATGGCATATATGCCCTCAGCCAACCCTAATCTGAAAAATTTCGTCCTAGCCCGCCATCTTCACTCCATTCCCTCCACATCCATGGCGACAGTATATAACCAACTGAACATATAAAATTTTAATTTTTCGTCTATATTTTCCTTGATTTTATCCCGCCCAATCCTCCCGAATCCTCCCTGGATCATTACCCATTGATCGAAACTAACTCCCATGATTAAAATTCTTTCCACATCTTGTTTCACTCTGTTAAACCGGCCGACTCTGCCAGATCTCCGTTAACTCCATTTCCTTGGACCAGATCTACGATATAAGCCATCCTACCGTGCTTCGTAACTGTTCCTCTCCTTTGACTTTTGTATTTAACCCTTTGATCCGATAATTGTTTGCAGTTTCACAGTAAATAGAGGACGTATGTGTTTTCATCAAGTATAATGGTCGATGGGACGGCACATTGAGTTATATCGGTGGAGAAATGAAGGGAATATTGGTGCCCGAGACGGCAACATACGTTGGTCTGATTGAGTTGGTCAGACGTGCAATTGGTATGAGTGTCCCGACCAATACTATAGTCATAAGATACGGTGTTGAGCCTAGTATGCCTCTTGTCAGGATACAGTGTGATGATGACGTTAAATTCTATATACAATTGAAGAAGAAGGATGTTCATGTGCTTAGTAAATTTCCTATTACCATCGACGTTTTGGATGATACTGCGGCTGACGTCAGGCCACCGGAGCTGGGTGAAAGCAACCACATAGACGGCCAATTCTCCAGAGAAGGTGTACAGAGTGATGACTCCATGCAACATGTGGATGAAAAAAATCTGATCATCCCTTCTCCTATTCCTCGTTGCCCTTAGCTTCCTCCTCATGTTGACGAATTTAATGTTGGGGGTGATGCTCGTAAATCAAACGAGAATAGTGTCGACGTCAGCATTGGAGCACATTCTATTGCCAATAACGGAACATCTCAATCCGATAATGTACCAAGTCCTGACAGGTTATCTGGTTCATTAGTTGTTGCTGATTATACACCCGTCACAATTCGCAGAAACTGTATTTTTCATAACAAAAAGTTGTTGCAATATCATCTTCATCACGATGCCATGAGTAAACACTATCAATTCCGGGTGAAGAGGTCGACCTCTACACTGTTACACGTTATATGTATAGATATCCAAAAATGTCCATGGCAATTGCGTGCGACGAGGATGCGAGGTAGTGAAATGTTTGTCGTGAAGCGTTTCGACGACGTCCATAGTTGCTCACTCGAAATTGTTCAAGGGCATCATCGCCAAGCCAAGAGTTGGATGATTGGGGAGTGTGTCAAGGCAAAATACTTGGATCCGACTAATACCTCATATAGACCTCGAGAAATCATGCGAGACATGCAGGCCGAATTTGGAGTCTCTTTCAATTATCTCCGAGCATGGCGAGGTAAGGAAGCAACACTAACCAGCTTGAGGGGCAATGATGCAGAGTCATACAATGGTAATTCACTTCCCTTTACTCTATCTTATAATACGTTCATCACCGCTATTATAAGCCTTATAATACGCTTTAATAAGTGTTAAATACTTTATTACATTACAGTTCTTCCCGCGTGGGCTGCAATGGTTAAGAGTAAAAATCCTGGTTCCGACATTGACATCGAGACGGACTCATCAAACTGCTTACAATGTCTCTACATGTGCCTAGCTGCTTCGAAGCACGGTTGGCCTTATTGTCGACTAGTAATTGTGGTTGATGGATCCGCATTAAAGGCTAAATTTGGCGGGGTGCTTCTTGTAGCATGCGGTCACGACGCAAATGGCTGCATATTTCCACTTGCATTTGGTATCGTTCAGTCCGAAAGCAACGACTCATGGACCTGGTTCTTCGAGAAGCTCAGGGATTCAATCGGCCCTAGAGATTCTCTTGTTATTGTGGCTGATAGGCATAAGGGAATCGAGTACGCAGCCAAACTCGTGTATCCGGACGCTGCCTTCGGGATTTGCGTCCAACTCTTGACTGCAAACCTTAAGACGAAGTACAAGGATTTCAAAGGCCCTCTGAAGACCTATTTTGATGGTGCATCGAGGTCGTATCTTTTAAGTGAGCACCATCGTCATATGGAATCCATCCGTACTCGTAATCCCGACATGCACCGGTACCTCATGCAGGCCGATCCGAAAAAGTGGTCGCAAGCATATTTCAACGGCCGGAGGTATGCAATCATGACAACCAATATCGCGGAGTCGTTTAATAATGTTGATCGGAAAGCCAGGTTAATGCCAGTTGGATTCTTAGTGGAATGGTTGAGAGAACTACAACAAAGATGGTTTGTCAACAGGCGTGAGGAGGCTCTAAAATTGTCATCGAAACTTGCTCCAAAGGCTGAGAAGATGCTTCACACCAACTTCTCAATAGGCCTAAAAGTAACGGTACGTTTTCAAGCCAACATCCACCACGTATATGGTATTTGCGGATTTTCCCTTAATCCAATTTGTCTAAAATTGTTAAATTTCCCTTTCTTACAGCCGCGGCTAGCCGATCAGTTTGAGTACGCTGTCACCAACAATGCCAGCCAAATATGGATCGTTGATATGAGCCAAAAGACATGTACGTGTAGACGATTCCAGGTCGATCAAATTCCTTGCCCTCATGCCATGGCCGTGTGTAACCACCGACGGATAGATCCATACAATTATTGCTCGCCATACTACACGAAAGATTATCTTTATGGTAGTTATTCGTCTGTAGTCCATCCTATTGGCAGCCCTGAAGGCTGGGATGTGCCAGAATCAATCAGATCGCAAATCGTCAATCCTCCCAATACTAAGCGTGGTCCTGGGAGGCCACGAGTTCGAAGGATTTTGTCCCAAGGTGAGGATCATGAGACAATTCGTTGTGGTAGATGTAATGGCTATGGACACAACCGACAAACGTGTACCAATTCGGTACCATTAAGGACCCGGCCAACAAAGCCAACTCCATCGTTGTGACTAGGGGGCAAATCTGTGTAATATGACTTTTACCATGGTCACAATGGTTGTGACCACCAGGTCACAACCATAGTGACCGAAATACTTGGTTATCGGTTTAAAAAAAAAGAATAGGGAAAATTTTCCCGTAAATAAATTGTTAATCATTTTATTGTATTCATATTTGGACAGTGTGACATTAACTTTTGGGGAAGGGCCTCAAAATGGTGGTCAAATTCGTTGTGACCGGCTGGTCAATATGTATGCGACTATTGTGAGCCGCTATGTAAAGCTTATTTGACCATGGTCATAATGGTTGTGACCGCCCGGTCATAACCGTTATGACCGAATTCCGTGGTTATTATCGGTTTGAAAAGCAACTATAAAAAGATGAACATAAATTAATAATACCCTGGTCAGGGGTAACTTTACACGCAAACCGAGACATTAAATGCTAGCAGTGAAATCACATCATTACCTTTTGGGGAACGTATCTGTTTAGGCGGTCACCATCGTTGTGATACCATGGTCATAATGATTATGACTAGGGTGAGATGCCGTGTAACATGATGTTTTACCCTGGTCACAATGGTTGTGACCGCCCGGTCACAACCATTATGACCGAATACTTTTGTGTATATATCCAGCAAACAAAAATTATCCAAAAAAAACTAAGAGAATAATAATTTTGTAAAGCTTCGAATAGTTTTATTATATTCTTATTAGGGGTAAATTTACACGCAAACCGATGGGGTAAATGCCTGCAGGAAAATGACGTCAGTAACTTTTGGGGAAGCGTATCGAAGAAGGCGGTGAACTCCGTTGTGACACGTCAGTAACTATTTAACGCATTTACCCTGGTCAATATGGTTGTGACCGCCCGGTCACAACCATTATGACCGATATTTTAGGAATACCAACAGTCGTTTGTACGACACTGACTGACTAAATACCATATTTGCCCTCGTCTCCTTCACGCGTAAAAGTGACTCTCCCTATGACATGTTAGTTTTAAAATTTTTGAAAATTTTTTTACAGTTTTTAGAGAGGGAAAACTCTGTGTAGAGAGAGAAAGTGGTAATCGTATCGTTTTCTACCAGGCGTCTCCTGCATAACCGTCGTAAACCACATCTTATAGCCGTATACACGCCGCGGATATATCAATAGCATGGTGACTATTACAGATTTTGAGAGAAATAAGGGAGAAATGGCTGTACAGGAATCGAGTATCACTCCATCGAAGATATCGAGGGAGGTAGAGGTAAAATCACAGATCTCTGTTTGTTTAAGTCAAGATGCAGTTTGCGGTACGTCCATACATCTAAATATCTAATCTGACTATTTTTCCTTTTTTTTATTGTATTATCCAATCACACAGAGTCAATATGTTCGACTGGTACCAGACAGTGAGATAACCCGGGCCAAAATAAATACTTTCATAAACATTAACGAGACATGGAAGAAACTGAGCCAGTGGTTATCTCCACGACAGTTGGAGTCCGTCAAAGACCAGCCATGCATTCAGCCTTTCCTGCATCTAGAGTCTCTAGGTTGGGCTGGCTAGGTATTCCATAACATTGTGATGCGCCTGACAAACCACACATCAATGGGGGACGCACTGTGGTTCGAGATTGGAAAAGACATGGCCAGATTCTCCATAATGGAGTTCTGCCTAATTACCGGACTAAAATGTACAGGGTCAACGCATCTACCGGTCGTCGAAAGCAGGATAATGGCAAGATATTTTTCGACTATTAAGGGCGTATCGAGGGAAAATTTGGAGCTGCAACTGTCCAATGCTAAGTTTGACAACGACGAAGATGCCGTAAAGCTTAGCCTGCTGTACATTATATTCTCGATCCCTTTGTCAAACGCTATCCCGGTGAAAATAGATCCCAAATTTTTCGGGTTGGCAGACAATTTGGATGCCTTCAACGATTTTCCTTGGGGCAGGCTATCATGGGAGGCAACCCGTGCTGCAATATGTGCTACAGTGGAGAATAGGATTTCTTCGAAGAGACGCCAAAAAAAACCTGTTAGCACAGTTCACTACAGCATTCCTGGTTTCCCACATGCCATACTCGTATGGGCATACGAGACACTTCCAACGATGGCGAAGAAGTTCACAACCAACTACTTCCAAGCCGTTCCGCGAATGGCGTCATGGACCACTGCAGAGATTGTGAAATTCGATGACGTTCAATGGGCGTTCATGGAGGTTGGCGAATCACAGGTAATTCACATTTCGCTACCATAAACAAGGGGTCAAGATCGTAATGACCGTGTTGGTCAAAAACGCTCAGACGAAGACAGGTCACAACCGTTATGACCGTCTGGTAAAAATCGTTATGACCAAACACGGTCATACCATAATAAGATTCATAAATTCTTTATGCGATATTATAATATAATAATAATAATACATTCTGCATAAGGATCGTAATTCTATGTCATGGGTGCAGCCAAACTGTTTTCAATTGATGCCAACCGAGGAGGAGTTGAAGAACGATAATGTTGCGAGCCTTTTTTTGAATAGACCGTCTGGCCTGCCTCAATTACCAGCTCCGAAGTCGTCAGTCCCCCGGCGGACCCCGGATATCAATGCCGAGTGGGTGGAGTTCCAGAATGAGATCCGAGGACATGTTACTACTTTGAATAAAAAGTTAAAGGATATAAAAAAGGAACAAACCCGCTCGAACAAAATGTTGAAGAGGGTGCTGAAATTGTTGGAGGCGAAGAATGCTGCTGAACAGCAAGGTCAGGCACAGCATGGGCCGAAGGTCGCGAGTAGCGAAGTTCTTAATGTTAAGAGGAAGACGTCGGAAGCTTTAAAGACTCCTTCCCCTGAGTTCGACGTCGTTGCGGATATAGGGCTGCAGGCAGCAATGGAGTTCCTTACTGCCGATAAGGTGATAGATTGGCATGCAGATGCCGTGCAGAAGAAACCAAAGGTAGAGTTAAGCATGACCAATATACTTGATCAGTGTGAGACTTTGTCAATTTTGTATGACATGTTATGAAAATACAATGTACAGGAACATGCGGCCGAGACGAGTGTTAAGGATGAGCGAGTCATTGGAGCGAGGGAGGGGGCCATGCCTGCAGTGTCAAAATCAATGAAAGAGGGGGCAGAGAGGGAAGACCACAGCCCATCACCTGATCTTGTCTTGATTGACGAGCACTCCAACAAGGAAATGTTGACGGAAATGGTTGTGACGCGTAGCTTAACATCTCAATTTTGTCAATAATGGAACAGTCCATAATGTTAACTCGTTCAACATATGTGCTTTGTAGATCCCTAAGAAGAAGAGGGCCAGACTATCAAGGCTTGGACAACGGCCATTGGGTTGTAAGAATGACGATGGATCCCCTTCGAATAAGCCGGCTGACACGAATTATGCACTCCTAGTAGGTCTCGCAGATGAACCTCCTGAACATAGGTTAGAAGAGTTCAGGGAGTGGTTCAAACAAGGATTGTTGAAGAAGACACCTCCAGGGTAATGTTGATTAAGTTAACATTGTCTGTGTTTAGGATTATACTTGGAATTGCACTGAAGTGTTAAAATATGTATGCTTGATTTTCAGTAAACGGCCTCCACGATACAGTGTCAAGCATGAGACACTTGACAAACCCCATGACTTCGGATGCATGGATGTAGAAAAAAAAAGCTGGTACTATGAATTAGCAACTTCCCCGGTTTGGCTATGGGACGAAGTAAGTACATGACATTTTTTTAAATTCGTCAGTCTGCTATAAATCAATTATCACAACCTTTGTTATATTATTTGCTAATCGAATATTGTACAATACCCATAACCCCCTGGTTATGTTAATGTAGCACGTTGATGTCGTCTTTTATTACTTGAGAAAGAAGATCAGGCAGTTCCCCCAATTGGAGCAACGGAGGATGACAACGGTTGACACTTATTTTTTCACAAAGGTTCGATCGTTGTGGCGTATATATCAGAGTGATCCGAAAAAGTTCGATTGGGGAACCTGTGAAACTTTACTAGGGATAATGCTTGGCGTTAATGTCCAGAGTGGGACATCATGGTTTAACGTGAACACTGTGCTAATACCAGTGCATTTGGCTGACCTTAAACATTGGGTATTAGCGAAGCTCGATCTGACAAGCTGGACCATTGACGTGTACAACTCTCTGCAGCATGAAGGACCACACAATGTCAAGGTCCGAGAAGGCATGGAATGTTTAGCAATATTCATTCCATTGCTGGCTGAACGCTTGGATTTGTTTGCCTTCAAACCAAGAGAACCTGCTGGAATTAACCCATTACCAATCACCATCATGAAAGACATCCCTCAACAATCCAATGGGTGAGTGCAAGGAAAACAACATTTCCAAACGTCTATACTCCATTCAAAAGTTGAAGTGAAAACTAATAATATTTGTCTTTTGTGCAACAGGGGTGACTGTGGAGTGTTTACCATTAAATTTGTTGAATGCTTAATAGAAGGGAGAGACGTCAAATATTGGGTAATAGCTGAACGGATGAGGCTATTTCGGGAGTGGCTAGCATGTTACTTGTGGATGCATGTCAACCGGAAAATTGAAGGAAATTACAAAAGTGATGACGACGTCGACAAGGACTTCGCCTGACACATATACTAATTTTTCATTTCAAACATTCCCATTAATTGTAGAAAATGTAAATTTTTTGTTAAATTTAGATGTCATATTGTGATAACATATACAATTTCAAGAGTAAGGGTTAAATTAATCCTTACAATCTGCGTTTTATTATTAATAAGAGTAGGTATGTATTGCCCCTGTTTCACGTTCATGAAAACAGAACGAGTCCAAATGGATTTCATGAAACTGTTTCACAGAAGGGAAACCTGGTCATAACGGTTATGACCTGGTGGTCATAATGGTTATGACCATCCCTAAAAAATAATAAAAAAAGATCGACAAAAAAAAATTAATTCTAAAAAAAAAAACCTGGTCATAACAGTTATGATCGGGTGGTCATAATGGTTATGACCATCCCTAAAAAATAATAAAAAAAGTTCGACAAGAAAAAAAAAATAATTATAAAAAAAAATCTGGTCATAACGGTTATGACCGGGTGGTCATAATGGTTATGACCATCCCTAAAAAATAATAAAAAAAATCGACAAAAAAAATAATTCTAAAAAAAAAAAACCTGGTCATAACGGTTATGACCGGGTGGTCATAATGGTTATGACCATCCCTAAAAAATAATAAAAAAAGTTCGACAAGAAAAAATAAAAAATTAAAAAATTAAAAAAAAACCTGGTCATAACGGATATGACCGTGTGGTCATAATGGTTATGACCATCGCTAAAAAATAATAAAAAAAGTTCGACAAAAAAAAAACATGGTCATAACGGTTATGACCGGGTGGTCATAATGGTTATGACCATCCCTAAAAAATAATAAAAATATATCGACAAAAAAAAAACTGGTCATAACGGTTATTACCGGGTGGTCATAATGGTTATGACCATCGCTAAAAAATAATAAAAATAGATCGACTAAAAAAAATTTAATTTAATTCTAAAAAAAAAACGGGGTCACAACCATTATGACCACCCGGTCATAACCGTTATGACCAGTTTTTTTTTTTTTTTTTTTATAAATCATCGAAAGGTTTTTTTTTTTTTTTTTTTTTAAGATAACTTTTTTTTGGCCAACATAAATAGTAAAGGTCATAAACATTATGACCATCCGGTCATAATGGGTATGACCAATTTTTTTTTTTTTTAAATTATCGAAAGTTAATTTTTTTTTTAAGATAACATTTTTTGTCATTTTTAAACATAGGTCATAACGGTTATGACTGTGTGGTCATAATAGTTATGACCTTTACTCAAAAATGGCCAAAAATGTTAGATTAAAAAAAAAAAAAAACTTTCGATGGAAGTTTTTCTCTCTAAATGAAAGTTTCTCTCTCTAAATGGAAGTTTCTCTCTGTAGATGAAAATTTCTCTCTATTATATGAAGATTTGGGTTTCAAAATGGGTGGGGGGGCTAGGCGGAAAAGTGAAAAAACGAAATAAGTTTCCGTTGGGTGGTGACTCTTTCTCTCTCTAGATTTCAGTTTTCTCTCTCTAAACCACTGTACATGGTGGTTTGAAAAACTTTTTTGGGCCGTGCGAGGGAGAGAGATTCTTTAGTGTGTAGGAGATGAGGGTAAACCTGTAATTTGATATACATTAAATGCTACTGGGTCCCACTTTAAGTGCTGAAATTGAATAGAAAAAAAAGTACTGCTGTTTTTACCATTATTTTTTTCAGAGGTGCTAAAAGTGAAATTAACCCTTATTTTTATCTATGTCATTAAATTTAATAGTCACTTTTATTTTATCTCAAAATTTTAAAAACTCTTACTTTATCTTTTAAATTTGAATTTAACTCTGCTTTATCTTTATAAAATTCAGAAAGTAAAATAAGAATTTTTAAAGTTTGTGAGAAAATAAAATTGATCTTAGAATATAGGATATGAATGAGAATAATCCAATATCATTTGTAAAGGAATTTATTCGAGGAAAGCATTTATATTGGAGAGACTCGACACATGTTAATCATGAAAATCACAAAACCCAGGGAAATATTTAGACAAAACTACAATGCCACTAAGTAGTGCTGCTTTTATCCCCTAAAAAATTAGGTCATATTTTTTAGAATCACTACGTAGTGTTTTCTTTTTGTAAACTATAAATAGATTCAAACAACTTTAGATCTTTATCTTTTCATGTTGGTTTTCAGCTCAATTCATGTGCTTTTGTTAATTATTTTTTATATTTTATTGGACGCGATGTTTTTATGTAGTTTAATATACTAGCATGTCATAGTACCTATCAACTTTTGGTATTTTTATTAGCCGAATATATATAAAATATTTTCCTAGAAAAAGAAAAATTATACAAAAACTGAAGAAAAATTATTTTGTTGTTATTATTATTTTATGATGTAAACTTATGATTCTCACTTAAAAAAGAATTGAAAACATTAATAAGCTTTGAACCTATGAACTCCTATTAAAATATATATCTTACTCTGTATACCTTTGAGCAAGCCCAATGGGTTGAAGAAAATGTATTTTATCAATTTTAGCACACGTTTAATTCGCCAGTTGGAGATGAGATTTTAAATTGGAGTTAGTTGATTTTCAAAAATTAGTTATAAATTTTATTGATTTTTCAGAAAAAAAGATAAAAACTGAAATAAAAAAAATATAATTTAATTTGAACTAAATTGAAATACCAAACGGAGTCTTAATTCTTTTAACTCAAGAAAGAGTACTACATATAGAATAATACTTGAAAACATCAGTGATATTAAACTACATAATCTCACAATATATAATTCATTAATAATATTTATTTTTTTATTAATATAATGTTTAATATCGTTGATGTGCTGAAATATTTTTCCAACACATGATATTATACCTAACTTCGTGCAAAAAACATATAAAATGGTGAAAGGGACGGCGTGGCTACCACGGCTATCAAAAACGACAAGACAATGGAGTCAAATAGTCTGCTTTAGCCGCCAGCCTGGCATTCATCTCTAGGGGTTCTAATTTGTCGTGATCTATTTTTTCTTTAGCAACAAAATTCCCTCTCACTCTGAATTTTTCTTGTTTTTATACGAGGTGGGAATTTAAACCTTTACGAAGAAGTTGGGAGAAAAATAAGACAAAATTACTGAAAAGTATGCTTGATTTTCCCATTAGTGATAATCGTATGTTCCAGAGTCCATTGTTGGAGGAATACTGTGGTTTTGTTTTTGTTGGAGCTATTTTGGCTACTTTGATCATCTCTTATATATTGCTCTCTCTCTCTCTCTCTCTCTATATATATATATATATATATATGTATGTCATTGAATATTCTCCTTTTTCACACACACACATATAATTTTGGTTCATAGTATAATTCATGGCCTTTGAAGATCATTTCGTATTTTTCATTTCGGAGATTATTCTATTGTATTTGCCAAAAACGTGGATTGTCGTATTGAATAAAGGTATAAATTCCTTGTTTAAATACGAGAGACAATCAGTAAATTGTTTAGTCAGCACGTTAATCATGATTAAGGCTTTTTTTTTTTTTTTTTAAGGAAAAGATTTTTATGCTAAGGCTGAAAAATTACATTATCAGCAAGTTCTATTTTCAAATATCATATTTACATTAGAAATTGTTTATTGATGATAAAAACATGTATTATCAATAATGAGATTTTACTATGAAAAATCATTGCTTTTGTTACTTGTAAATTTTTCATTTGCAAGAACAAAAAAAAGATTAATTATCTCTATTTCTCGTTCAGTCTACCAGGCTACCAACTTGATCCAATTGTATAAATATTACATCTTCATAATTTTTTTTAAATAGGTATATAAATATTGGTCTCATCTATATTACAAATAATTGGTTTGTGGAATAGATTCGGGGCGTCTTTCCAAAATTTTTTTCCAAATATATTTTTGTCTTTTTTTTTTCAACTTTACTATTCACTTTTTCAAATATTTTTAAAAAACTCAAACTTTAAAAGTTCATAATTTTATCATTTTAAATTAAAATGAGATTTTTTTTTCAAATTACATAGAATTTCAAGAGAAACGAAACAAGATTTATATTACTAATTTTTTTCCGAATACATTTTAAGTTTTTATACTTTTTCACTTCAAACAGTTTATTTTTATCAAACACACATTTTCGAAACTCAAACCATTTCTAATCACTAAAACACCATATCTACATGTATCCCCGAATGGGCCTTAATGATTTTTGGTTATATACTCTCGGTATTATTTACCTTTTTATGGTGGGGGTGTTTTATGTTGAGTAGGATTTCAAGAAGAGGATCCCACATATAAAAAATTCCAAAAGGGTCAATTTTGCTAGTAGAAGATATACGTAATATTCTTAAACAATGATATACTAAGAAATGCTAAACAATAATTAACAAATGAAAAACGACATGAACACTTTTGGAATCCTGCATAGTATCTCTCGTATATCAACTACCCCCAGTACGACCCCATCGTTTGTCCCCAGAAATTAATGCATAAATTTAATTTTTATATTTTATACATGTGCATGCATTTTATTTATATAAATTGGCTTCAGATCGATTATTTTATTATGATTCATGACAATTATCTTACTATTTTATATTGCCATCATGAAAACAAATTACTTATACTAACTTGGCTTTAAAACATTATGTGAGAGAAGTTCTAAGAGACATATATATATATATATATATATATACACACCTTTTTCTCTTCATTGATCTCACTATAAAATTCAGATCCTACCAAAATCACTCCCTCCGAAAAAGGATTAAAAAAAATAAAAAAAGGAGCATGAAGGGTTATCTCTTTCAAAAAAAAATTTTTTTAGAGGAGATACCAATTGTTTTAAATATATTGTTTGGTTTATTTAATACTAATTAGAAAATTTGAGGTGAATATGACCTTGATTGATTATTAGATGTCAAAGAGAAAGGAAATTCTCAAATTTGTTTTGAAGTTAAGGATGAGGAGATTTGAATTTAATATTTTATGATTGAGTTAGATGAAAAATTGTTATTAAATATATCTGCAACTATATAAAATCTTCAATTCTCAAGTTCAAAGTGTATATATAATGCATTTATATTTTTCATTGAAAAATTTCAGACCATTCGAGAGGGTTCTTCCCGGTTATATATATATATATATATATATATATATATACAGAAACATGTAATCACCACAATCTTAATGGACAGTGTGATATCAAAGTAGCTTATTATTGTGTGAAAATTCATATGGAGCCCATGGCTATTGATGGATGAAACCAGGACGGTCCTCTACGTCTCGGCCAAATTAGTGAAATAAAATTAAAGACTTAACTATAGTTCACAGACATTATTCAACATCCAAAATAACATCCAATATCCAATAAAAAAAAATTCTAACATTTTCCGAAAATAATCACTCTATTATAAAGGAGGAAAATATAATCTTATAGAATAAAATACAATTTTTACTTTGTATTATTTTGAATATATATATAGCTATTTTGCAATATGAAACTATCTCTTATTTACTTAAAAAATAAAAAATAAAAATACTACCATAGCTCAAAGTAAAGAGCTCTTATTTAAAACCCTTCAACTCTTAGTTACACTTTATGTCCCCAACAAATCCTAAACAATGAATCATGTTTAAACCCACTTTTAGTATAACAATTAATAAAGTGTGAGTGTTTGCTTAATTGTTTTATCATTTTTATAATAATAATAATAATAATAATAATAATAATAATCGCATGGATCCCACATTGATTTTGATGGATGGTTTCGATCGGACGGTCCAATATCCTCCTCAAATTCTCTTTTTATTTTATATTATATTATTTTTTTTTTTTGCAAATAAAAAATTCCCATTCTCTTCCCCTCCCTTTTCTCCCTATAAATAGCTTCCGTTGCACCCATCCCAAAACCATGCATAGAAACTTAGCAAAAACAAAAACTCATAGCACAAACTAAGCTAGAGAGTCTTCAGTCTTCTATTATTATTTCTCATCTCTTCCAAAACCCAAAACCAAAAACCAAAAAACACAAAAAAAAAAAAAACAAAAAAACAAAAAAAAAAAAAAAACAAAAAAACAAAAAAATGTCAACAGAAATCTCCACATCTTCAACACTCTCTCATCCCAATCCCAAAACAGATGACAATACTGAAAACATAATTTTTACTCAAAACGAGGCCACAATCAAGATGCTCTACAAGGCCTTGTCTCAAGGCGAGACCGAGACTGTCTCAAGCCTCATAGCCAGCGACCTCGAGTACTGGTTCCACGGCCCGCCGCGGTGCCACCACATGATGCGCATGCTCACCGGGGAGTCCCCGTGCCACGCGGCGGCCTTCTGCTTTGAGCCTAGGAGCGTGACAGCGGTCGACGGCGCGTGCGTCATCGCCGAGGGATGGGAGGGTGCCAAGGCCTATTGGGTACACGTCTGGACGGTCAAGGACGGCCTTGTCACGCTGTTTAGGGAGTACTTCAACACGTGGCTTACGGTCCGGGATCTCCGGCCCACGAAGCCTGCGGCGGCGGGCCACCACCACGGCTTGAGTACTACGCTGTGGCAGAGTATGCCTAGGGACCTCTTTCGCCGCTCCTTGCCTGGCCTTCTTCTTGCCATTTAAATTTATCTAGTTATGTCATAATTTTAGCTTAGCCTAATGATATTGGAGGGTAAAAAAAAAAAAAAAGAAAAAAGAAAAAAGAAGATTTAAGTGTTGGGAAATTTTGGAAAAACGCAGTGCAATATGCAATGTTGGACCTACATATCAATGTAATCATCGTGTCTAGGAAAACGGTTGTATATTAACTTGTCTATCAAGTAGCTGTAATGAATAAAGTCAAGAAAAATTATTTTAAAAAAAAAAGAAAAAAAAAGAAAAAGAAAGCTGTCTTTTGTTAATCGGTTTCATAATAAAGAAACTCTTGCAATTGTACTAGTAGAATAATTAATCTTTTAATTGGTAACCACTGGGAGATAAAAATGGGCAAAGTGTGAGATCACATAAGAGCCATGTGACAAGGAGTAGGATATTATAACATCTCGTCCATTGCAGTATAATAAGTGACATTGGTCAACTTAATTTTAAAGTTTCCTTTCCAATAGAATTAACTAGTTGGTTATAAAGAAAAAATAGTTCAAGAAGCTTTCACGTTATAGTTGATAGAATTTTGCCAGGCCAGGGAAAAAAAAAAAAAAAAAAAAAAACAAAAAAAGTGGAGCGGTCAGTCCCACGTTGGTTTGAAAACAAAAGGAATGGAGTTTGAAGTCCATGTAAAGAGAGTTCACTATCTTTGTTTCAATTGCAGACTAGGATGCCTTGTTCCTCTTTTCCATTCCATCTTTCTGTTGTCCAAATCAAATAAAATAAAATCACTCGACAAGAACACATTATTTAAAAGTTTGCACAAGTCATCAAATAAAGTGAAAACCTCAAAACCATATGTTAATGTATCCTCGCCAACATCGGAACCGGTGACACTGACTACGATCAGGAGGTAGCTCTGAGAAGGGTGAGGGAGCTCATATTGACGATGTTATTACCATTGTTGGAGTTTGTTAGAACTACAAATACATTTTTTGTAGTGAGATTATTGTAAGCGAGCGATGATGTGGATAGGTTTGTTATGACATGGAATAAGTGAAAGAGGAGAAAAGATGATGGTACGTAATGATTTCAATGTTTAATTGACCTGTAGCCGAATGAGGTTGAGCGTCATCAAAAAGTCTCAATGTTCTTTTTCTTTTTCTTTTTCTATGATTAATTTGTATTTCCATTTTTTTATTGAATAATACAACCATATGTCAACCAAATTTGATCAGATTTACTTTTTTGGAGTTGATTCTATTAATATCTCCAATCCCTCCATTCCGTTTCTATTAATTTGACCAGATTCCTATAATGAGTATTGTGGGCAGGTTCCAATAGAAAGTTGTAGTTTTCTTTATCTCCATTTTATATTAAGACAATATATATTATATAATATCGGGAATATTAAAACCATGCTCTACAATAGTGAGAGAGAAAAACTTGTAAAGGTGAAGTGTAAACTTATATATGACGGTAGAAAATTTTTATATATACATATGTACCAGAAATGTCTTGTATTTAGTATAATATATCATCCGACACTTGTAATTTTCCTGCTTAATTAGAAATTTATAACAACTAGCTAATTTATTTGTAATTTCTTATTAAAAAAACTTGGAACATAATAACTTCTTATTTAGAACCTTATCACAAGATGCTAATTAAAAAATATTACATTAGAGTAACCTATTGGTATGATGTCTCACAAAAAAAGATACAAGTGTCGTATAGAGAGAGTGCCAGATAGCAACCCCTCCAAATATATATGTGGGTAAAATTTTGTTGAATTGGAAAATAAATATTACTAAGAAAATAGATAGTAAATATTTCAAATTCGGGTTTCGCAAAAAAACCTTATCCTTGGCCTAGTACTAGAATTAGGTTTTAACCAAACCTAGAAATTTATATTTGTCCTTGAAAAATTTCACACGCAATCACCAAAATTTTAATGTGCTACATCAAAGTTGATTATGATCGACTATATCCTATACTCTATTTTGTGAAATTCATATGGAACTATGGCTATTGATGGATGACAACGGACAGTCCTTTATGTCCTGATAAAAAAAAAAAAAGTTCTATTAATTCACCCCTCTTAACTTTTCATGACCTTTTTCTAAACACACCCCCTATTAAATTTAAAATGGTTAAATTTGTTTAATACACACCAGTTTCATTTTTAAAATTACCCCTAACTATTATAAAATAAAAAGTACTACACCACTTCAAATTTCTTTCCACACTCACATTTTTTTTCTTTATTTTGATGTTCTATTTTTGGTAAAATAAAGAACTATAAATTTGGCATATTCAAATTAAAAAGAGCACCCTTAATCAATTTGTTGATTAAATTAAAAAATTTTCAAGAAAAAAAAAACAACATAACAAATTCATATAAGTATATACATAAATTAAATTAAAAATTTTGCAAGAAAAAAGTTTAAAAAAAAAAAAGCAAACAACATTTATAAGTTTTTTTTCTCCTTAAAAAATAAATATTTATGAGTTTTTTTATTTGGGATGTGTTATATAAGTGTGTGCGGAAAGGAAATATATATATATATATATATATATTTGTGTTTCTCGTTTTATGATTGAATTTTATTTATGTAATTTTTTTGATAAATAATTTTATTTATGTAATTAAGTGTATAATCATTGTCTTTTTATGTCATTTTATTTGAGGATTTTTTTTTTCTTTTTAGTAATTAAAGAATTTAATTAGTGTGGTAAGTCAAAAGGAGTGTGTCAATAAGATAGACTTATCCACATTTCACATATATACTTATTCAACATCCAAAATATGATCCATTATTTAAAAAAAATGTTTTTCAAATTAACATTTTCCAAAGATAGTCGCTTTATTAAAGGAAGAAAAGAATTCTTACAAAGTAAAATGTAAAATGCACTAGATGCACATGCCACCACATGATGCGCGTGCTCACCAAGGAGTACCCGAGCCACGCGGTGGCCTTCCGCTTCGAGCCTCGGAGCGTGACAGCGGTCCGCGGCGCGTGTGTCATCGGCAAGGGATGGATGGGTACCAAGGCGTATTGGGTTCACGTCTGAACGGTCAAGGACGGCCTTGTCAAGCACTTTAGGGAGTACTTCAACACGTGGCTTACTGTCCGGGATCTCCGGCCCACGCCACCACAGACAGTGGGCCACCACCATG
Organism: Ficus hispida; assembly: GCA_025413025.1. Taxonomy (NCBI): domain Eukaryota; kingdom Viridiplantae; phylum Streptophyta; class Magnoliopsida; order Rosales; family Moraceae; genus Ficus; species Ficus hispida. The sequence continues at coordinate 23,402,860 of CM046372.1, forward strand.
GCTTGAGTTCGCTTAGGGACCTCTTTCGCTGCTCTTTGCCTGGCCTCCTTCTCGCTATTTAGTTTTAGTTGTGTGGCATAATTTCGATTTAGCCTAATGCTATTGAAAAAAAAAAAAAAAAAGATTAAGTTGGAAAAATTCTCGTTTGCTATTTTAACTTAATTCTAAATAAATTATATTTTTTTCATTTCAGTTTTTGTCTTTTTCTGAAAGGGTCAACAAAAATTACAATTAGTTTTTGAAAAGTCAACCAACTCCAACTTAAAAATGTCATCTCTAATCGGTGAACCAAGTGCAAGTTCACTGCAATATGCGATGTTGGACATACTTATGAATCAAATCATCGTATAATTTGTAAATTAATCGTGTATGAAGTAGTTGTAAATATGTGATGTTGGACATACATATGAATAGGATCATCGTATAATTTATAAATTAATCGTCTATGAAGTAGTTGTAAGTAGTAAAAACAACAAAAATTAGTGGAAAAAAAATAGCTTTCTTTTGTTTATCGGTTTCGTATTAAAGAAACTATTGCAATTATACTAGTATTTTCGAAAGTATAGCAAAGCCTGCTTTTTCAAATAAAAAAATAAAAAATATAATAGAAATGAATAAATAAATAAATAAGCGCAAATTGTGAGATCATATAACGGTCCATAAGACTAAATTCAGGGGTGGAGGGAGACGGTGCCGCCCCGCACTGAAATTCTTTTCTTTTATATTTTACCCTAAAAATTTTATAGTTTTTTAATTTTTAACCTTTTAAAAAATTAAAAATTCTCACATACCCCTTTAAAAATTAATTCTACTCGAAAAGTTTTCTAGTTTATCAATTTTATCTCACTAAAAATTTTAAGTTTTTGTAGCCTCACTAAAATTTTACTCTTTAATTTTAAACTTTTTTGTTATTTATTTTTTCTTAAAAAATTTTTGTTAGACGCATCATTGAAACATATGTCTAGTTCTATCGCTAAGACTAATACAAGGAGTAGGATGTTATTACATTCCGTCCATTGCATTATCAGTGAAATTGGTCAACTTAAATGCTGTAAAAGTTACTTTTCAACATAAGTAATTAGTTGGTTACAAATAGTTGTGAAAGAAGCGTTTACGTTATGGTTGATGGACTTTTGTCAAAAGAAAACTGAGGTCAGTCCCGCATTGGTTTGAAAACAAAAAGGAAGAGAGTTAAAAGTCCATATAAAGAGTTCACAATCTTTGTTTCAAATTGCGGACTAGTCTCCTCTATATCTCTTTTTCTGTCACTCTCTCTGTCCACCAAATAAGATAAAAATTAGTCACTCAAAAATACCACATCAATTAAAAGTTTGCACCAGTTATCAATTAAAATGGAAATCTCAAAGTCATCCTAAGAAAGAGATGGCTATGTTTAGGGTATTTGTAGATAGGTGGTAGGGTACCTAATTGAGTTTGAGGAAAAGAGATATAATGAATAGTTGATTATGTTGACGACGTTATTACCGATGATAAAATTTGTTAATACTCCAAAACATTTTGTGTACTCTCATTGGGTAAATGACAGAAATGAGTTAAGTGTTAGAAAATCTAGTGAGATATATTACTATTAGCTAGCGATGCTATGATAGGATTGTTAGAACATGGAAAAATGTGTGAGGTAAGAAACAGGAGTGAAGGATGAGAGTATGGCATGATTTCATTATTTTGTTGCCTGAGAAGTTTGGGCATCCTTAAAATGTCTCAATATTATTTTCTTTTCCTTTTTCCGTTATTTCCATTTTTATTAAATGACACGAATAGAAGTCAACCAAATTTCTTTACATTTGCTTTCTTTTTAACCATTTCACTACTATTTGAGTGTTTAGAATTAGAAATCTATGAGAGTTCACTACAATAATCACCATCATTAGCGATAATAGTATTTACAACGACTTATATCCTCATTAATGATGAATTATTTGCGACAATAACTCGTCACAAAATGCTTTTGTGTTTTTTATAAACGTAAGTCATTGCAAATAGAGATTGCAATGACATGTGTCGCAAATCCTTATTTATTTGTCACGATGGAATTGGCACCATATCCAAAGTGGCGTTAGCCAATTGGTGTCAATAATAGCTATTTGCCAACAAACATAGTTTTACACATTACAAAAGCATTAAGATACGGCACTTGACCTCAAGGTCATCTCTCATTAAGAGAGAATACGATCTAAGATTCGAGCTCCCATTTTACGCTTGATCCAACTATGCCCTTTTTCAAGCGACGAACAGGAAAAAATAAAAAAATAAAAAAATAAAAAAATAAAAAAGCATTTTTGGTACATATTATCTTACTCTGCTTTTTCAGTGGTACTATCTTCTCTTTGTATTGCTGATGGAATAGGCGGCTTCATCAAGTCGTTTATAACTTCATCTTCCACCTTCGGAAGTTGTTCATCTGTGTTAAAATGATCATTTGAGCGCCGAAGTGGACTCTGTGAACTTCCTTTCCTGATCTCGGACAACTTAGGACTGTTCCTAAGCACTATGGAAGGATTTGGAGTACCGACTTGAATCACTCCGTCTACGCGTGGCAACGGGAACACAACAGGCTGGCTAGGCTTCCTGCAAAACTTATCTTGCATCATGTCATAGAAATCAGCGGTCCGAACCTCCTGAGCAAGAGAACACCAGCAGCAGAAAAGCCATTGTGCACAATCTGTGACTGCAGGCTTTCCACAGCACAGGTAATTCGCTGGTAGGTTGAACCTTTTCCTCATTTGGATTCTCCAAAATCCACCGTAGAGTAAACCGAATAAGCAAAGCACTATTCCTGTTAACCCGAGGGTTTCCCTGATGGTCTCGTTGTCGATGTTTATGGCAGCTAAGTTGAAGATCCAAAAGGGGGCTGTGCAGAAGAGGAAGAAAGTCGCAACGTGAACATACATGTTGCCGAACCCAAGTCTTTCCATGTTCCATCCAAAGAGACAAAAACCGCAGAAGAGAGAAATGCATGACATAGGAATATCGTCCCATAAATTAAGCAGCCCCCCTTTCCATTTAGGCTCATACTCAACAATCGTTTGCTCATCTCTTGATGCAAATGAGAATCTTCTCTCGAATGACATTAGTCTCGAGCAATTGGAGCGAACGGTTCCATTGGCAAGATTTTGATCCGGTGCTTCCTCGTCAACTTCAAAGTCATACTCCTTCCCAAGGGGGCTCATGAGAGAATAGACACCTGCAATTGTTGGGGCAGCAATTGCTACAGAGAGGCAGATACCAACACCCGCAACAGGTCGTTCGGATCTTTTGTATCCCAAGTTGAGTCCACATAATGCATATTGAGCAAAGCAATTAACATGGAGTAACACAATGACAACCATAATATGAGCCCATTCGCGGGGCTTGTAAGTACCATTCTTGCAGTAAATCTTCCTCATCATGGATACATCTTTCGGGTTCCACCTACATAGAAGAACAAGGTGGTGGAAGCGTTTCGGGTGATGGTACAGACACATGAGAGTAAAGAGAGCATTGAGGATTTGGTTATTGACCTCAAACCAAGCATCCCTTTGTGATTTCTCCGGTAGGATGGCATTTAACATTCCCGTCATAACGAGAAAAAGGATCGCTCCCGATACAACAACACAACTTACCCATAAAAGAAGAGCCATGTTCAAAGGTTTCTTGAACCAATTTTTGCAGGTTTTGCTCATAGCTTCCCAATCAACTTTCTGAGAAACAATCATATGGACGCGTTTTCTAAAACATTGGTTGGCTGAGGAGGGGATAGAAATTGAGATTTCGTCCCGTTGATGTACAACTTCACGAAATCTCTTTGATGGGGAATCTAAACTACGGCTGGGATTCAATTTCGCGAGCCTTAATGGACTAGAACTTCCATCGTTCATCGATCTGTTTTCCATTGCTGATATGTGAAGAACAACATTGTTGCAATTAGCCAAAATATAATAATCTTGTAATACAACTGAAGGTGATGCAACCAAAACTTCTTTTAAGCTACGTTCGCTGACGGTTGGATTCATTTTATACCCGAGGAAGAACTTAAAATGCTTATAGTCAGTCTTTTAAAAATGAATGAAATTGCTGATGCTAACTAAAAGAACCCAATAATCAGTGCGATTTTCTTTATAGGATTCGAAATTGTGGAGAACTCATTATCCTAAAGAGAATGTTTACCTCATTCTGTGGAGGAATCTTCAAATGCCTATGCAATTGAGAATTTCCACCCTTCCAAAACCTGTCCAAATTCAAATGATAAATCTAATTACTTATGGGTTCTCACCTCAGTTTTTGCTAATGATTATAGATAAAATCCTTTAAAAAAAGAAGAAGAAGAAGAAGAAAAAGAAAAAGGAGAATAAATTGGGCCTAGTATTTAGTAATAAAATGGATCGGAAATTGAATTGGTGCTTGCTTAGTATGCCTAATGCAGACATTAAAAAAAAAAAAAAAAAAAAGGATTTGCCAATTCTTTAGAACTAGCAAGTATTCAATGATTTTAAAAATGGTGATCAAACACATATATATGTGTTGGTTTTTTGCATCAAAGTAAGAAAGAGTGAATTTGTTTCAGTTAAATGTCTAACAATCATAATAATAATGACAATAATTAATTAATGATGATGAGAAAAATGATAAAACAGAGAATTTTTCATACTTACCCAGAAGAAGATTATGATTCCCTGTTGGGTTTAATTAAAAAGGTCGTATGAAGAAATTGAATTAAAAATTTGAGGAGAGTGAAGGAAAAATGTTATTTCGGCTGAGAAATAAAAGCGGACATCTTTGTCTTTCTATGCATTTGAAACTTGGGTACGCAGAATATGCAACTTTGATTCTCTTACAGAACTTTGGTTGCCTTGCAATTTTAGCAACAAGAAACCGGGAAAAAATAAATAAATAAATAAAGTAGGGAAAAATGAACGTTGTGAAAGTGTAGACATCATTCTGAGTTTTCAGATTTGTCCTTTTTGCCAACATTTTAAAATTTTGAATTTGAAAAGGACGAGGTTCATGCTTTTTTGTGGGTCTGTTGAAAAGGTTCAGATTACCATCTGGTATTCTTTTTTTTTCTTTTCTTTTCTTTTTTTGAAAATCACTATCCTATTTTGACTTTTTTTTTAAATTATTTTATTCTTTATTTGACATTTTAGTTTAACTCAAACTAAATTTTAGGGTTCGTTTAGTAAATGAGTTTGAGTTGAAAAAATATCGTTTGAGTTGAAAATTTTTGTTGACTTTTCAGAAAAGACAAAAAATTTTTCAGAAAAAAACAAAAACTTTTTCCGAAAAAGACAAAAACTAAAATGAAAAAGTACAATTTGAGTTGAAATCCTAAACGAGGCATTATTTTTTTTATCTCAGTTTTTATATTTCTTCTAAAAAGTCAACAAAATTTATAACTAGTTTTTGAAAAGTCAGTCAATTCCAACTTAAAAATTTGATATTCAACCAACCAACCAAACGCAAGTTTAATTTTCTTTCAGAGCCTTTTGAGACTTCCAACTCCGCATGCTATTATTAGGTTTTAAAAAAATGCACATTTCTCACTGTGTTGTTACATCATAAGAATTTTGGTAATGAAAATTTTAAACAATCACTGTTAAAAAATGAATTTATACATTTATTTAGAGGTTTATCTTGAAGACACATTTATTTTGTATTATATTCAAATACAATATATGTTTGGATGTTCTGTTTTTATATTGTATTTAAATATAATGTGCATTTGAGTTGTTTATATTTAAATAGTCATTCTAATGTATATTAATGTAAGAGAAAGAGTATGCGATGTAATTAGTAAAACTAGATAAAAACTGAGAATGGATGAATAATAAAATAAGTGGGTCTATAGTTAAAATATATTTGTATTGTGACATAATATATGAGATACCCTAAGGTACAATGTATTATATTAGAATAACAACGAATGTGCCTTTAATCGCTGATATTGTGAACCTTCAAACAGAAGGAAATTTCAATTCTTGTGCTTATGCTCCTAGAGTGGCAAATGATCTTGCTCATTTACTAGCTAATTTTGTTTTCAGTTTGTCTTTAAACTGTACTTTTGTGAATTTTTATCCTATGTTCATTTCTATAACAGTTGTGACAGATTTGTTACCTTAATAAAATTAGAACCTTTCCTCAAAAAATAAAATAAAATAAAATAAAGAATAACAACGAAGGTATCTTCAAAATGCACTATTAGATTTCAAGAATAATTTCTTTTTTTTAAAAAAATTACACTCCATGTTTTCTTTTTTTTAGTAAGTTACCTCACATGTTCTACTACTATGCAAATTTAAAAAAATTAGACTAAAATTGAACATGTTATAATCATGTGAGCTTTAATCAAAGATAAAATGTATATTTGTATTGTAATATTGTAATTAAACATTTTAAGAGGAAAACTTTACCATCAAAATATTTATAATGAATCTATAAATTCTTCAATGATGATTGAATTTAGCTTAAAAATATCTCTAATAAAGGTACAAGTTCTCTCAAGAAAATGTTTAATCACGATTTTAACTTTAATTTAAATTTATGTGAACAAAATATGTTCAATTTCTATTTAATTTTAAATAGAATTTTAACATATTAGTCATTTGTATAATAATAAAAAAAATTTAAGGTAGTATGACGTATAAAACTAAAAATCACGGATCATCATTAAACATGGTGTATAGTTTTAGAAAACATTTAAAAATAGGTGTGAGAGAATAAACATTGATAAATATAGTTGGTACTTGTGTTTGATCGAAAATGATGGATTGATACTTCCAGACTGTATTCAAACTCTTTTTTTCAAAATGACATTCGAATAGTTGCACCTATGTTTTGGGGACTTGAGATGTCCTTTATGCCCTTTTATCATATTTATTCAGGACTCCAATAACTTTAAAATAAGAAAGAGGGTGATTATTTTTTTTTTATGCTATGTTTGATTAAAAAAAAAAGATGGAATATAGAAAGGAAAAAAGAGCAAAATACCTAAGTGAGATGGAAATTAAAAATAAAAATGGAGGATTTCTTTTATGTTGTTTAGTAAACGAGAAGGAAAAAAAGGAATGAAAATACCTAATCTAATATCTTATATAATTTTATCATCATATAAATTAGAAGATAATGAAAGAATTAAGATCAAAATAATTATTTTATTTACCACTTCTTCTATCAAACTTGTCACTCGTCTTTTCTTTCCAAAGTTAGAACGAGTAAAATATTATGAATCTCGTGAATTTACAACTTCCTTCTATCTCATTTTTCACTTTATAAAACAACCTCAAATTTTATTTTTGTCTCTAAAATCCCCTCTTCTACTTTACTCCTCTCCTTTCTTCTCTACTAACTATAAAGATACTAATCGTAACAACTTAAATATTAAAATGTCCTTTGTCTGTGCAATTAAATTAACAAGACTAGAAATGTAATTTTATGATTTATTCTAAAACAAGATTATAAGGTAACTTGGATATGGCTTTTTCTTTCTTTTTATTATCTTCATCGTGTAAACCTCACTAGCAAAATGATTCATTTCGGAAAAGACAAAAAACAAAACAAACAAAACAAACAAACAAAACAAAAGGAAAAAAACCATAGAAATAAGGGTGCATTGGACTCTCAGGTTCAAACTTAAAAATTCTATTTCAATTTTTATACTTTTCTAAAAAAATCAATAAAAATTATAATTAATTTCGAGAAGTCAACCAATTTTGTTGAAATTTTGTATAATAATTGATTGATTGACTGATTATTCTATTAGTTACCATTTTGTAATTATTCTTGTAATTACCCTTTTGCATTTTTTTCCAGTTTTAGAGATTGTGCAATATTAATTAGCTTGTATAGGGTTTCTTTTTTAGGTTTCTTGATTGTAATTATTCTCTATATAATCTTATACAAATTCAATACAAATTGTAAATGAAAATTATTTGAAACCAAAATTTCTAATTGGTATAAGAGCTAATATTTGATCCAACATTAGAGCTATTCAATAATTTTTCATTCACCACAAATAGCAAATAGCAAATAGCAAAAGCAAATCAAACAGCAATTATCCATCAAAATTACCATCCATTCTTCAAACCCACACCAAGCAAATCGAAAATCAAAAATCAAAACCTGCAAATCGCAAATTGGAAAATCACAAATCATCATATCAAATAGCAAATCACCACATTAAACCCTCCCAAAACATCTAAATCAGAAGCCAAAAAAAAAAAGGCACCATTAAAGAGCGTCCTAGAAATCAACGCCGCCATACATAATCAGCCTTGATATGTTAATCACTGTAAAGAGCACAGACGATAAAACATTGATCTCCACGAATCTATCATCCCAAGACAAACATCAAATCACTGCAAGTCTATATCGTCGAGTGTTCATCCCTACGAGCATTATTTCTCTAGAGTCGAAGCCTTTTTTCTTTCTTGTTTATTTATTCCTTTATTTATTTCTTATTGTCAGCATATTATTTAAAAAAGAAAAAAGCAAAAAGCGAAATTTAAGAAAAAGAAAATTTTAAAGAAAAAAAATATTTATTGTTCAAAAAGAAAAGAAAAAGAAGAAAAGTTGATTGTTGGATTGAATGGAAAAAAAAAAAAAGTGAAAAGAAATATTGAATCATCCGGGACAAAATATGTTCCCATTGTAGTTCAATTTGAAATCAGCCAACATTCTCTCTAAGGTGGTAGATCGGGGAATCTTAAAGTTTTTGGGCAAGTTGATAGTACCAATTTGAGGGGGAGTGTTGAGATTATGTGAAATAATTAATTGATTAATTGACTATTTTATTAGTTACCATTTTGTGATTATTGTAATTTCATTTTGCGTTTCTTTCCAGTTTTAGAAACTGTGCAATATTAATTAGCTTATATAGGGCTTGTTTTTTAGGCTTTCTAACTGTAATCATTCTTTTATATAATCTTGTAGAAATTTAATAAAAACTGTGAATAAAATTTATTTGAATCCTAAATTTCTAGTACTTCAACCTAAAATTTCCATTCAAAGCTAATGCACCGTCCTGGACGCCTAACCTGATAAGTAAAGTGATGCCCAGAATACGAAGCTGAAGATTAAATCAAGAAAGATTTCAGATGATAACCCTTTTAAGATCTTGTTAAAGATCTCTATCTCACCTCAAGGAAAGACTGAAGAAGCTATTGGGGATGTGTTGGCTCTTAGCCGCACACCTAGCCTGGACGAGCACGAACATCCTTGTTGGCTTTCAAGCCTTCATCTTAACAAGATAGTTAACTTTATCAAGGAAAGAAGGTTAGCAGGAAATCTCAAGAGACATCTACTGTACTAATCAGACTAGTGTGATGACTGGTAATATCTTACCAGCAGAACCAAGATACCTGGATCATTACTCAAGATTATAAACTATACAGGGACTTTTAAAGTATATCAGAGAGGGGTTTTAACTAGACATAATTGGGATTCTGGAAAAATATTTTTAAAAGGGGAATTTTTATTTTTATTGATCGATTCTTCTCAGCCTTCTCGAGGAAGGGGAGAACTCCTTTTTATATAGAAGGATGACAAACCTAGCTCGGATTTGAAATCCGGAATCCAAACTATTTTACAAACAGTAAAACTTAATTATTCGAGGCCTAACAGGTGGCCGACAGGATAAAAAGAAAAGGTAAATCACGGGCCGAAAACATGTGGCCGACAAAGAAAATAAAAAGTAGGGTGGCCGACAACTTTTATTATTACATCACATGCGTTTTTATACGCCGACACTAATAGACAAAATAAAGTTATTTATCTAGATAGCTGGCTTGGTGGTTCGAGGGTAGTGGAGGCTGACGTAAGTGCTTATGTTTGTGTGGAGCTGACGTAAAGGCTTACGTAGGGCGGCTGGATTTATCATGGCTTACGTGTTGGGGTCTGCTGACGTTACTGGTGACGTCTTTTCATGTTACTCTCCTTTTCTATCTTGGCAGCTTGATCTATTGTGTGGAGAGCTTTGATCTCGTCAATGATTCTGAGAATTTCTTCTCTGATCTTTGGATCTTCCCAGTCTTCATCAGTGAACCAGAGTTGTTGGGTATCTGGTCTTGGAATTATATGGGTTTCTGGGGGAGTGAGATCGTAACGGATCTTACAGCTCTGTGTGACCTCTGGAGGTGATTCAGCAATTCCTAGATTGGCTAGGCCTTTTATCTAGAATCTAAGGGAGTCTTCCCATGGTTTTTGGGAGAACTCATATGGGTCATCTGCAAACTGTCTAAAATGGAACTCTTCTTCGAAAAAGGGTCCTTCAGACTGGAACCTGATATGTTGGCTTGCTTCTGTCTGGCTTGTTGTAGACTGGCTTACTTCAGGAGTTGATCCTGATGATGTTCTCTGCTTAGAAGATAAAGCTTCTTGGTTGTTTGTTTCATCCAGAATCTTTTTTATCTTTTTTGTATATCCTGTGGGAAATCGTTCCCATGGGGCATTTTCTTCTGGCTTGGACCAGCATTCGTCTGGGATTGTATGGTTCGTTATGAACAGGGCCTTCTCGATCTGTCTAAGCTGTGAATTTCCGAGAGAGATGGGTCATTTTTGCGAACCATAAATTTCGATGCGAGGGGCAAAACCTGTGTCTTTTTTTTCCTATCTTCTTATAGTTTAGAGTGATAAAAAAGATGGTATAACACTGGTTTAGGGCTTCCACTGGGATTGTTTGAAAGTATTGGTACCTGATTTTGAATTTATCTCATTCCTAGGTCAGGTATTCTTCCCAGATGTTCAGGGGGGCAAACCATGACAATAGGTTCATCTGTGGTTTATATGTGCCAAGTGAGTCTGGGTGATGCTTGAAACTTCTTATTGAAGTTCGGAGAGGTATAGTGTGGACTTCAATGACGATGGTATAGAAGCTAGCTAAGTACCAAAAGAAATGAGTCATTGGTATTGGCATATACCATGCTTCTCGGAGAGGAAAAATCCTGGCAAAAGGATATGTAGGATGGAAGGTGAGGTCTTGGACCATTTATTCTCCATATATCCTTATGAGGGTTTTCTGGATAAGCTGAGCTTAGTCGATGGCTTTTTGTTTTGGATTCTATGATAATGTTATTTTTGTAGCATCTTTTGGGAAGGTAGGAGGGAAGATTGGTACAAGGTTTGATGAGGAGGAAGAGGCCATTGGATCTAGTGTTTTGGTTATGTGAAGATGAGTGGGATGGTTTGATTTTTGCGAATGAGGATATTTATAGATGGTCGAGAGAGGAAGTCAGGATAATATTGTCATTTCTTTTAATATGAGAAATATTAAACGAATACTGTGAAAACCACGCGGCTAGTCTAAGGAGTTGGGCGTTTACCGCTTTTAGGTTTGAACTTTTACATACCTTTTGAGGTGGCAAAGTCTGTCTCGACTAGGAAGTGGTGTCCAATTAGGTGGAATTCGAATTTTTGAATTCCTTGCTTTATGGCGATGAGTTCTTTGAATGTGGAATGGTGGTAGAGTTGTGTGTCTTTGAACGTTCCACTTTTGTATCCGCATATGTGTCTTTTTCCCTGTTCATCTTTTTCATAAGCATTGCTCCCCAATGTTTTTGGCTTGCGTCTGTCTGAAATATTCTTTCTCCTGTTGAAGGAATCTTCAGAGATGGAAAGATCTTCATCTTGTTCTTGAGATGTTGAACCGTTTCTGTATGGATAGTGGACCATGCTGGTGGGTCCTTCTTGAGCATCTGTTCAAGGGGGGCTTTGTATTGGGCCGTCTGTGGAACAAAATCTCTGAGATAATTGACTATCCCAAGAAATTGTTGGACCTGGACTTTGGTGAGTTGATCAGGAAACTTGATCAATTCTTGGGCTACATAAGGTTGTGGCTCATATCGTCCGTTGGTGAGAGTCATTCCTAAAAATTCAATTTTAGGCTGTCCAAGTATCATATTCTTTTCAGCGAGCATTACACCATGTTTTCTTGTAATGGACTCAAATTGGGCCAATAGGTTTAAATGGGCTTCCTGTATTGGTGAGAACAACAGAATGTCATCTATATAGATGAAGGCCTGGTTTAGTATTGGGCCATAGATTCTGGTCATAGCCTTTTGGAACTGTGATGGGGCTGTTTTGAGGCCGAATGGCATAACAGTCCACTGATCATGGTGATTAGGTATGGAGAAGGCTGTTTTGGGCATACCTTCTGGTTTGATTCCCAATTGCCAGAAGTCTGCTTTCAAATTGAACTTTGAGAATATTTTGGCGTTTGACAGATTTGAAAACAAGGTGTTTCTGTTTGGTAACGGGAACTTGTCATCAGCCAGAAAATGGTTCTGAGCGTTTATTAACATAAAACGCATGGCATGCCCATGGTGAAGTTGTTACCTCGATCAGTCCTTATTATAGGAGCTGTTGGCATTCTTTTTCTGCTATCTTTTGGTGTTCAGGATTCATTCCTGGATGGCTGGCCTTGGTTAGGTTGATGTTTTCATTTTTCTTGAATGGTAGTGTGACGAAAAACTCTTTATTCTTCCAGAGTTGATTGTTAGTCTTCCGGAGGAATTCTGAATGACTGGTAGCATAATAATGTTGTACCAGTTTCTGTTTGATCTCTTGGTAGGGATCCTGTTGCACTTGGAAATAGTTGGAAATTGTTTCCCATATCGTGAAGTTCTGTTTATACGCCAGACCTTGTGGTAGGATCTTTAATTCTGGTATCTTACTGTACAGATCGAATCCAATGATCAGATCTTTTCCAGGTAGTTTTGTTCCAATAATCTTGTGGATTATAGAGCATCCTGGGAAGAATTTCAACTTAATGGATTTGCTGATTAACTCTGTACAGAAGACTTATCCATTGACGGCATTGAAGAATTGCTTCTTCCTTTTCCAGTATGATGTCTGGATTCATCATAGAGTATGTGCACATGTGCGAAAAAAGCAGCAAACCGGATTGGGTTTGCATACTTTGAAGGGATGACCTTCATTTTGATCATCGGAGCCTTCTGTGTTAAGTTGACAGCATTCATCTGGAAGGCTTTGCTTTGTTCAGAGTCTGAATCTATTTCTGATGGGCTTTGATCTGAGTCAGATTCTGAAAGCTGAAGTACACAAAGAGTCTGGTCGTTGATCTCTTCATCAGTAGAGAAGAGGGACTCTACTTCATTATCAGAGAGGGAGAGACATGTTTCCTTTTTTATGTGGGTTATCATTCTCTGTGATTTGGCTTTGGGAAAGTTCTTCATGAAATGTTTTCTACTTCCACAGATGAAACATCTCATAGTTCTCTTCTTTCCAAAATTCCTGCGTTTGCGAAGGAATTTCCAAGATAATTTCTTTTTAGAAAAGAATCTGTTCTTTTTGAATTCTTTTCTTCTTCTGATCTTTCTAGTTCAGGATAATAGTTTGGAAAGGCACGAACTACATGTACATCCTGGAGTTGGATGACTGGGACACTTAGTGTAGAGCTCCTTATTGGTATAGACCTTCTTGAGATTTTTCGTCTGTTTGATGTGTTCTTGTGAGAACTTATTTTGTGAGCACATTTTATCAATAGCTCAGAAAACAAGTTGTCTGAGCTCACCAAGTGTTATGTCTGCTATCTTCTTGCTAGAAAGAGACAGTAGCCTGAAGGTTTCTTCTCCTAAAGGTTATGGAACCGAGGAGAGAATAGCTTGTTTCAGGTTGGGGTCGTTGAGTCCTCAAATCAAATAGAAACGTCTCGATATTTTCTGGAAATCTACTTCGAGATCTTTCTTGTTGATGGAGCCGCACTTCATTTTGAAGAACTCTGTTCTTGTTTGTTCAACGACTTGATCTTCTTCTCCACATAATTCTGAATACATTTGGGCTAGTGCCCCTTCAACTGATTCTGTCTGAAGGAACATTAGTTACCTGTATTCTCCTAATCCCATCCACCAATCTTGGAGGATTCCTAACAATCTTGATATGAAGTCAAATAGGATTTGTCTTGTTTGGGCATTAGGTTTTTGTAACTGGAGAACTAAGTACGCCTTGAACTCCTAGAATCTATCTCTCCATTTCGAGGGAGGGATATCTTCTAGAGTAAAAGTTTGTACTTTTGCACCGGATGTTAATGTCTTAGCATCCTGGTTTTGTCTTCGGAGTGGTTGATCCACTTCTTATTCAGAAATCTCTATCACTGTTGGTTCATCCGCAGGTTGATTAATCATTATAGGCGGTGGAGATTCAGGTTCTTCTTTTTCTTCTAAAGAAGAGGCTTCAGAGGACCATTCTAAATCTTCATAATCTTTTGGAACAGTTTTATCTTGTAAAGAAGAATCATCATGTTGTTGGAATTGAATCTGCGGTTGTTCTTGGTTACAGTGACCTTGGATTATCTGGGTCAGAGGATTCTGTAATTGCTTTTGGACCATCAGTTGAGCCGATGTTAACTCTTTCACTTTTTATTTTCCCTTTAACTTTCTGAGAGCATCATTCTCTTCAAGAAGTCTCTTGAGTCTTAGGATGTGGTCTTCTTTGTGAGGTATAACAAGAAGCGGCTGTTCCTGTTTTGGAATGGTAGCAAACTGCCATGGCACTGAGCTTGGCGGTGAGAATCCTGTATGTGCTTGTCTCTGTAGAGCAGCTAGTTGAGTCTGGAGGGACTTCATTTCTGCTTCCTTTTCCGTGAATAATCTGCTAGAAAAGGAAGAGTTCTTGGCGAGTCTCATGAGTTCCAGATTGCGCATCTGGATCTGTGTTTCGAGTCTTTCTATGATTTTCTGTGATTTTATCAGTCAAGTATTATACTGATCAATCTTAGACTCCACTTAAGAGATCTTGTGATCTATCTTCTAGAGGACCTTATTTTGAGCTATAAGGTTCTCTAACTGCCAATTGAAAACCGCTTCGGCTGGGCTTACTTTTTTTGTTGATCCGTCTGGTTCAACAATTCTGGGATTGAGCATTTTTGGTTGCCGAGTTTCTGATCCGTCTTTGTTGTCGCTGCTTGGAGAGAAGGAAAGTTATCCTTGTAGGAGGTTTCTTCGAATGATGTTGAGGATATCATGTGAACTTGCGGAAGAGTCTGCTGGGTGAGAGGGCAGATATTTATTCCTTCATTTCGCAAGTATTTTTGGGCCTGTTTGTAACATGGGAGTACTTCAAGTACTGTTGGTGGAGATGGTGGTGGAGGTGATCTCCTTGGATGGTCATCTGGGTTTTCATCCCATCCTGTTGGAGTAATTGGTTTATATGTTTTCGGAGGAGGGGAGTAAATTACTAGATAGTCAAACGGCCCTGAGGGTTGTCCGAGTGTTCCAACTTGTCTGTCACCATCTTGGTACCGCTTTTTGAGCTTTTTATCCGAACTGATCTTCTTGGGTCGAACTGGGTAGTCTCCATGGTCGTATTCCTTGGCACAAGTTGGACAGTAGCATTCATCCCAAAAACAGTGTCCTGTTTGAGATTTCTTTGCATAGTGTGATTGTCCATGTTGCTTGAAAGAAAGGATCTCCATATGTTGTTCTGGAGATACTGGAGCCATCATATACTGAATGGGAAAGAGACCTGTGGGAGCTTGTTGTGGTTTCTTGAAGGTGATCAAAGTTGATCCATCCTCCTGAGTGGTAAAAGTTACTTCTGATGACTGGATATGAGTATGAGAGCTGTGAAGCTTCTCATAATTGGTTATCTATGGGTCGGTAGCATCTTCTTCAGTTACTCTGTAGTAACCTGCTGAGGAATCTGTTTGCATACTGGTATGTTCTGCGAGTCTGCTATGATGTGTAAGGTATCGTTAGTCCCCGGGAGCGTGAGATCCAGAGCATGATTCTGGATTTTGTACACCATCTGGTAATGGAGTGTTGATGTGATGGAGTTGGGGTCCATGTCGATCCCTATGATCTGTATTTGAACTTTGAGAGCGTTCAGAAGAGTTGGATCATGCAGTGACATGCAGAAGTTGGGGAAGACCGTTGTAATGACGGTTCATGCGTTTAGGGTTGTTTGCACCGCTGCAATTACAACGTCCCTGTATCTCTTATGTCCGGAGTCCAATAGTGCTATGCGAGCAGCTACTGGAAGTCCTTTTCCTTCATGAAAAGTGAGGGCGAGTCTTACTATACCAAAATGAAGGTGAGTGTACTCTTGTGATAACCACTGTAGTGGAAATTCTAGAGGAATCTCCAGTGATACAAAGTGTTCCTAGGTGGTAGCTGGAAGATTACATTGGCTGAATTTAGTGGACTGGACATATTCTTTGACTCGTTTGGGAGAGGATTCTATTAGCTATTTAAAGGTTCTGGACAAAGGATTTGGAGGTTTAACGAAAGTTTGATAGTGGTTTATGAGAGGAAATTCTTCAGAAGAAATTTTTTGTTCTTCTAGAAGATAGTTAAACTCATAAAGAAAACTTAACTTAGAAGAGGTAGATTTTCTAACAGAAGGAGAGGGAAGAGAGAAAGGAGCAGAAGTAGGTTGTATAGACATATCTGAACTAGAAGAAGGAGGGCTAACTGTTTCAGTGTTTTGGGTTTCCATGTCTAAGGGAATTGATATATTTTTCAGAGTATGTATGAACTATAATCCTTTGTAACTACACCAAATCTCTGATACCACTGTCCTGAGTAATGATCCAGGTATCTTAGTTCTGCTGGTAACATATTACCAGTCATCACACTAGTCTGATTAATACAATAGATGTCCCTTGAGATTTCCTGCTAACCTTCTTTCCTTGATAAAGTTAACTATCTTGTTAAGAGGAATGCTTGAAAGCCAACAAGGATGTTCGTGCTCGCCCAGGCTAGGTGTGCCGCTAAGAGTCAACACATCCCTAATAGCTTCTTCAGTCTCTCCATGAGGTGAAATAGAGATCTTTAACAAGATCTTAAGAAGGTTATCCTCTGAAATCTTTCTTGATTTAATCTTCAGCTCCGTATTCTGGGCATCACTTACTTATCAGGCTAGGCGTCCAGGACAGTGGTATCAGAGCCTTGGTGTAATTACAAAGGATTATAGGTCATACATACTCTGAAAAGTATATCAATTCCCTTAGACATGGAAACCCAAAACACTGAAACAGTTAGCCCTCTTTCTTCTACTTTAGATATGTCTACACAATCTACTTCTGCTCCTTTCTCTCTTCCCTCTCCTTCTATTAGAAAATCTACCTCTTCTAAGTTAAGTTTTCTTTATGAGTTTAACTATCTTCTAGAAGAACAAAAAATTTCTTCTGAAGAATTTCCTCTCATAAACCCCATCAAGCTTTCATTAAACTTCCAAACCCTTTGTCCAGAACCTTTAAACAGCTAATAAAATCCTCTCCCAAACGAGTCAAAGAATATATCCAGTCCACTAAATTTAGCCAATGTAATCTTCCAGCTACCACCCAGGAACACCTTGTATTACTGGAGATTCCTCCAGAATTTCCACCACAGTGGTTATCACAAGAGTACACTCACATTCATTTTGGTGCAGTAAGACTCGCCCTCACTTTTCATGGAAGAAAAGGACTTGTAATAGTTGCTCGCATAACACTATTGAACTCCAGACATAAGAGATACAAGGATGCTATAATTGCAACAGTACAAACAACCCTAAACGCAGGAACAGTCATCACAACGGTCTTCCCAAACTTCTGCATGTCACTGCAAGATCCAACTCTTCTGAACACTCTCAAAGTTCAGATACAGATCACATGGATCGACATGAACCCAAACTCCATCGCATCAACACTCTATTACCAGATGGTGTACAGAATCCAGAATCATGCTCTGGATCTCACGCTCCCGGAGACTAACGATGCCTTACACATCATAGCGGACTCGCAGAACGCACCAGTATGCACACAGATTCCTCAGCAGGTCACTACAGAGGAACTGAAGAAGATGCTACCGAGCTTATGGATATCCAATTATGAGAAATTTCACAGTTCTCATACTCATATCTAGTCATCAGAAGCAACTTTTACCACTCAGGAGGATAGATCAACTTTGATCACATTCAAGAAACCACAACAAGCTCCCACAGGTCTCTTTCCCTCTCAGTACATGATGACTCCAGTATCTCCAGAACAACATATGGAGATATTTTCTTTCAAGCAAGACGGCCAACCAAACTATGCAAAGAAATCCCAAACAGGACACTATTATTGGGATGAATGCTACTGTCCGGCTTGTGTCAAGGAATACGACCATGGAGACTACCCAGCTCGACCCAAGAAGATCAGTTCAGATAAAAAGCTCAAAAAGCGGTACCAAGATGGTGACAGACAAGTTGGAACACTCGGACAACCCTCAGTGAAATTTGACTATTTAGTCACTTACTCCCCTCTTCCAAAAACATATAAATCAATCACTCCAACAGGATGGGGTGAAGACCCAGATGACCATCTCACCTCCACCACCATCTCCACCAACAGTACCTGAAATACTCCCCTGTTACAAACAGGCCCAAAAATACTTACGAAAGGAAGGAATAAATATCTGCCCTCTCACCCAGCAGACTCTTCTGCAAGTCCACATGATATCCTCAACATCATTCGAAGGAACCTCCTACGAGGATAACTTTCCTTCTCTCCAAGCAGCGACGACAAAAGATGGATCAGAAACTCGATAACCAAAAGTGCTCAATCATAGAATTGTTGAACTAGACGGATCAACAAAGAAAGTAAGTCCAGCCGAAGTTGATAAGGACATGGCTAGTACAAAGCATGGAATGCGGATCCTATTTGGGTTCCTATTGGACCGGTCAGAAGAGCACGGGCCAAGAAATTCCAAAATGCATTAAATGGGCTGATTAGAGGGCTTTTGGCTCAAGCATGCACGTGGAGGCCTATTGAGGAAGATAAAAACGTTGACCAGTCTTTTACAAGCTTGATTCAAGTTCTAGAAGATTCTGAAGCTTAATTTCAACCAGCAAAATTGGCAAGTTTAGGAGTTTAGAATTTGTAAGGCCCACGTGAAAAAGGGCATTACTTTCCTTTTGATCTTTTATATTTTAGGCAAGTAATCAGCCACTTAAAGAGCTGATTGTAATTTTTAGGCAAGTACGAATATTTCCAGATTTTAGCCAAAATTGAGTTAGTTATTTTAGGAAATTTCTTTGTAATGTTCAACCTATTTATAGGCGTCTATGAGGCAATAAAAAAGGGAGATTATGATTCAGAAAATTGTGAGACTTCATTCTCTTTGATTCTTTGACGAACTATTCGAACTTATCAGAATTCTCCGTGGCGTTCACCTTCGACTTATCAAACGGAATTCCACCACCGTTTGTGGCGTCTACGACAATACCAAGGTTCTTGTTTGTGGGTTGGCATTGGGTTGCGGTCTTCTATACCAAGGTTCATGTCACGATTCAAGCAACGGGTCGAGGTTTTCCCATCCAAATCTGATTGTCGGGTCTTGTCACAAGTTGGCGTGGTTCGCATCATTTGGTATCAGAGCTTCGGTTTTAGGTCAGGTTTATCTATCCTTTAAATTTAAAATTTAATTTTTCGAATCCTAGTTCATATCTGTTTCTGATTGTTCAAAAGAAAAGAAAAGAAAAAAATAGAATCAGAAATCATAAAAGGAGTCTCTTAAAAAAAAAAAGGGTGTTTCCTGTTCATTTGTAATTTCTGTTTCCTGTTCCTCATATAAAAAAAAAAAAAAGAAAAAGGAATGATTCCGAAAAAAAAAAAGGTGTTTCCTGTTCGTTTGTAATTTCAGTTTCCTATTCCTCGGATTTTCAAAAAAAAAAAATTGCTAATTTGTGCTTTCAGAAACCTAATTGGCCGTATCCCTTGTATTCTACCATTTGAACCAGAATTACCTTGATGAGTTATTGGTGAATTGTTACTGGAAAATTTTGAGTACTATTTGTTTGGTTTCAAAAGAACTGAAAGAGAATTGTCGAGTGGAAAAAGGCTGGTCAACGTTTTCATCTTCCTCAATAGGCCTCCACGTGCATGCTTGAGCCAAAAGCCCTCTAATCAGCCCATTTAATGCATTTTGAAATTTCTTGGCCCGTGCTCTTGTGACCGGTCCAATAGGAACCCAAATAGGATCCGCATTCCATGCTCTTGTGCTAGGCATGTCCACATCATTCGAAGGAACCTCCTACGAGGATAACTTTCCTTCTCTCTAAGCAGCGACGACAAAAGACGGATCAGAAACTCGGCAACCAAAAGTGCTCAATCCCAGAATTGTTGAACCAACGGATCAACAAAGAAAGTAAGTCCAGCCGAAGTAGTCCTCAATTGGCAGTCAGAGAACCTTATAGCTCAAAATAAGGTCATCTAGAAGATAGATCACAAGATTTCTCAAGTGGAGTCTAAGATTGATCAGTCTAATATTGGACTGATAAAATCACAGACAATCATAGAGAGACTCGAAACACAGATCTAGATGCTCCATTTGGAACTCATGAGACTCGCCAAGAACTCTTCCTTTTCTAGCAGATTATTCACGGAAAAGGAAGCAGAAATGAAGTCCCTCCAGACTCAACTAGCTATTCTACAGAGACAAGCACATACAGGATTCTCACCGCCAAGCTCAGTGCCATGGCAGTTTGCTACCATCCCAAAACAAGAACAGCCGCTTCCTGTTGTCCCTCACAAAGAAGACCACATTCTAAGACTCAATAGACTTCTTGAAGAGGATGATGCTCTCAGAAAGTTAAAGGGAAAACAAAAAGCGAAAGAGTCAACATCGGCTCAACTGATGGTCTAGAAGCAATTACAGAATCCTCTGACCCAGATAATCCAAGATCACTACAACCAAGAACAACCGCAGATTCAATTCCAACAACAGGATGATTCTTCTTCACAAGAATAAACTGTTCCAAAAGATTCTGAAGATTCAGAATGGTCCTCTGAAGCCTCTTCTTTAGAAGAAAAAGAAGAACCTGAATCTCCACCGCCTATAATGATGAATCAATCTGCGGATGAACCAACAGTGATAGAGATTTCTGAATAAGAAGGGAATCAACCACCCCGAAGACAAAACTAGGATGCTAAGACCAACATCCGGTGCAAAAGTACAAACTTTTACTCTAGAAGATATCCATCCCTCGAAATGGAGATATAGATTCCAGGAGTTCAAGGCGTATTTAGTTCTCCAGTTACAATAACTTAATGCCCAAACAAGACAAATCCTACTTGACTTCATGTCAAGATTGCTAGGAATCCTCCAAGATTTGTGGATGGGATTAGGAGAATACATGCAACTAATGTTCCTTCAGACAGAATCAGTTGAAGGGACACTAGCCAAAATGTATTCAGAATTCTGTGGAAGCAGAAAACATTTCATGAAGAACTGCCCTAAAGCCAAATCACAGAGAATGATAACCCATATAAAAAAGGAAATAGGTCTCTCCCTCTCTGATAATGAAGTAGAGTCCCTTTTCTCTACTGATGAAGAGATCAACGACTAGACTCTCTGTGTACTCCAGCTTTCAGAATCTGACTCAAATCAAAGCCCATCAGAAACAGATTCAGACTCTGAACAAAGCAAAACCTTCCAGATGAATGCTGTCAACTTAGCACAGAAGGCTCCGATGATCAAAATGAAGGTCATCCGTTCAAAGTATGCAAACCCAATCCGGGTTACTGCTTTCTTCGACACAAGTGCATCATACTCCATGATGAATCCAAACATCCTACCTCCATCATACTGGAAAAGGAAGAAGCAATTCTTCAATGCCGCCAATGGAGAAGTCTTCTGTACAGAGCTAATCAGCAAATTCATTAAGTTGGGATACTTCTCAGGATACTCCATAATCCACAAGATTATTGGAACAAAACTATCTGGAAAATATCTTATCATTGGATTCGATCTGTACAGTAAGATACCATGATTAAAGATCCTACCACAAGGTCTGGCGTATAAACAGAACTTCATGACACGGGAAACAATTCCCAACTATTTTTAAGCGCACCAGGATCCCTACCAAGAGATCAAACAGAAATTGGTACAGCACTATTGTACTACCACTAATTCAGAATTCCTCCAGAAAACTAACAATCCACTCTGGAAGAATAAAGAGTTCTTCGTCACACTACCATTCAAGAAAAACGAAGACATCAACCCAACCAAGACCAGCCATCCAGGAATGAATCCTGAACACCAAAAGATAGCAGAAGAAGAATGCCAACAGCTCCTACAACAAGGACTGATCGAGGTAACAACTTCACCATGGGCATGCCATGCGTTTTATGTTAATAAACGCTCAGAACAAATTCGAGATAAACAAAGATTGGTAATCAACTATCAACCTCTCAACCATTTTTTGGCTGATGACAAGTTTCCGTTACCTAACAGAAACACCTTGTTTTCAAATCTGTCGAACGCCAAAATATTCTTAAAATTTGATTTGAAAGTAGGCTTCTGGCAATTGGGAATCAAACTAGAAGATAGGCCCAAACAGCCTTCTCCATACCCAATCACCATTATTAGTGAACTGTTATGCCATTCGGCCTCAAAAAACCATCACAGTTCCAGAAGACTATGACCAAAATCTATGGCCTAATACTAAACCATACCCTCATCTATATAGATGACATTCTCCTGTTCTCACCAACACAGGAAGCCCATTTAAACCTATTGGCCCAATTTGAGTCTATTACAAGAAAATATGGTGTAATACTCGCTGAAAAGAAAATGATACTTGGACAGCCCAAAATTGAATTTTTGGGACTGACTCTCACTAACGGCGATATGAGCCACAGCCTCATGTAGCCCAAGAATTGATCAAGCTTCCTAATCGACTCACCAAAGTCCAGGTCCAATAATTTCTTGAGATAGTCAATTATCTCAGAGATTTTGTTCCACAGACGGCCCAATACACACCCCCCTTGAACATATGCTCAAGAAGGACCCACTAGCATGGTCCACAATCCATACAGAAGCGATTCAATATCTCAAGAACAAGATAAAGACCTTGCCATCTCTGAAGACTCTTTTAACAGGAGAAAGAATACTTCAGACAGACGCAAACAAAAAACATTAGGGAACAGTGCTTTATGAAAAAGATGAACAGGGAAAAAAACACATATGCGGATACAAAAGTGGAACGTTCAAAGAATCACAACTCTACCACCACTCCACATTCAAAGAACTCCTCGCCATAAAGTAAGGAATTCAAAAATTCGAGTTCCACCTGATTTGACACCACTTCCTAGTTGAGACAGACTTTACCGTCTTAAAAGGTATGTTAAAGTTCAAACCTAATAAAGCGGTAAACGCCCAACTCCTCAGATTAGCCGTTTGGTTTTCACAGTATTCTTTTGATATTTCCCATATTAAAGGAAAGGACAAATATTATCCCTGACTTAATCTCTCGACAATCTATAAATATCCTCACTGACAAAAATCAAACCATCCCACTCATCTTCACCATAACCAAAATATCAGATCCAATAGCCTCTTCCTCCTCATCAAACCTTATAGCAATTTTCCCTCCTACCTTTCCCAAAGATGCTACAAAAATAACACTTTCTAAGAATCCAAAACAAAAAGCCATCGACCAAGCTCAACTTATCCAGAAAACCCTCATAAGGATATATGGAGAACAAATGGTCCAAGACCTCACCTTCCATCCTACATATTCTTTTGTCAAGATTTTTCCTCTCCGAGAAGTATGGTATATGCCAATACCAATGACCTATTTCTTTTGGTACTTAACCAGCTTCTATACCATCGCCATTGAAGTCCACACTATACCTCTCCGAACTTCAATAAGAAGTTTCAAGCATCACCCAGACTCACTTGGCCCATATAAATCACAGATGAACCTATTGTCATGGTTTGCCCCCCTGAATATCTGGGAAGAATACCTGACTCAAGAATGGGATAAATTCAAAATCAGGTACCAATACCTTCAAACAGTTCCAGTGGAAGCCCTAAACCAATGTTATACCATCATCTTTATCACTCTAAACTGTAAGAAGATAGGGAAAAAAGACACAGGTTTTACCCCTTGCATCGAAGTCTATGGTTCCAAAGAATGGCCCCTCTCTCTCGGAAATCCACAGCTTAGACAGATCGAGAAGGCCCTGTTCATAACGAACTATACCATCCCAAACGAATGCTGGCCCAAGCTAGAAGAAGATGCCCCATGGGAATGATTTCCTGCAGGATATACAGAAAATATAAAAAAGATTCTGGATGAAACAAACAACCCAGAAGCTTCATCTTCTAAGCAGAGAACATCATCAGGATCAACTCCTGAAGTAAGCCAGCCTACAACAAGCCAGCCAGAAGCAAGCCAACCTATCATGTTCCAGTCTAAAGGATCATCTTTCGAAGAAGAGTTCCATTTCAGACAGTTTACAGATGACCCATATGAGTTCTCCCAAAAACCATGAGAAGACTCCCTCAGATTCCAGACAGAAGGCCTAGCCAAACTAGGAATTACTGAATCACCTCCAGAGGTCACATAGAGCTGTAAGACCCGTTACGATCTCACTCCCCCAGAAACCTATATAATTCCAAGACCAGATACCCAACAACTCTGTCTCACTGATGAAGACTGGGAATATCCAGAGATCAGAGAAGAAATTCTCAGAATCATTGACGAGATCGAAACTCTCCATACAATAGATCAAGCTGCCAAGAAAGAAAAGGAGAGAAATACGAAAAGACGTCACTAGTAACGTCAGCAGACCCCAACACGTCAACCATGATAAATCCAGCCGCCCTACATAAGCCCTTACGTCAGCTTCACACAAACGTAAGTACTTACGTCAGCCTCCACTACCCTCGAACCACCAAGTCAACTGTCCAGATAAATAACTTTATTTTGTCCATTAGTATCGACGTATAAAAACACATGTGATGTAATAATAAAAGTTGTCGGCCACCCTACTTTTTATTTTCTTTGTCGGCCATATGTTTTCGGCCCGTGATTTACCTTTTCTTTTTATCCTGTCGGCCACCTATTAAGCCTCGAATAATTAAGCTTTACTGTTTGTAAAATAGTTTGGATTCCGGATTTCAAATTCGAGCAAGGTCTGTCATCCTCCTATATAAAAATGAGTTCTCCCCTTCCTCAAGAACGCAGAGAAGAAGCGATCAATAAAAATAAAAATTCTCCTTCTAAAAATATTTTTTCAGAATCCCAATTATGTCTAGCTAAAACCCCTCTCTGATATATTTTAAGAGTCCCTATATAATTTATAATCCTGAGTAACAATCCATGTATCTTGGTTCTGCTGATAAGATATTACCAGTCATCACACTAGTCTGATTAGCACAGTAGATGTCCCTTTAGATTTCCTACTAACCTTCTTTCCTTAATAAAGTTAACTATCTTGTTAAGAGGAAGGCTTAAAAGCCAGCAAGGATGTTCACGCTCGCCCAGGCTAGGTATGCCGCTAAGAGCCAACACATCCTCAATGACTTCTTCAGTCTCTCCTTGAGGTGAGATAAAGATCTTTAACAAGATTTTAAGAATGTTATCCTCTGAAATCTTTCTTGATTTAATCTTCAGCTCCGTATTCTTGGCATCACTTTACTTATCAGGCTAGGCATCCAGGACAGTGGAAGACATAACATGACTGAAATTTCCACAATGGGCGTTCCACATGAAGGGCATATGCCAGCAAGCCCGTCTAGCTCAGTCGGTAGAGCGCAAGGCTCTTAACCTTGTGGTCGTGGGTTCGAGCCCCACGGTGAGCGTTTTTATTTTTCCTTTAACGGTCTACAGGTGAAAAAAGAGAGAATTTTTTTTCTTTCTTTATTTAAGAAAAAAAAAAATTTAAGGAAAAGCCCACAAGAGTTTAGCATGTCTGCTTTACTAAAGCAACCAAATACTGAATGAACGTTCATTCCAAGCCAAAAAAAAAAACATTTACACTATAAATATTGGCAACAAGTATATGAGTACTGTTTCAGAGGAAAGCCCAAAATCATGCCAAAGGACGCAATGACTTTTTAAGTGTAAGAACTTTACACGGACCTCTCCGACGCCAAATCGAGAAGGGCACGAAAGAACTGGTGAGGATATATGGGCGGTTCTTCCGCTAGTGCCTGAGATGCAAAACAAATTTCCAAATGGTTAGTAGTCACCATACACGGGTTGGACACTGATAATCTGCTAAGGGTTCTGTGCTTGACATCGTTCTTAGTTTGGACATGTTTTGTCTTTCTTCACCATTTGCAATATAAGATTTCAGAAACACGGACAATATTTGTCCATGCCACAAGCATTAACTTTTGCGCAAATGACACTTTTCTATTAGAGGGCAAATCATGTGGTTGTGCGGATCCTCATCTTTAACAGAACCAAAGAGATATATACATAGATACATTTAGAAATATATATACATTCTCAGAAAAACACACACGCAGACACACACACACATATATAATTATGCGAAGATTCAGAACTGACCTGATGAATCAGAACAGTAGAAGGTGTCATTCCAGGAACAGTATTTACTTCTATAATCAATGCCTGCAAGGAAGAAAATTGCATCAATGCCTAAAATGTAGTTGGGAAGCTAGGATTTTCAGACATCTGTTACTTTGATCACTGAATTTTCAGTAATGTCATTACGATCATTTCGAAACAAAATAACATGCATTATCTAAATGGTAGTTTCTGTCTATTCTCAATTATGCCACAACTGAAAATTTGGTGGACAATTCGTCCAATTCAACAAAAGCTTGGGGACATGCACACAAATCAAAACATGAGTTAAATTTTTTTTTTTTCTTGGGCCATCCATCACTGATAGGACTATTAACTGCATATTTATCTAATCTTCGGATGAGATTGGCAAAAATTTTAATTAATGGACCGAAATGGTTCAACACACGTACATAAACATCAAACAATCTTTTCTATCGAAACAGGACTTGCTCTTTGACTTGCTAAAGCACGGATTAAAATCCATGGAGGGATTTTTCTTATTTTCCAAGGAGAAAAACACAGGTTTTTTCCTTGCGAAGACTTTAGAAAACAAAAGAACAAGAAGGTCAACTTGCTAAAGATCTTTTCGTGTTGAATATCTATGTCCATTAAAGTTTACCTCTCCACTGTCTACGTTTACAAATGCATCGATTCGTGAAAATCCCTCCAGTTGCAAAGTGTTGGCAATTAGCTCAATATTCTGCTTACATCTCTTCAGGGCCTCATTGCTGATTCATAGAGGAAAAGGAATAATTCACCACAAAAATATTTCAACATCATCATGCGTCGTGAAAATAACGAGGAGCAAAAGTTACAGCAATTACTCAAACAAGTCAAAAAGCACATTCATGAACTTGATAACACAGCGCCAGTACGATGTTACACATGCAGGGTGCAGGTTAAATACTGTAATCATGTCTTTATAATTCATTCAAATTATAGAATGCAAAGACACATATTAAGCGGTAAATTTGGGCCAAACACGACCTCAGATATTCTAGCAATGACATCAACAATATGGATATGTTCAGAACGGATATGTCAACATAGCACCAATCCCCAATTTAAATTTTTTTGAAAAACAAAACTAAGCCAAAAGAACCGATCATTAATCACATGAAAATTCTTTTACCATGAAGATTGAATCATAAAAGCATATAAAAAAAAAAGGCGGGAAACCTGATAATGGACAGTGGAGGTGGAGTCAGATTGATGCCAGTGCCACCTGTCAAGTAGCATAATGTAAAGATGGATGAAGTCTCATTTGCAATATAACATATAAATTAGACGCATGAAACAAAAGGACTAGTAACAATTTAACAATTTTTTAACGGTTGGAAGCTTCATCCACTTTTTTCACACCATGCAAGTATGATATATCACCAACAGATAAATAATAGACATTTTCTTAGAACTGAAAAATTAGATGATGCGACGCGGATGTGCTAGTGACCAGGAAGAACTCAAATGATATTACATTCAAATTATGAGAACCGAACGATGTGAAAAAGATACCTTGAAACTTCTCCTCAAGAGATAAAATATCACCACTTTCCTTAACAGTGATGCTAGGACTCAAAGATCTCATAGATCCACGTTTTCCTACAACACCAACAGTTATTTCCACCCATCTACTGTGTCCTTTCCACCTGAGTTGATGCCCATCTTCATCAGTAGACTTGGCTGAAACGATAATCTCATCGGTTTCAATGAACGGTTCAAAGATCAAGATCTCTGGAGGGGGATTAGGCATCTCAATCATTCCATGCGCCTGTACATCCATTGAAAAAGGCAAGATTAAAAAACCGAAAACATGTCCACAGCTGCATTAATGACCAAATATAAAAGTTATGATAGCTTCTCGTGTTTGCTTTCACCATGAAGAAATATTCAGAGTGACAAGAAACCAGTCACCTTTTATTCCTTTTGTTATTAGTTTTTATTTTTGTATTGTTTTTTGTGGCTTTTCTCATCCATGGAGAAAATAAGAATCTTGAATTAGCATACATGTCATCCAAATTTTAAAGATACCCGAAAACACTCACGTCAAGAAAAAGGAGAAATAATTTAAATTTCATTCAGCAGCCACAAAGAAACCAGATACGACAACAAGATAATAAACATTTATATACCTTGGACAGACTATTGGGAGGAATCCTTAGAAGACTGTTCTTTAATGCTTCTAAGTACACTGAAAGGTCTTCAGCACAGCTGAATGAAACAAATTTAGTTCAGGACAGTAAAACAAATATTAGCTGTCAAAGTTTTTTATGAGCTGAACTCAAACTGAATAAGTTGTCACTTAAAATCCTGTTAGTGCTAAAATAGGGAATAAACCTACCATAACCTCGCAACCCCTGTTGAGCATCCATCTCTTGCTGGTTTAACACACAGTGTCTTACACTTCAGCTTTGAGGTCAACTCATTCCATTTATCTAGTGTTGACATACTCAGAAGATCCTTCTTGTTCTGCACATCTTTCTGAATGGTAAGAACTCCTGAATTCGCGAGCTGTTGACGACAGTAGATTACAATGGCTCGTTATGTCACAAAATATACACGCCATATCAAAATAATAATAATAATAATAAGTATATACAGAACGTTGTTTATAAACTAGGTACCATACATGGCTAAGGGAAAGAGATGTTGCGACTTTGTCCATACAAATCTTTGATGCCATCACGCCAGGGCCTACATTTCAGAAGGGAAGGCAATGAAGTGATGGAGACAAATCAGACCGTGAAGAATCGATATCAAGGCTAGTTATAGCCAAGTTTGGGAAAGAACAGACCCGTATAAGGAACCCCTTCAGCCTCCATCAAAGACTGGAGTGTACCGTCTTCACCAATGCCTCCATGCACTACAAAGGTAAAACCAATACAAAAATTGTGAACATGGAATAACTTGATATTTGGAATATCAAAAAGTCGGTGTAAAATAAGAATCGCATTGAACGATAACAAACCCTGATATTAACCCTTACTTGAGAAATCATTGACACAAATGCTTATGTTTAACATGTGGACAAACTTTTTGCTTGATTTTCTAAATACTAGAAAAACATAATGTGATCCCGATTCTATGGCTAATATGGTATTGAGCTCTGATGTGTCTATTGCATCTTCCAACAATAAAATAAATGGTCAGGAAAGTTATGACTTAAAAATAGAACTGCTAAAAACTTATCAAAGCACATGTAAAACTAGAATCCCCCAGTAATTGATATGTAAGAAGAACAAACAAAAGAAAAAAGCTACATTGTTCATCTTGATATATAGATTTATTTAATTCAAAAAAATAAGGAAGTCAGTATATTGCTGAAATAGTTATTCCGAATTCAATTGTTGCTTTTGATGTGTGGAGCTGGGCCTATGTTTAATATACATACCAATTCCAACTAGATAAAATTTTCCTCTTTTAATATATTCAAACAACCAAGATAGCTGTAAAAGATTAGCAGCAAATGCATGGCTACGAAGAAGGGAAAAAGAAACCTGCAATGAACACTGTAGCCTGAAGTTCCTTGGCTTGTTTAATCCACTGATCCAACGAAAATCTTACTGGAGAGACATCACTTATATCAAACCCTTTAAACCAACTATGTGCCTTTAGACCTTCCAGAAGGTCATTCATCACTTTGTTGCGTAAATGTGATGTAAATGCAACCCGTGCTGGTTCAACTGCTTCCATGCACGCAGCAAGAACTTCTTCTGTCGTGTGTCTTAGAACAAGCGAATACCTGTACAAAAAGCCATATTGAACAGTATTTAACAAAATACATATAGGGTAGGCATGGCCACCCTTCATGATATCTTCGAATTTAGTTTGTAAGGCCCCATTATCAGCCTGAAGTACTTTGACGAACAGGTTATGATAGATATACCTAAAGGCAAGTCTATTAAAAAGATGATCCAACACTCAATAAATGATGCTTATTGATTTTTTGGTGTAAGCAAACAGGTAGAATCAATGGCAAATTCCCCTAACCAAAAAAAAAAAAAAATGAAGAAGAAGAAGAGAGATAGAGAGAGAGAGAGAGGGGGTAAATTGAAGTGCTTTTATCTTTCTTAAATTCAAATGTTTGACTGCAATAACTTGGTTTTCCTGTACTTACCTAAAAAGGAAA
Source organism: Ficus hispida (assembly GCA_025413025.1). Classification (NCBI taxonomy): domain Eukaryota; kingdom Viridiplantae; phylum Streptophyta; class Magnoliopsida; order Rosales; family Moraceae; genus Ficus; species Ficus hispida. The sequence continues at coordinate 23,433,287 of CM046372.1, forward strand.
AAGGAAAAAAAAATTATGTTTTACATGTTTCTGGTATACCCGTTCTCACTCCTTTGAGAAGAGTTAGATATGAAAAAGCAAGCCAACAAGTAAACCATAATATACCTTAAATGGTTGACATTTTGATTTTCCAAATTTCTGAGGGTTATTCTGTTCAATTGTTAAAGAAAGAGAGACTTACGGTAATGACCATACTGTCTTGGAGCTCACATCAACTTCCTTTTCGTCTGAGTTTATGACACACTCTTGTCCAAAAGTAGGGGCTAGCAAACATGGAATTACTTCAAGCTACAGCCAGAAGAATTTCAATATCAGATATTTGTTTTTGATGCACTTGTCTTATATACGATTGATTTATACACCGGTTCAGAGCGTAAAATAACTTCAGTTAATTGGAGGAACCAAAAAGTAACCACAGAACTAATAAAAGAACAACTAATGAATTTTTAAAAGAATTAAACTAAGGTGCCATTTTGTTTAGGAATGTTCTACTATGGCGCTTGCAGGGATGTGCAAAAATGTAAAGACATGGATAACCGCAAAAACTTAGGCGAACCTCAAAGTTGGTGAAACTTAATCAGCCAGGAGAGTTTTGAATATTGATCAGAAAAGAAAGCCTCTGAACAATTTGCTGAAATATGTATTCCATCCAAGCCATTATTTGAATGGAACACTTTGGAATTTTAAACTATGAAATGCCTTATATTTTGCTAGTTATTGTTGTTGTTGTTCACATGAACTCTACCTCGTGTCGATACTTACATCATCAAAAGCTTGCAGATTGAGCCAAACATTTGTACCACTCATAAGAGATACTTGCCGCTCTGATGTGTCTCCTCCAAAAATGACAAAAACTTTATGAACACCTTCACATTTTGGAGCTGCCTCGCTAAGCAGTGAGGATGTTGATCTTTCAGGAAAATGATCTGATGCACTACTGACAGATGCAAGCTCAGGAAACCGTGAGCAGGCATGGTAGATTATGCTGCGAAGAATGTTCGAATGAGAAAATCCAACCTGGATAGTTTTCAACGTCAGATTAGTGAGACGAAAAATTCAGACAATAAGTACTACAAGGATGAAAATTTAGGAACAAATTTTCTTCGACAACAATGATCTAATCAGAATAACATGCATTTTCCCTTTGAGATTCATATCAAGAGTTATGAACTAAAGAAGTTTTCTTAACCTTAGATATGGAAATGTAAGAATTAGAGCAAGCACAGAAAATGGGGGAATCTGTTGGCATTGAATGAGAGAAGATTGAATGAAAATAATCAGAAATTACAACAACTTTCGATGACAATCAACTAAATTTGGAGTACCTTAGAAGCTTGTTGAAATAAAAAGCTAGTCTGCTCCATTCCACTAATCTGAAACACACAACAAAATGTAGTTAAGAACATCTCGGGAAAATTAATTACGAATAATCAAACACCTATCTTACCAGGTTAATGTCAGTAAATACTACTGTACCCAGTTGAGTCTTTCCAAATTTATTTTCTGCTGATGATGACATGCGAAAAGAATCAGGCAAAAACCACCCATCAATTCGTGCAAAATCACGCAAACCAAGTTGTTGGAATAATAGAGACGCTCCCTCTCGGATACTTTCAATGACGTCTATGGAAAAACGTGGTGGAGTATGATAAGCAACCTGTTTGGATGCAAGAACCCAGGAATTAGAGAGATGATGAGCAGTAAGACAAGCGGAATTAACTACAAAGTTCATGGTTGAAGATATCATAAATATCCTGTGAACACTATCCTAATAGACTAGAACAAATTATCTATTTGTGAAGATATGCAATAACTTGTTGACACATAGAGTTTGTGTGACATGCATGTAAAATCAGAAGACAAGATAGACTTTTGCTTTACCTGTTGTGTCGGGAGATACTTCCTTCGGTAATTGAAAATTGCATCCTTCTCTCTAACATCAACTTTACCTTGGAATTGAAGCTCCACCTTCTCATTGAAAGCACATTGTTAATTGGAAATAATCATTGGACAAAATTAATTGTGAACGTAGCTGAACTTTTTCTTTACAATGTGCAATAGTTCAGGAAGTAAATTTTATTGGCACATCAAGTAAAATGATTCAATCATCCAAATCCTATGCCAGAAATTGTATTATATTCCAGATTCAACTAAAGAAAATTACAGCCGTACTAACCAGAAGGTAACAACTACAAAGCTAATTTCTGGGACCCTAAATAGCAGGATATTTGGGCAAGGATAAGTCACTATTTCAAAACTGTGTTTTCAAGTGTCAAAATAAACCATAAAAGATAACTATATATATATATATATATATATATATGTAGATATATATATATATATAGCACTCCAGACACTTATCAAGTAACGACCCATCCAAAACTTAAGAGAGGAGTTTTCCTAACCACCTGACAACACCATTAAGGATAACATCAGTTTTTTCAGAAAATACAGGTGGCTGACAAGTTAATTAATAGCTAAGTCATGATTCAATTGACTGATGAAGCTCCATGAAACTTTCACGAAGCCTACTAAAATTATTAAGTTCAACAAGTGCTTTACGAATACTATCAATTAATGTTCATATGTTTGTCAAAAGTTTAGTCCTTTATACATTTGTTAATTGGTAAAGCATGCAGTTTTTACTTTACAGTTAAGTTGAGCAAATGAAATCTTAAGCACACATACCTCAGTTGGCAGTAGTACAACAGGATGGCAATCTAAACCAGACCCCACATCAAGGACAATGGCCGTGAATTCACTCCCTCCTTCAAGAAATACTTCAATAAGGACTTTATCATCGATTCCCTTGCAAATGTGAAATGGTCAAGAATTTCGTGAGAAAATAGTTATCCGGCCATTAACTTTGCGTCATTTATCACCTTCATTAACAAGCATTCATTCTGCACTTTCATCAAAATCTAATGAAACTTTATCACGCCCCTAAAATGTAATTTTAATAACAACAAGTACCTCCGATATGATTGCCTTGGCGCTTTTAAGAGAATCAGCCACACCATATGCAACTTTAACACCAATGCTAGAACCTGCCCTTGTTGGTTTTACCTGGAATAATATCATAAAGAAGGATAAAAACTCTGTACAGGTTGAACAGCTATTTCATTTGAGTTTCTCTTTAATCAAAACAGTAAAATGTGCCTCACCACAACTTTTCCGGAATTAGAGTCCAGCTGATTAGCGGAAAACCACTTTGAAAGTTCAGATTCATTTGCTTCACTGCTCTGCATGGCATTTAAGTGGAGCAATAATTCAATAAACATAATCTCAATTAGTCACGCGGAAGGCCACAACCACCCTCCCCGTTGCAACAGACATATCCACGGATGAAAAAGATGTACATAAGTTACATAATGACAAGATCCAACACAATTGAGACAATACCTGCACTAGAAAACTAGGTACTGTGACAAATCCTCGTCTGCTGAGCTCCAATGAGGCATTATACTGACAATAAATTTGAAACCAAATGTTTGTCGTCAAGACATTCTTGTTCAAATCTCACAACATTGTGGCACATCTTATTATGTTATTGATCGTATAATGCTTCAACACAAATCATTGGCCTCACTCCTGGACAATTGTACTTTGGAAAATAAGGTACGACGCACCTAAATTAAACCACATGCAACTTGCAGTCTAAACTAGGATCCAAAATTTGATCAGGATGCGGCCAACTGATACCAAGTAATATTAATGCTACTCGGAGGTGAAAATGCAGAATGAATTCAAATTGGAATGAACTATCTCAATACAGCTACAAAGGACTAATGAAGTCTAATGTGCCATGACAGGACTTAAATACAGGTCAACCGTCAATGACTCAATGTAAACATTAGGTGGTAATCAAGTCTTCATTAGATCGAGGTACAAGTTAGCCTTACTTTGTCAAATGCTTGACGACATGCACTTGATCCGGTGCCAACAAAAGGAATATTATATTTTTCCAATAGCTCCTGAAACATACATGTTTCCATAATAAGAAACTACAATAATTCATAATCCCGTAAAACGGAAAAAGCAAAGCTTAAAATAAGCACTGAGAAAAACAGAAATATCTGCATGAGACGTTATCAAAGTTTATAAAGAGTTACACTATTTCATACCTGAATGCCGCCATCTTCACCAAATTGACCATGTATAACGGGGAATACTATGTCCACTGAGGCAGCCAGATGTTCTGCAAAATCAGACAAAGACTTGAAGCCTTGGGCAAGGCTGCACATAAATCAAATTAGCAATCTCAACATCTCTAGTCAGAACACAAGTGAATTTCAAAGTCTAGAACAGCTATCGATACCTTTCAAGTTTAAAATCAAAATCTGCGGGAGTGTTTGAGTACACCTGAAATAGATAAAGAAAGGAAAATAAGGAAATATTAAAAAATCATGACAAATTTCCTAGCATGCTATTTTCTGATTCAAATATATATCCAGAGCTAGAAAACAGTCAAGAAAACAAGAGAAACAATAACCAATAGTCATTCTAACCAAATTCGTTGGCCAAGACTCAAACTACAACGAGAAATTGTTTACAAAATTTCACATATTAACAACTTCCTCCAAGGAAATTCAATAAGCACTAAAAATCTAATGCTAACAGCTGAACATCTAAACCGAATCAAGAAATTTCGAAAGGTAAATTCAATATCAAAAAATAATCAAGCAAATGAAAAGGCAAAGGTAAGTTGTTGCAAATTAAGGAACAACTCTTCTTGAATCCAAAAACATTTGATATAAAGACTAATTTTTTAGCTAAATCATAAACAGCGATAGCCTAAAATTATAATGACCTCATAAACTCTACAATCTAGAACGTCCAGGCAAACTTTGACTAAAAACACCTTTGCCGGTACAAACAGGAGCACCAAAATGTCTACTCTCAACAAATCTTTCCAAACTACAATCGTACAAAATATATATATATATATATATATATATATATATATATAGAATGCATATAAATAAACAGAGAGAGAACAGATGAACAAACCTGAGCGGAAGATATTGCATACGCATTAAAATTACAATCAATGTAATAGCAGTAGACGTGCAAATCATCTCCCTGTTGGCCCAAAAACAGGTAACCGATTGTCATCTACCGCAAATATGATTAAGTTTTCGGTACCACTAAACATATTCCCTATGACAAATCGCGTTAAAAACCTCCCCAGAAGTTGTAACACATTTCTTTAAACGCGGCATTGGAATAAAACATGGGAGAGATTTTTGTTCTTTTCTCTTTAAATTAAACCAGAATTTTCGCTTCTCTTGGTAAATAGCATTAGAATCAATTTCCTTACTTCCAATTCTTTTGAGCTCCGTTACCCTTTAGCATTCGAATTTCATAAAACAACTTTCGTAGTTTCTAATTTCCTTACTTTCAATTCTTTAGAACTTCGTTTTAAATTAGCGTTAAAACAAAGTTCTAAGCAGCATAAATGTTATAAAAAGAAGGTGGTTTTTTTTGCTAAATGACCTTTTTTTTTTTTTAGTATGTTTTTTAATAAATAGCTTAAATTTTTAAAAATTAATTAAAAAGTTTATGCTTTTAAAAATTATTTAAAATATATTTTTTTAATTATTAATTAATTATTTATTATTATTAATTAATTACTAATCAATTTTAGTACGACCATTGATTAATATAACTCATAAATTTTGCGATTAGTCCGTCATGATTAACTTTGACTAAATCACTGGAGAATACAATGCGACAACCTCCTAAATTGGGGAGTACAAGTAAAAAATTAACCAAATCTATTTTCTCCTCCACTTTCTCAGAAGCCGAACAGCCGAACAGCCAAAAAGAAAATTCAGGTATCGTTACCTGTATGTGATCAAGAACTGATCTCGCGGAGTTGAGAGAAATCCCGCGCTCCGCAGAAGGACCACCGCAGACGACGCCAACTCTCAGCACTCCGCCTCTCTCTTTCCCTTTCCTCTCCCCTTCTCTCTCAACCTTCACTACCTCCGTCACGGCAGCGCGTGGAGCTCCGACGCCGCGCGTTGTCGTCGTCGTCGACGAGAGCGATAAATTGGTGGTTCTTGCCTCGCGCGCTGTCGGAACTCCCAACCTCGGGGAACGCACTGCTCCGGCGACGGCGACGTTGTTCTGGTCGGCAGGAAGCATGGCGAGGTTGGAAGAGGGTGCGATCGACGACATAGAAATGAGTAATCAGAGTTTGTTGAAGAGTTTTTTTGGGTATCTGAGAAGCGAGACTGAGCTCAGAGCTGACAGGTACATAAATAAACAACAACTTTTTAATTATTATTATTATTATTCATTTCTTAAAATGGGTTTTCGAGCGGCAGAGAGAGAAATTTGGAGGGGGGAGCTGTTCTTTTATTCGGTTGGCCGTTGGTGTTGTTCTTTTGCGAGTAATGGATTAGATATGTTTCTATAACATCTATAAAAGGATCGGATTTTAATTACGAATAATATATGTACATGTTATGTTTTTTCTTCTTCTCCGATTATTTACTGACACCTGTTTATTTATAATTAATTTTTATTATTTTTTATAATAATTGATTTGAGTATTTAAATGTTTAGTTTGATTGTTATTTTCTAAAATAAAGACAACTAAAAACCTAGTTGACTGTCTGTGATGGGCCCCACGATAATTTAATTTTTCTAATTATAAGCATTATTTTCTAAAGTTAAAACAACATTAAACCTCGACGGCAGTGTGTGGTGGGTCCCACAGATTATATGTGTGGTCGCTTCTCACAACTCTCTCTCTCTCTCTCTGAGCTATTCGACATTGTAGCCACTGGGTCCCAATCTCTCTCTCTAAAGTGTTGTTTTACATGTCTGATTTCTTCTTCCTTACACGTATTCGTATTATAAATGAGTTTGAATTGAATTTTTTAAATTAAAATAATAAATTTTATTAATTTTTTAAATAAATAAAAAAAATTTAAAAAAAGATAAAAAAAATTTTTAAAAAAATAAAATTTAAATTTAAAAAATTAAATTTAAATTTGATTTTCAAACAAGCTCACAGGCTTTCTTTAATGAAAGGTTTCCAAGAACAGGCACTTTATTTATCCTCAAGTCTTCTACCCTCCGTCCACGCTCAGGCTCCCCATCTCCTTTGCGTAGAAATTGTCTATCAAATATTTAACTTTTTTTCGTACAAAAGCAAATTAAAAAACAAAAATTGAATGTGTCATGATTTATAAATTTACTTTATAATCGGTCTATCAATTTTTTTTCCATAAAATATTCATACAACACTACAAAATTTTTTTAATTTAAAAAAAAGATAAATTTATAATAAAGTTTCGTTTATAAATCTTAACAGTAAAATTTATTTTTAAACTATTAAAATGTAATGAAACGATTGAAATATTATTTATGTATGATACTTATAATATATATTATCTCATATTAGTATAAACTAAATAAATTAAAAATAATATATAAAAAATAAATTAAAAAAAATTGATAAAACACCAATTTCCTCCCCAGTCACCGGTAACACTCCCCGGCCAAAGACCCCCTATCGACGAGCCAACCCCCTGGCCGTCGAGCCCAAGCGCCCTCCCTCTCCCAACGCCGACGAGCCCCCCTCACCCCCCTCCCCCCCGCGCTCGAGCCTAGACAACCATCCCCAAAGCCAGATCTGGTCAACATTTTTTTTCTTGGGGGGAGGGGGGGAGCGTCAGCATCATTTGGGGAGGGGGGCTCCTCGGCATCTTCGTCGGCATCAGGTGGCCGCCGGTTGACGACTTGAGAAACCATTTTTTTATAGTTTTTTTTTAATTTTTAGTATATAGTATTATGGGTTAAGATATATTATAGTTATCATATACAAGTAACATCTAAACCGTTCGATTAAATTGGGATGGTTTAAAAATGAACTCTACTGATAGAGTATATAAAAAGAATTTTATCATAATTTTACCTTATAAAAAATTTCTTTATTATAAAAATATTTAATATTGTTAGATTTAAAAGATGATGCGATATGTTTAATATAATGTTAGTGTTTAAAAATGATGCGAATAGCTAGAGGTTGCAAATAATTGTTGGGAAAATTTAGAAGCTTTAGAACATCTTTGTCGCCTCGACGATTTTGGAAATCAGGAAAGAAGCGCAGGGAACAAAAGCTAAATATGCTAAAAGACAAAAACAAATAAAAAGCATTACGTTTCTAGCAAAAATAAAAATAAAAATAAAAATAAAAATAAACCGAATTTGTTGTAATCTATAACCTCTTTCTTACTAGGTTAATTTTCAAAAATTTCAATTATTATACTATCATTATTTGACGTGTCTAATTGGTAACTAAATTTTAAGATTTCATTGTTTAGTTTGATTCCTATACCATTAGCGACCCAAAAAAAAAAAAAAAAAAAAAAAAAAAAAGCTTAGTTTCATATATACAAGTGTAATATATATAGAAGAGACCATCTTTTTCCATTCGTACGTTTTTTTTTTTTTAACACGTGTTCTGTTTCTGCAAGCTTCCCCTGTTATTTGTTTTTGTTTCCTTCGAAACTCTCTGCGTCTTCTTTTTCTTTCATTTTTTTTTTCCAGGAATATATCATCTCGTAAAACCCAATTACAATCTTCGTTTGGTTACTTGATTTGCTGAAAAACCATTAACTTACACACACTACTCTCTCTCTATATTTGTTTTCTTTTTCTCTTTTAGAGTGAGAAAATAAAAGGAAAAAAAAAAATTTTAGGTAGTACTTTCACTGTATCTATATATTATTAGTTTTTTTGCCAAGCTTTTTTTATTTTGTGTAAGGGTTAGTTTGGAGTTAAAGTTTAAATCTAAATTTTTCAATTAAATTTTTATTTTTTTCTGAAAAATTTTTTTGTCTTTTCTGAAAAAATCAATAAAAATTACTATTGAAACTTAAAAATCTTAACTCAAACTCAAACACCAAACACCCCATAAGTGGGCATACCTGTCAGTGGGTTCATTTCGTTTCAATAACCTTCTTAGGGAGTAACCAAATTGTCCTGTAATTTCTCGGGTTTCTTCAAGTTTTTGTGAGGTTTCGTTTTTGCCAGATTTAGGATACGATTTTACTCATATTTAAGTCTCATAGTTTACTTGTTTTGTTTTGTTTTTTGGTTATTTGTTTTTTTTTTTTAAACCTAGATAGAGATTATGCTAAATATGCACATATACTATAAATTTTTATACTTATATTATGTGAATTACTTGTATATAGTTTAAGAATAGACCTAAAAAAAAAACTGTTGCACGTGCATTCACTACTAGTTTTAATAAATGGTGTAAATTTTTAAATATCAGTTAAAATATCTAAATTTTTAAAAATTAGATAAAAGTTTGTATTTTTAGAATAGTTAATTAATTTTTTTAAATAATCAATCATTGATTGATCATATTATATAGTTAGTCACTGATTAATCATCAGTAAATCATTAATTAATTATTGATAAATCACTAATTAACCATAATATATAGCAACAATTATTGTAGTCAATCATTAATTGACCACAACAAAAATCAACAATTTTCTAATCATTTATGGATTAGTTATACTAAATACTAAATTGACCATTTTTTTAAAATGATTAATTAATGATCGACAATATAACACAATTAATTTGGTCAATTAATTATTGACTTAAGGTCAATCAGATTGACCATAACGTAAATCGCTAAATTTCATAGTCAATCATTGATTAATCATTAGTCAATTACTAAATTCACCAAATTTTAATGGTCAATTACTGATTCACTAAATCAAAAAAAATGACAAACAATTATGTTGATAAATTAAAATAAAAAATTGAGACATCTATCACATTAAATGACAGAAAAAAGTCACCCAACCTAATTTTACTTTTTTTTTATCCACATTAAGTAGTTTTATTTTTTATTTATGTTTTTCTACGATTTCTGTTTAAGTATATAAAATTATATTTCAAAATAAAATTAATAAGTTACCAAAGGAATATTTTATAGTTTATTTTTCTAAAAGAAATTAGAAGCAATTAAATAAAATAGACGTGGTTATAAAAATATGTACAAAAGAAGTAAACAATTAAATTTAAATTAAGAATATTCAGTAAGAGGTTAGGTTCAGTTTTTTTTAATTATTTTATTATAAAAACTAATTTTATTTTATATCCCCTTATTTATTCTTCCTTTCTATACCTCTAATAATATTAAAATATATATAAATTTAAAATTAATTATTCCCTTATTTGAATTTCTTTTTATGTCCCTCTAATATTATTATAAAATACACTCAAGTAAAATGATTTTAACTGATATTGTATGATATTATAATTAAAAAGATATTTTAAATTTATATATTATGATATCATTAAAGAGACATGAATTAGATAGAAATAAGTGGACGCACGAGTCGAATTGAACTGATAAAAAACCATGTGTAGCACCTTTTTTTTTTTATCTGGCTAAAAATAGGGAAAAGGCTTTGTCAAAATATAAACTTATTCTTTTCAAGGAAAAAAAAAAGATAAACTTAATAAAATTACTAAACTATCTTGGTAGAATACCATGTCGAAAGTCCAATATAGTAGATAACATGTGTGTTCTCAAAATATTAGTTTTGGCTCCCGAACAAGAGAACAATTGTAATTTGTCTTAAATAGAGGAGTCACAACTAAAATTTTACACAAATTTTGGAGTTAAAAATCAAATTCTCAAATTATTAATTGGGATCCCTTAGTTATACTTATGCTTAACTATTATAAGTTAATTCCTTTAGTCTCATTATTATTTATTAGAACCTCCCTCGGTTTAATATGAAGATTCTTTTAGAAGTTCTATTGACTGTTGTATTACTATTTTAATTTTATTTTTTCTTAAAATGTTGAATGTCGTATTAGATAAGGAAGTTTTGTGGTTTTTTGTTTTTGTCTTCATTTGTGTGTTTGTTTTAGGAAGAATCGTTTGGGGGATGACCCCTATGACTCAAGCGAATATAACCAAATACATCTATATCTGCCAAAAAGAAAAAACAAAAAAAAGTTGAAAAAAAGAAAAGAAAACAAAACAAATCTACTTCCATTCATTAAAAAAATAATTATAAAAAGTAAAGAAAATCTATTTCCTGCATCACCACATCAACAACAATAATTTGTTAAAAAAAAAAAAGAATAATAAATTAATAGTAACAACAAGACAAAACATGGTTTTGAGCCTCTATTCAAACTACCACACCCCGATACCGAAAAATGTTTTGAGTAAGGCATTATGAAAATAAAATAAAATTAAATAGAGATATATTTATATATTTAAATTATTAAATAAGGGTAATTAAACTGTTCTAAGTAAAACCGAAGCATGATAACATATTTATAATTGTTAAATGAGTGCACAAACTTTTTTTTTTTTGATAAAGTAGAGATAAAAAATTTTGAAAATTTTAAAGAATCCTAATCCTAATCCTAACATATATAAAATAGTCAAATATCAATGTTGTTTTTTTCCTCTTTTTACAAGTGTCAACCTATGGTTTTTTCTGATATTTTTTTATTTTATTTTTTTCCTTTTTTCCCCTTCTATCTAATAGTTACATTTGTTTTTCTTTTCTTTTTATGTTTTTATGTGCAAGATTTTCTCTCTATCATCTACTTCTGAGATGCTTTTTTTTTTTTTTTAATTTTCCTTTTTTTTATCACATCATTGGTATTCATTTTAACAAACTGCTCCTTTTTTTGTTTTTTGCATGTATCAACCCATGGTTTTTTCTTGCATTTTATCATTTTTTTCCCTTGTTTTTCCCCTTTCTATCTAATGGTTACATTTGTTCATTATTTTCTTTTTTTGTTTTTCATGTGTAATATTTTCTCTCTCTCATTTACTTAAGACATGCTAAATTTTTTTTTCCTTTTTTTTTTTCTCACATTGGTATTCTTTTTAACATATTATTCTTTTTTGTTTTTCACCAAAACATACAATCCCTACTAGATAAATAAATAAATATTTTATATATTTAAAAAAATATTGGCCTCGCCTTTTTTTCCCAATTTCTAAATAATATCTATATATGTTTGTTTCCAAAAATTTTATATGTTATTTCCTGCTTTTTAACTTATTGAAGGAATGTTTGACAGAGAAAAATGAATATAATGTGAATTTTGAAAAAATGAATTTAGATTTTAAATAAAATGAATATTTTGAGTTTGAAATGATGTGACAAAACACTATTAATTTTATAAATACAAGTTAATATTATTATAGTATATTTTTACAATAATCTAAAACAAACTTTAACTTCTTTCTTGAATATCCTTTTAAAATTTTAATTTCTCTTTCATTATCTCTTTTTGTCAAATAGAACATTTATAAATACCTTTTTATTATCCTTCTACAATAATTTTGTAATATTCTATTTAAATGACTTTCATGTATATTCACTTTAAGACATTTTAAAAAATATATATTTTAACAATATTATGTTCTCCTCTCTTAAATTAAGTGGTCGTTTGATACACTATATTCGAACGAAAAAATTCATTTTGAAATAACAATATAAAATAATTCAGTGTTTGAAAGGAAGAAAAATAAGTCTAACGGGGATTTTAAGATTTTGATTTATAATGAAATGATTTTCTATTTGATATAATATATCAAAGCATACCTTTGAGCCGTATATATATGAAACACGTGTTTGAGCTAGAATAAATGATAATTTTAAAAGATTGAGTGGGGGCACGTGCTTTTATAGTAATTGTAGAGTTGCTTTAATAATACGTCAAGGTGTGTAGTTCATTACCCTTGAAAACTTCAGTTCAAATTACATGAAGGAATTTGTGCAAGCAAGTATTTTTTTTCTTTCCTGGTGTAGTCCATATTATTAAAGATGCTCTGACTTTTTAGTTTTTAAGAGAATAAGAATATTTTTATTACTTCATTCTTATTATAGAGAAATAAAGTCACCCAAACACTATTAAACTTAAATATCTTAAGGTTGGCTCGCTTAGCTGAATGTTGGTCCAACTTACTATGAAAATCTCATATCCAGTTTCCCAACCTAAAAAAAGAAAAATAAAAAAGAAAGAAAGAAAGAAAAGAAGCCGGAATTATTAAGCTTATCTTATATATTATTATAGGGAGAGGCTGTGGTAGAGCCTCTCCCAGATACCCTATTGGTAAAACTCTTTTTTTAACTCTTAGATTTTAATCGAACGGTTGATATATTATATAGGTATACTATTATTATCATAGACCTTACCTCATATAAACTTTCCCACCCCAAGTCTTTTCTGCCGCCGGCGATATTTCCGCCACCAGCATCCGATTCCGGCAACCCACCCCGACACCGGCGACTCACCCCGATGCCAGCGATCTACCTCCGGCACTTTTTCCGGCCTCCGACGACTCAATTTCTCTCTCTTTCCCCTTTCTCTCTCTTCTCTTCTCTTTCTTCCCCTCTCTCTCTTCCCCACCCCGGCTGCCCCCAGTCCCCCCCTCCCCCGCCGGCCCCCAGCCCGATGAACCCCCACCTCCGACACCCCCTCCCCCGCCCTCCCCCACCCCACGCCCCTGCCCCGCGCCCCCGCCCCGCGTCCCTCAAGATTTCACGGCTCACCGGGCTGGGGCCGGCAGGAGAGGGGGGGACTGGGGGCAACTGCGGTGGGGAAGAGAGAGAGGGGAAGAGAGAGAAGAGAGAGAAAGGGGAAGAAAGAGAGAGGGGGGTTGCCGGCGGCCGAAGTTGGGGCCGGAGGTGGGTCGCCGGGGCTGGGGTGGTCGGGGCCGTCTGGGCTGAGGGGCTGGGGTGGGGATAGAGAGAGGGGAAGAGAGAAGAGAAGAGAGAGAAAGGGGCGCCGGCGACTGGAAAAAGTACCGGAGGTGGGTCGCCGGCGGTGGACAAGTCACCGATGGCGGAGAAGACTTAGGGTGGGAAAGTTTATATGAGGTAAGGTCTATGATAACAATGATATATCAACCGTTTGATTAAAATCTAACGGTTAAAAAAGGAGCTCTACCGATAGGGTATCTGGGAGAGGCTCTACCACAGCCTCTCCCATTATTATAATATAAAGCTCAAGTTTTTTATTATTCAAAATTTTGGTATTTTTATTTTGTCCTTTTGTGGGTTATTTTCAATTTTTTCCCTTTTTTTTTTTTATGAAATAGTTTGATACTTTTTACTTTTTAGTGCAATAATTTTTTATTGTTATTCTTTTCTTTGGATTGAAAAGTTTTTTACTTGTTTTATTTTTATGTGTTACTTTTTTTTTTTTTTTTTTTTGCATCTTTCGCTCTTAACTTTTTGAAAAATACTTCAAATTTACTCATTTTATTTGGAAATTTTATATCTACATTCTTTTTAAATAAAAAAGATTTAAAAAAATTATATATATGTGTAACAAACTAAATTCACGTGAAACACACAAATACAACTAGTTATCATGAAAAGAGATAAGAACTTTTTCGACTGGTGTGGACTAGTGAGCGCGCACTTCCGCTTTCCCTTTACTAGTAAAAGGTCACATTTTTTACTTTAAAAAAATGTTTATTTTCTATTGACATAATGTGTTAAATGATTTGGCTAAGTAAATATACAATATTCCCTTCAAAAGAAACAAACAAATTGAAGAAAAATTTGAACATCATAGATGACACGAGTACTGTACTTAAACTATTCTAAGGTTCTTTTATATATGAGAGCAAGAAGAAAAGAACATGCAATATTATGACAAAATGCTAATGACCAAGAGCTTGGATTCGAGTATAATTTGCCTCCCAAATTCATATTTTTGTTTGTCTTGTTTGTCGCTTCAAGTATCCAAATTTGTCAATATTTAACAACTACTAACAATTTTTATTACACCCAAGGGGATGGATAGGTTGTCAAAGGAGTGGATATCTCTACTAGATTTCTCCCCTTTGTATATCCGGGTTCGATTCTCATTATCTTACCTTAGGCCTCATTCTAGCTTCGGCTATTAAAGCATGGTTTTGTGATATCAGGATAGGTCCCGGGTGGACGATTGAGAGAAACTAGTATAAAGAACATGTCTCTGTCATATCTAGGAAAATAAATTCTTACCTCTGGGGCTGAAAACCTGAAAATGATGGGATCATCCCCATATCCTTTATTCACAAAAAAAAAAAAATTATTGAAAAAAAATAATAAGAAAAGAAAACTCAACCTTACACAGGTTGTTTGACGCTCTTTTTGGCGTATATGCTTTTCTTTAGACTGATTTTTTCATAGATATCGTGCTAAGATCAAATTGCGGGTTATGATGATTTGATTTTTCGAGGCCGAAATATATTTTAAAATTTATTCATAATATCATCTCACACATTTATTATATAAATTTTCAATTGATTACCTATTGATAATAATTATTTATGGGACTCGTCAATCTTTCACACAACGAATAATCGATTATATGGTGATAGATCCTCCAAGGCTTCTAAACTAAAGGCCTTTCACGTTATTCTATTATCCTTTGAATAAGTGGCGTCTGCACACTGAGGCTTTTATCAGTTTTATCCTTCCAATCCTTAATAGCAAATGTTTTCTTCAATCTTAAGGAGAGAGACAAACAATCCTTAACAGAGGCAAAAATGAATCTAATCTAAAACCTCGTTTGGTGAATGAGTTTAACTCAAATTTTTTATCTCAGTTTTTGTCTTTTTCTGAAAAGTCAATAAAAATTATAACTAATTTTTAAAAAGTCAACCAACTCAAACTTAAAAATTTTAACTCAAACCATTTTGCTCAACTGGGCATAAGATACATATATTCGAGACTTGTTATGGCACTAGGTCAAGAGTTGGATTGATGTAAAATTACATCCCGGCCTACATTAATTGGAACACGCCTACTCCCCTCGGGCAAGTAGGCGCACACATGAAGAAAACGTGTGGCATAACCACGTGCCACGTGTCATCCACATATTGCATCTTACTGTGCAGTTTCTTTCAATTAATTTCCACCCTATGTATTGCCATTAATTAATGGGGACTTCTGATAAATACCATAAAATTATGTATTAGATTGATTTTTGTTACACGTGAAAAAACTCTTATTAAAAAAATATCATTGATGACATTCTAATTATTTATTAATTAATTATTTTAAAATTCTAATTATGATTATTAATTGATATTTTTATGTAATCACCTAGTTATCAATTGGTAACCACTTGGTTTCAACTTGATAATTATCTGGTTACCAGTTGGTTATTGACTGTCGATGAGTTTTTGATTGTAACCATGTTCTCGACAATTAATTAGTTGCTCATCAAATGGTAACCAGCTTGTTACCAACTGCTAGTGATTTTCGATCGGTAGCCACTAATGCCTTCAACTGGTAACCAATTGGTTAACAAATAGTTACCAGTTGATTACTAAATAATTATCAGTTGGTCACCAAGCAGTTATCAATCGAAAATTTGAAAACCAACTAAATACTAATTGGTAATCAAAAAATTCCCATTTCATCAGAATTTCTGAGTTCCATCACCGGAATGCTCCAAACAACACCATTTTTTATCATTTAAACACGAAACATACGTTATAATTATTTATTTATTTAATTATTTTAAAATTCCAATTATTATTATTAATTGGAATTTTTATGTAACTACCTAGTTATCAATTGGTAACCACTTGGTTACAACTTGATAGTTACCTGGTTACCAGTTAGTTACTAACTGCCAATGAGTTTTCGATTGTAACCATCTTTGTCGACAATTAATTAATTGCTCATCAAATGGTAACCAGCTGGTTACTAACTGCTAGTGATTTTCGATCAGTAGCCACTAGTACCTCCGGCTGTTAACCAAATGGTTAACAAATAGTTATCAGTTGATTACCAAATAATTATCGGTTGGTCACCAAGTAGTTACCGATCGGAAACTTGAACTAAATACTAATTGATAACAAAAAAATTCCCGTTTCGTAAGAATTTCTGAGTTCCATAACCGAAATGTTCCAAACAGCACCATATTTTATCATTTAAACACGAAACAATTCAACAAAAAAATCAGTTAAATTTAACAAAAATCATAAATAGATATTAGTATTTAAAATCATAATGATTTTTCAACAGATTTTATCACCAAAATAATGACAAAAAAATTTCACAAATTCATTAAAATTTACCAAAATCCAGAAAACCTCCAAGAAACAAACACCAAAATCAATTAACCAGAAAAAAAAAATTGCCTCACAATGCGGAGATCTCGGTGGGAGATCTACCTCCTAAGGAGCTACCGACCGAGAACAAAGCTCGGCAGAAAGTTCAGAGCTGGCAGCGTCGCAATCATCGAGAAAAGAGAACGGATCTCCGGGGATTGCATCAGGGTGAAGACGGACGTCTGGTTCGGCTTGCATGGAGAAAATCCTCCACTCATCGCCTTCTGTGCTGGAGATCAAGAGAAGGAGGTTTGACGGAGGTCCGGTCCGGCTTGTATGGAGGAAAACCGCTGTCGCCTTCACTGTGCTGGAGATCGGCGGCGTGGAAGGCGATTAGAGTGATGACAATCGGAGAGAAAACGGGCGTCGGAGATCGGAAGTGAGGAGAAAGTGAGGGAAGAGAGAAAAAGGGAAGAGAGAAAGGGAGAGGGGGTGGAGGAAGAGAGAGAAAGAGATAGAGAGAGTGTGAAATGGAGAAAGTGTGAGCTCGACATTGTCATTGGTTTTGGTATTATGCTCAGACATTGAAGTGTTAGTGTTGTGAGAGTCCCCTTCCAGAGTCGCCTTTATCTTTTTTGGCTTTGGATGGAGCAATGAATCCTAGTCTAGCCTCCCCAGTGAAGTCGCGAAATGATGGGGGTCTTTTGTAGTGGTTGTGCTGACATGGATGGTAGGTGTTCGTGGCCTCCTTCAGTTGGTCTAGCTGGCATCTAGTTGGCGTCAAGGAAATGTGCCGCCAGAGGTGCCGTGAGCTACATCGGGAGATCGGACACCCAAACAATCAGTAGGTGTGTTCGTAGTACTCTCTCTTGCAAGTCATAATGTTAGCCCCTGCTAGGATGAGCTAAACCTGGATGACCCTAAGAAAGATGATTCCAAGGACGACACCCGTTATGATTTCAGCCCTGTACGGATGAAGACTCCTCACTAAAATGGATCTTGAGATGACCATATGATGTGGGAAAGGAGCATAAATAGTTTGTGGAGAGATGTTTTTGGTGAATAGAAGGTTTGTTCGATGCTTAGTATGTGGGTTTGGACCTGTAGTCTTGTTATAAGTAGTCAGTGAGGTCTGAAATGTAGAGTGCCTAAGGGTGGCTCTGTACTTCAGGTGTTCCGCAGTCACAGGAATTATCTAGTTAGAGAGGGTCCTCCCTCTTAGCTGTGAATAGTAAATAAAATGTGAGGCATATGGTATCTAATAGCATTTAAGAGGAGGATGACGATATATTCTAGAGTAAGAATGAATGGTATTGAAGTGATTGTATACTTTGGAACATCTATTCCATAGCTTCTCCACCGTCGAAGTTGTCGTCGGATGTTATGGTGTATTGAAGAGAGTTTCCTTTCTTGACCATTTGTGGTGAGTGAAGAATTAGTGAGGGAAATGCTACTCTTGTGATGGTTCCATGCTTCAGGTGCACCTCTGTTAGGGAGTCACCTGAGGTAGAAAGTGCTTCCTCTCTTAGCCATGAATGGTGAATAAAAAGTGAGGGCGATGGTTGCTATCAGAGATGAGAAAGTTAAAGGATCTGATGGCTTTTGATTGCTTGTTTTGGAGTGTAAATAGTAGGGGTATTTATAGGCTAGTGATGAGTTTGGAACAACTAAGAGCTTCTAATTTGGCTGGTAGAGTTTTCCTTTGAAGCTCATAATTAGGGAGTCCTTTTGCCATAGTTGCTTAGTTTTTCAAATATGGTAAGTTCCAGAGGTGGGAGAACTCTTTCACAGGCCATTTGAATATGGTTAAAGTGGATTTGTCTTCATAAGAGACACCTAGAAAAGGTAGTTGAGTGGTTGTTCTGCTACCTTGGGTGGACTTTTTTAGGTGGTCCATTAGTGAAATATATTTTTAGCAAGAGATATTTTGCTTAATTGGTGAATATCTGATACCTGCAACAAAATATTATTAAAACTCCTATCTAAAGGGAAAAAAATGATAATATTATGGGAATATTCCTTGGGCTTCTATGTGGTTTAATGATCTTATTTAGGTTTTATTTGGACTAATGGAACTAAACTAAGTATTTTGGGGTAATTTAAGTTTCTCCGCAACCTATATTATTCTAATTTTTCATAGGCTCAAAGACTCCAAAATTAGTCAAAAGTCTAATTAGACCGAATAAATGGACTCATTCATGTTATTTAACTTTCTAAACCACAGCCCACTCAAAAATCCCCAAAACGTGGCTTGAGTCCACGTACCACTTTTGGCCCACATTACAAGATATGGATTAAGCCTGACCCATGTCAAATTTCGGGCATGAACAGTTATCATTGAAGTTCATCACCAAAAAGAAATATCTACTCATCTATATCATTCTTTTTCTCAACTTGTAAGTCCTCAATTTTGATAGATAAAATTTAAAATATATATTTTTTAATGTATTACATAATCAATCACAACTTTCTTAATTTATTTTTTTTCTTTAAAATCTTATATAATTTATTTTAGATATGTACGACCAAATACTTTTTTCCCTACTATGTTATATATATATATATATATATTTTTTTTTTTTTCTAATAAGATGCATAAAAATTATATTCTGTTTACTATTCCTATGTATATTTTAATTATTTTTAGATAAGTTACATAATATATACACCGTTATGAGATCTCACTCGTACATAGCACGTTTTCAAACTTGTATTGTAAAAAAAAAAAACCAAAAATGAGATGATGAACAATATTATAGTGTAAGATGTCAGGAAAGAAAATGTGACACATGGATCAATATAATTCATTGGATTAAACTAAATAAAAAAGAAAAACTTCTTGACCATTGGATTTTAGGTTGAAAGAACAAAAAATTGCAACTTCATTCTCCTTTCTATATATACTAGTTCAAAAGTATGTGCATCATCATTCATCATGTGCCATGCATGTGATTTGACGTATTTTAAAATTTATGTAAATAAGAAAAAATATTTAAGTCGACAAAAAAAAAAAACCGATAAAATACCTGAAAATGAAAAAAAAAAGACATGAAAAAGAGTAAAAAGATTAAATGGCTAAGATGTTAAGAATAAACCTATACAAAGAAAGTACTAAAATGTTATAAAATATATTTTTAAAATATATATAATAAATATTTATACTATTAGGGTGTTTGGTGTGTAAGTTTGAGTTAAGATTTTTAAGTTTAAATAGTAAATTATGTTGACTTTTCAGAAAAGACAAAAAACTTTTGGGGAAAAAGACAAAAAAAAGTTTAAAATGATTAGTTTAAAATGTCTAACCAAACAAAATATCTTTGTTTGATAAATTAATTGAAGATGAAATTTTTAAATTGGATTTGAATGATTTTTTAAAAATTAATTATAAATTTTATTAACTTTTTTAAAAAAATAAAAATTAATATGAAAAAGTATAATTTAACTGAAGTTAAACTTAAATATCAAATAAAAATCGAGAAAAAATCTTTTATTTTATTTTTCTCTCTCCTCTCTCTCTCTCTCTCTCTCTCACTTCATACTTTCTTTTTCTTCAATCTCTCCCCCTCCCTTGCCTTTGAATAAAAAAAAAAAACTCCATCCCACTCACCTCTCTCTCTCTCTCTGCCCCCTCCCTTCCGTCAAACAAAAGTACTCCCTCCACTCACTCTCTCTCTCTCTCTCTCTCTCCCATTTTGTCTCTCCCACTCTCTCCCTCTCTCTCTTCCCCTCCATCCCTCCCTCGCCTCCCCGTGTGTCAGCTACACAGCAGCCAAAAAAAAAAAAAAAAAAAAACCCCAAAACGTGCGGTTCAACCAAAATGCGCGTTTTGGACTAAAGCTGGTGAACAGGAGCTCATTTTGAGCTTTCTTCTACAACTCACGTTTTGGACGAAAGTTGGTGAACAGAAACTCATTTTGAGCTTTCTTATAAATGTAATGATTAGAGGAGGTCGAGACTTTGGAAATGTCAGCATAATTGTGTGATCTGTATGGAAGACTTGTTGCCTTACACATCCGGGCCATTGGGTCTGGGATGTGATGACGACAATGCCCAACGTGAATATTGATCACTAAGAGGGTTTTTCTTTTTTTTCTTTTTGTTTTTTTTTTTTTGGGAAATTACTGAGAGTCGTATTTACATATACTATACATGTATATTTTATATTATTTAAAACTAAATTTTAGTTTCGGTATTAGAGATCGATGGATGTGATTAGTATTTTTCAGCCGCTATTGATTAGCACAGCTCGAGTTGCGTAATGATCATTGAAATACGACAATAGTACGAATTTGCATTATAGTAATATAGTGCACGATTATTAATTAATACCATACAATTTTATTAATGATCATTCACCAAAAAATTTAATTAATGATCCTTTTAATTTCCTTTTGGTTCTTTATGTTAATACTTTCCTTTTCACTTATTTCTTAAGCAAATTGATAAAATCAAACAATCTCTGGTCATGTCTTGTATGGTATGTGAATTTAGTTAAATGTTGAAGTCGGTTAATACTTTGCAGAAAAGTATATATAACGGCAGATTTTATTTGCCATTTTAAGTATAAAGTGAACACTGTAATCAAATCATTTTTTCTGTTTCTTCTCCTTAATTTCCCCACATATAGATCGGGTATATTGTTAATGGTTGTGATTGTCTAATTGTAATTTTTCCATTAGAATGTTAATTTATCTTCGTTTAAAATTTTTTATAATTACTTTGCTATATATATATATATATATATGTGTGTGTATGTGTGTTTGAGTGTGCGTGTTTAAAACCACCAATAAAATTCATCGACAAATTCTATTCCAAATGTTAAAAATTAATCAGAATAAAATTAATATTAGGATTAGTTATTAAGATATATTTTTCTTTAGTATTTGATTTTGAATATAGATTGATGTTTATTTTTAGAATTATTTAGGATATTTTTGAATTAAGTTACTCTTATCTTTTTGTTAGTTTAGATTTTTATTAAAGCTCAATCATTGTAATTTATTGAGAAGAAAGTTGATTAATAATTAATTATATTTTGTTTGCAATTAAAATATTGTTAACCTTTTTTTTTTTTTTCCTCTCTGTTTTACATTGGGCATCTCTTACACCAGAAATATATATATATATATATATATATATGATATCTCCATACATAGTTTAAAATTTAAATTAGCTTGGGGTAACCATACATCATATAATTAAATTTCTTTTGATAGTCTCAATGTTGAAAAACATGTAGCATTTTCAATTTACTTAGAAGGATTCATCTTCCCATATGTTTTGTCTCATGCAACCACACAAGAATGCAATATTTGGAATGTTAAGGCAACATTTATGATTCAAGTAGCGCTAGGGACGTCAGTTATAAGATTAATTTTAAGTATCAATTTACTTGATAGTAAGTTATCTTTTTACTGATAAATATATAATTTATGTTGGTAGATAAATATAGGGATTATTAGTGTCTCTAACATTATTCTTATGATATATATCATCTTCTAGAATTTTGACTAATCACCGTCATCATCATGTTGATTAAATTAATACTATAGTAAGGCTTACATGAATCCTAATTATGGCTTATGCCTTAACTCACTCTTAACTTTTAGTTCATATCTGCTATAGATAGGATCTGAGTTCTTACTATTAGCACTTTGCAGAACTTCTCATATTGAATTTACTCAAAAATAGCCTTTTCCAATTACCCTCACTATTAGGATTGTGGACTCCCATATCATGCATAGCTGTATACAACCTGTATTTAGAGATACTTTAAGCAAAATCAATTGGAAAACTTAGGTAATTAGATAACTTTTAAATACTTATTAAAGTAAATGGCCGATTTTTTTTTAATTATTTAGCAAAGTGATCATTATTAGTGATTGACCATAGTCAATTAGGATTGGCCAATCGCTGCTTAGTCAGTGGTAAACTAGATTGATTGATCCATCTTTTTTTTTTTTTTTTTAAATATCATTTTCTTAATTTTACATAACTTCGGCCATTTGATTTAAAAAAAAATCTTTAAAAAAGGTGGTTTACCCACAAATCTCAATCAATAAGTGATTTCTTATTATAAAGTTTGACATCAGTCATATATTGTTGTGTTTTTGTTGGTCTTGTTTACATCATTTCCAGATCTCTTCATTGAGCAAAACACCATCCTGTTAACGTGTAAATTCTCTCCGTGTCATTCACCAACCAAAAATGTAAATTAAAAAAAAAAAAATCTCTGTCTCTCCAAATTCAGACCAGAATTCGTCTTTCTATTTGTAGGCTGAAAATTTTTATTCCACAAGTTATTAAACACTTGCAAAGAGGCAAATAAAAAATTTCCTGCATAAGAGAGCAGCCTTCGATAGCGTGGATTAACCGACAACTTGGTACCAAAGAATCATCGGTAATACCGTTAGCAGCCGTTGGATTACCCGCCAAGATTTCATAAGCGATGTTGTAGTCAAGCTAGGTAAGGACAAAGCAAGAACATTGTGAAAACAATAGCCACATAGTTCAAAGATCAACTGCAAACAAAAGGAGGAAAAAGTCCATATATGTCGTAATCGAAACCTCAATTTTTCTTGAATTTAAGACTAGAGTGCACTTGTGAGAGCCAAAATGGATTTAATCTGAAAAATGACAAGAAAGATACCATCGTTAATTACATCAGAGGAAACTCCAACAATGCCAAAAGATTCTTACTCAATGACAGCTTCTTCTCATAATCAAAAACTAATTTTATTCCACAAGAAAGATAATGAAGACAAGAAAAACATGTAGTACGAAAAATGCCGGCCAAGGAATAAAACATTTAAGAGACAACTTGTCGTGAGAAGCAAAACTCAGATGCACCAAGTTAAAAGGCAAACGATTGGCGCTCGAGTTAAGACCATCATTTGTGAAAGATAACATTGTTTTTGTTTGTTTTTCTGTGTGGAATTTGGGGAATAGAGCTAAGAAAATGAGCTATCTCAACGCCACAGTTCCATTGTCTGCCAACGCGGCGTGGGACGATGCAAGCCCCAAATGGATGAACAAAGCCGACAATGCATGGCAGCTGACAGCAGCAACATTTGTTGGGCTCCAAAGCATTCCAGGGCTACTAATCCTTTACGGAGGCGGGGTGAAGAAGAAATGGGCGGTGAATTCAGCTTTCATGGTCCTCTATGCTTTTGCCTGTGTTCTCATTTGTTGGGTTGGGTGGGCGTATCAGATGTCCTTTGGGGCGGAACTGTTTAAATTTTGGGGGAAACCCAATGTTGCACTCGACCAGGTATTCTACTTCAAACAGGCTTTTCTTGGAAAGTTTCCTACAGTCACAATGATATATTTTCAGTTCGTGTTTGCTGCGATCACCTTGATTCTGATAGCCGGGGCTTTGTTGGGAAGAATGAACTTCTATGCATGGATGTTGTTCGTCCCGCTTTGGCTAACCTTTTCGTACACAATTGTTGCGTTTAGTATCTGGTCTCCCAAGGGTTATTTTGCAGTTAAAGGATTGATAGATTACTCTGGTGGTTATGTGATCCACTTGTCTTCAGGAGTTGCAGGTTTCACAGCAGCATATTGGGTATGAATTAGAACTCTCTAACCCCATCACATATTTGATTCCAATGGTCAAAACCAAGACAATTCAAACTTTAGAAACGCATTTTGATTAATTAAACTCACGCCAACAAAAAATCATACTAAGGTTTATAATTCACTTTTACAGGTCGGGCCGAGGCTGAACAAGGACAGGGAAAGGTTCCCTCCAAATAACATACTTCTCATGCTGGCAGGGGCGGGATTGCTATGGATGGGCTGGACAGGATTCAACGGAGGGGACCCTTATGTCGTAAGCATGGACGCTTCCTTGGCCGTGTTGAACACTCACGTCTGCACTGCCGCCAGCCTGCTCACTTGGGTCCTTCTCGACATAGCATTCTTCCGAAAGCCCTCCGTCATCGGCGCTGTCCAAGGCATGATCACCGGCCTGGTCTGCATCACCCCAGCCGCTGGTAAGTACAGTTCTCTTCACACGCAACGAACAACTCTCATCGGTTTACCCAAACCTCAGTGGGGCATTTCATCGAACATGTAGGGGTCGTCCAAGGATGGGCAGCAATGTTGATGGGAATTCTGTCGGGATCAATCCCGTGGTTCACGATGATGGTCATCCACAAGAAATCCAGGCTCCTCCAGAAGGTAGACGACACCATGGCGGTGCTACACACCCACGCCATCGCCGGATCATTAGGCGGAATCCTCTCCGGGCTGTTCGCGGAGCCGAGGCTGTGCTACTTGTTCTACGACACCTACGGCGAGTACATGGGGCTGTTCTACGGGCTGCAGATGGGGGAAGCGAGGAGTGGGTTCAAGCAAGTGTGGATACAGCTTTTCGGGATAATTTTCGTGGTCGTCATAAACATCATCATGACGAGCTTAATCTGCATCGTCGTGGGGTTCATCGTGCCTCTGAGAATGTCGGACGAGGATTTGGAGATCGGAGACGAGGCCGCTCACGGAGAGGAAGCGTACGCCATTTGGGGCCAAGGTGAGAAGGAGAACTCCACCAGGTATGGAGTCGGTCAAATTGAGATGGCTTAATAATTTTTGAGTACGGTTTGGAGCTTTATTTTCATGAAAACTTTTTATTATTAGTTGCCCAAAGTATTCCAAAAAGATTTTAAATAAACAAAATAAAGTCAAGGAATGTTTTAGGAATAAAAAGCTCTACTAAAGTTTGTTCTCTGTTTGTGGCTTTGGAGTATTGTGTTGTATTGAATGTATTGTATGATTCCAATTATCATCTTCCGATTCCGGCTCAAGTATCAAATGTCGTTCAAGGTGGCCAGTGTGAAATATTATAGACGACATGTCGTGAATGACATATGAATGTGAAACAAAAGCCACATTTCGTTTTTATTTATATTAGAATAATTTCGAAAAATTGACACGATAATAGTTGTAAATAAATGCCATACATTGCTTGTCGTTTGTGGATTACAATACGATAGAGTCGTCTTCACAAAAGACGTTATGTCGTCGTTTACTACTTACAAGTGTGTAACAAGTAATGATAATTTTTAATAAATAAATATCAAAAAAAAAAAAAACTGAATTATGGTAGTACTTTAAATATATATATATATATATATATTTTATTCAATCCCAACTGCAGCTAGTTTTGTTGGTGAGAACCAAGGAATTTAAGTAGAAATTTTTTAAATTAAAAACTTGAATACGTGTTTATTTATTTTTTATAAATAAGAGTCAAAGTTTTAGTTGAATACAAGAAGCATTAAAATTTACTTGTCTAAACCATGTGTTACACATATGTTAGACATATTTGAGAGAATTAATCTGAGTAGGAAAAAATCAAAATAAGAAGTTAAAAAATAGAGCTAAAACAACAACAACAACAACAACAACAACAAAAAAGTATTTGAAAATTAAAAAAATAAAGGCATGAACCTAAAAGGTAAAAAAAAAAAAAAATGACTAATACAGAAACTAAAATGAAAAAGAAATTAAAAAAAGGCCAAAAGAAAAAAAAACTACAGAAAAAAGGACGAAAATGAAAAAATAAAAAACAAAAAAGCCTAAAAGCAAAAAATGAAAATAAAAAAAGGCTAAAAGCAAAATATAAAAAAAATGAAATAATAAAAAATATAAAAAAGTTTTCAATATATATATATATACGTTTAAAACATGTGTTGTGGACATGAATTTCATATATTTGAGAATATTTATCTCGATAAAAGAAACTTCAACTTATAAGTTAAAAAAAATAGACAAAAAAAAAAAGGACTTGAAAATAAAAAAGAGAGGCATGAAAATAATAACCAAAAAAAAAAAAGAAAGGAATAAAATGAAAAAAAAAAAAAAGAATTGACCAATATGGAAAGAAAGGACCAAACTGTAAAAAAGAAAAAAAATGGTACCCAAAACAAAGATTAAAGAAAATCAAAAGACCAAAAAATAAAAAGTTTTTCATTTTGGTGCAAATGAAGGACTAAAAAATAAAAAAGGGGCGCATGATAAAAAGAAGACAAAAAAAAGGACTAAGTTAAAAAAATAATAAATCAATATGAAGAAAGGACTAAAATGAAAAACAAATAAGCTGAAAAAACAAAAAAAGCAAAAGACTAAAAAAATAAAAAAGTGGAGATTTCAAACGAACCGTTTTGGTTAAAAAAGGGAGCACAGTATCTTTTTTTTGTACTTTCTATATATGTATAGATAGATTATAGATGCGAAGGGGAAAACCCCTAAGCATATCAAGTGCAGTTAATGTAATTAAACCGATGCACCAACAAGGAAGTATTATGGCCACGATCAAACTTCATGAATTGGTGTGATTGAAATTAACTTTTTTTTTTTTTTAGAAATGCCTAAAAATTATATATATATCTGGAATATTATCTCATGGTTCGGATTTTCACCCTTTTATAATATAAAAGAAAAAATAATTTCAGGACAAAAATCCGTTCTATAAAATAAAAATTATCAACATATATATTAAAAGAGTTATTCTCACAATTTCCTCAATAAACTTCAAAATAAATGCCATAATAGAAAATGTGCGACATCTTAATCTGCGGCTGTAGCAGTCTATCAGGTTATCGACAGTAACGAGCGGGTTTACCAGGAATAGTCCTTCGTGTTATCGATTATATCCTATTTTATTACCGATGGTAGTCTATCATGATATTAGTGGTATTCAACAAGAAGACTAAACAAAAAAACTAATACAATTTGAAAGGAATGTCATCGAGATATGTTTGGTAAATCAGATTCACTCACTCTAAGATGTCAGAACCAGATCTAATGGGATCAAGAGCTCACGCGGGCAAGGACACCGGTAAGATCGTTGCGGACGTTGCCGCAACGGCAAGATCGTGCAGTGGCAAGCTTGTGCTGTCGACATTGCCCAAGAGAGAAAGGAAGGAGAAAAGAGATCCAAAAAGGATAAAATGATCGTAAAATTCTTAGGATGACAACAGTCTGCAAAACTCCAGTTATATTTTGCAAACTGAGACATTTACTGTAAAACTAATTTTGAGACATTTATAAGTAAATAGCAAGACTTTAAAATATTTAAAGTAAATAACATATTTATTAGGTAAATAACGAATTTATTACTAAGTAAATAGCAAATTTACTAGGTAGATATCATATTTTAAGTGACGTAAATACACAGTTACCCAATAATATTTGTTATCTACTGTTATTTAGTCTAAATATTTTATAAAAATATATTAATTATTTTACTTCAATTATTTTCTAAAGAACCACTACTTATTCTCTCTCCCTTTTTTATTTGTCGCAAAATTGGATACTTTTTGGTTACAAGATTCAACAAACTTAACGTTTTCATCTTAGTTTTGATCTATTTCTGATAAATCAATAAAAATTATAACTAAATTTTAAAAAATTAATCAATTTCAACTTAAAAATTTTATTCTAAATTCGTACATTGAGCCCATCGTTTGATTTCTCTCCCCATCGTAGCAGGATTTTTTAGTCTTGTATTATATTTTTTCATTTTCTTTTTGTGTATTTCTGCACAATGAACGGCCATTTTTCTACTGGTAAACACTATTACAAACAAACAATGCATTAGAAACTCAACGCACATTTACATAGCAGCAATGTATATCAAATAATTTTCTTTTCGTCTATTATAGCAAACAGTAGATGTCTTTTTTTAAGGAAAAACTGTGTTGTAAAACTAATGTGTTTTTCTTATTGTAGTGTTAATAGAGAAAAAAAAAATATATATATATATATATATGTATGTAGTAGCCTTTATTAGGAGTTTGTACCATTTGTATTTATTATTTATTTAAGGACATTTTTTTAGTCCTGAATAACTTATCTTATTATGTAATTATAGTGCTACTCATTGCTGAATTCTCTCTTTTATCCTAGTATGTAAATATAGGCATACAGCTGAATCACGTTAATTTTTTCTATAATTGTATTCCTTTGATTTTCCTCTTTTTATTTGTTATATATAATCTTTGCAAGAACAGCAGTAGAGTGCAAAATATTTATGTTTTTGTTACTAGTAGCTAGGCAGATGGTAATGCAAATAGTACTAGTCTTTACAAATGTGTAGTTAAATATATATATACCTAATAATAAAAAGGCCAATGCTCTATTAATAGTGTTTTTTTGAACCTCCCCCGAATGGTTATCACGTGGAAGACCAGTCATCAGCCACGTGTTAATCCGGTTACTGGTATGTGATAGTTCAGTCATTAACACGTTTTTTTTTTCTGTCTATTCCGTATGCACGAATCGCATACGACTAGTATAATTAAATTTAATAACCATTCAGGGCGTCCGTAGAACTAAAACAAAAGTGAAACAAAACTCAAAGGAAAGAGAAGGCATGCTCTTGGATTTATTCTAAAAGTTCAGTAGTAAGCTTTGGGAAAGTTTGAACATGCCAGAGAGTCCATAAACCTAATTCAAAGACCAATAAACCTAAGATAAAGTACCATATTGTTCACTCTCACTATATATATATATATATATATATATATATATAAGAAAAGTACTCTAACCTCTTATCAAAGGAGAGAAATTTCTTATAAAAGAAAAGTACTCTAACCTCTCACCATTTAAATAAATATAGATATAATGATTCAAAAAAATTTCACTCTTACAAAATTAATTAAAAAGGTAGTATTATTTACCGAGCTAATTCATTTCTCTACAAAAATAAAATAAAATAAAATAAACAGCTTCAACTCTCTCAAATTGCTAGCACCACAAAATCCGATCTCCTAATTACAATGATTACAAAAAATGCTTGTTCTTTATTTTCGCAAAAAAAAAAAAAAAAAAAAAAAAGTTCTTTAACATGAATCTGCAATAAATTACTCTCATAAATTGTTAAATGACAACCAACTAAAACTGATTACAACTCAATGATGGTGTTTCAACATTATCATTAGATGATTTACTAATTCCGAAAACTTGATTAATTATCCCACCAGTTCAATATCCAGAAATAGGGTTGGCAAAGTTGGACCACCCACCCACGATACTAAAAATTCCATAAATAGGTCTCTCACACTTTTTTAACGGCAGACATGAAAACTCATTTGTCGTATATGGAAATGGGATATACATATATATGCCACGTATATACGAACTATATATATAAACAAATATATATATATATATATATATATAGAGTAGCTACTTAGCTATAGGTTCAAGACTTGGGGGGTGGGGGGGGGGGGGGGGGGGGGGGGGGGGGGTGGGGGGGGTGTCAATTTTAAGCCAATTCTCATCCCTAAGACACGACCAGTCCACATCTAACCTCAAATCCTTATCAGAAAATTAGCTGAAAGATCTCAACTGGGGATTTGGTTGTTTGTAGGAGGAACAAAATAAAGGCTATTTTCACTTTTCCCATATAAAATCTCAATCCCATGAGTTGTAACCCCCTCTCTTTTTCTTTCCCCGTTGCATAATGCATGTGAAAAATTCCCCTAACAAACTCAATTATTATTTTCCCAAACCTTAAAAACCTAAGGACCACAACTACCCTCCACTTTTAACATTGGCCAATGGTAGTCTTGTACTTTTTGGTTAATTATTACTTTTTCTTTAATTTCCTGTTTATTTTACAGTAATGAACATATTGCCTTTTGTTATCTCAAAGATATTCTTACTTCGATCTAATGTATGAAAAAATGATAACAATATATATTCTCTTTTACATGGAGTGATGAAGTCCCCATCCATGGCCAAAATATTTATGCTTGTTTCACCGAGCTTATTAGAAATTACTTTTGTTTTTCTAAGTTATTTCTGAAATTAATTAAATAATATGTCAAAATAACTCTAGTATCCAGAAAAGCTTTCTGTCAAAGTAAAAAATAAATAAATACGCTTCTTGAAGGGGAAAAAACCTCTTCTGAAGACATTTTAAAACTTGTATCTGAATTTCATTTTGACAGTAGAAACTTTTGTATTAAAACTTTTATTATTTCTTATTAGAAAATTTTAAAATCATTTTAGCTTCATAATCTTTTTTAAAAATGTGTTTTCCAAACACTTACTCAAAAACCATATCCTCGTCTACTAGTTAAAAATCAAAGCAAAAACTCTGTCAAATAAGCCGTTAGTATAGATGGGTTCCAAAAACCCTTCAAATAAAAGGTAACAAGATTTTTTTTTTCATTTCTGAAAATTTATTAATAAATTATATAAAAAAGGAAAATATATGTTAGCTAGATAAATAATTATTCATTAATTCTTTCAAAATATTTATTTATTTATTTTTTACTAGACACTATAAAAAATTAGAATAGATAATCATCCTCATGCATGCATTTTAATTCCTTCTCTCTTTAAACATACGTCATTTAATAAAATTTCCTTTAATCCCTCCAATTTTGGAGGGATCAACAGCAGAATCCAATAAGATGGAGGATTTTGAATTTCTAATTTATTCCATATTTTCTCATCATCTAATTCCATCTAACCCCATATATAATGTCACTTATTAAACCAATTTTCAGGTGTCAAAAGATATACTACATGATGTCATCTAATTTAATTATATAATATGCGGATTTTGTACTTAAAGAATGAAAATGAAAAGTAATTTGTCACATTCATGAACAAGAGAATTAGAACTACTTTTCTCGAATGAATTGATATCGGATTTTGTACTTTTCTAGAATGAAAATTTGAATTTTGGTTTTTAAGGGTATTTGAAAACCAAAATTCAAATTTGGTTGATGACCATGAAAAACTTTATATGTTTGAATATGTATATTTTGGCTAAAGCAAAATACAATTAATGGTCTAAATTCAAATTGGTCAAAGAATCTATATGTGTCCATTGAAATTACAAAAAGGTATTTGATTGACAATGGGATAATATATAAAAGGTTGTCTCCAACGATGCATGTTTATCTTTTGATGGGGTTTCACAAATTTGGCCCCCAATTGACCTAAAGTTTTAGCTTAGAGGGGTAAAACATAAAACTGTTGGGCTTGTTATAGTGAGGTCATGCATTACATAAAAACCTCATTAATTTGGTCAAGCAGACAACAGCCAAAAGAAAAATTGGACGTATATACATGAGTCTAAATATACATTATATTATAGATACAATTATTCCTGCTTTTCAGCTAATTGATTAGACAAAATATGGTAATCATGCTTGTCTATCACTGTGATTATTAGGGCCCTCCTTGTCAAAATCTATTTCTACAAAGTCACTAATTCACTGTGCCAAATCACTAATCCACATCATAAACCAACAAGAATGATAAAAAATAAGGTTAGAAGAATTAATCCAAGACAATTAGCTTAACCTAATTTATATGCGTAACCATGACATTGACATGACGATATATACATGGTTTTAAGTTATCTGTGTGTGTGTGTGCGTGCGTGTGTGTATATATCGATACAAATATATGTTTATGTATGAGTGTGATTATATTGATTTTGATATACTCTCACATATTGAGTTTATAATAATACACCATTTAGAGCAGAAAACATGGACAGTGTCTCCAATTACAACTATCAATTGTGTCAATAATATAATAATAGTTCAACCCCAAAAAAAAAAAAAATTTAATAACAGGATTTAAGTACCTTAGAAAAGTCTTGAACTCCACTCAACGTGTATAATTCGTAATACAACTGGTCAAACTGAATTGAGTATGAAGCTTGCTGGTAAAGGATAGGTTTTCAAAATGAGTGTCAATCTAAGTGCGACATATCTGAGATCAATATACGTAGAATGAGTATCAACAGCACTTTTTTTTGTGACGATCATTCAACTTCTAGTGATAACTTAGTCATTATTGAAACTCAATTTTTTGGGAGTCGATCCCTTTAATGCTAATCTTTGATCATTAAAGAAAGAATAATAAATAAAACTCGTAAGTAGCGTGACAGATATTTTTACCTTTTTTTTTATAGCTAGGTAGGCTTTGATGGTATAGTTACAGCTCTTAAACACATAAAAATGTAACCTTTATTTCCTTTTAGTTCACAAAGTTTTTATTAGAGCAAATTAAGACATTATAGTTCCAAAATTAAAGTTTAGTATGGAAATTTTGATGATTAAGTATAGATACGCATAAAGTTGAAATTAAAGAAGAAGAGTTGATTGTTGAAATTAAAGTTGTAATTGGAAACATAATCATTAAGCTTAACACTAATAATAGTAATTTGGTCAAATAATACGGTTGATTGTTGACCTATCAATGTTCAAGAGATCATAATTAACATGTAGACCACGATGATGTTGAGACTTGAGGGTCTCACAATCTCTCAAAGTTAATTTCATTTGGGATTTTTTTTCCCCCTCTTTTCAGTTTATAACCTGTGACACCCACTTTATTTATTTAAAAGAAATTAAACCTCTTAAATTTTGAACATTAAATTTAAAATCTTGAATTTTCATTCCCACCCGCACTCTAAGGTAGTCCCACAAGTTCATTTCATCAAATAGATATCTGTTTATGTAGATATATAGATACATATATAAACATGATATTTTCCACTTTGAGATAATGGGGATACATATGATATATGTCCATCACACTAGAATGCCTAATGGCAGTTTTACCCACTGCCATGTTTGTCTCCACTTTTTTCCTGTAAACCACATCACTAACCACTAATTCCATTACTAAAGCCTTTTTAACTTTTCAATTGGTAAATTTAAATATTATTTCTTTTTTTAAAATGGTGATGTCAAGTATAGCTTGCAAAAACTGACAACCCTTAGTGATCTTAATTATTTTTTTTATAATAATTGAAATTCTGATAGGACATTATGGCCAAAATGTATCTTTAATGCCTAGCTTGGCATTAATCTCTTAACTATTCTTTTTTTTTTTTCCGTCCTTTTTAAAAAAAAAAAAATTTCTTCGTATTCTTCGTCTACTTTATTTGCTTTGTCTCCTACTACTCACATCTCCATCCTTGTTCCGTAGTGGAATTCCAAGGTCAAATATTCTGTCACATCAAAATTAACTTATATTATTGAGAGCATATTACTGCATATATATATGTGAGAACGGGAGCATTCCACTCCTTTATTGTTTGGTTGAATCAAAATCATGATTGCTTGCAATACCTTGATCAACGTCGCCTAATGATTGATATGATAGCAATATTTTTTCTACCAATATATTATATATATATGTATACATATACATATACATATATATATAATATATATATGATGGCCATCTTTCTTTCTTTCTTTTTTTTTTATCTCCCTAATATGATATACGAGACGACTCATTAGGAGACTTGTGATATTAGCCTGCTGAAAAATGAGGATAAAATTCGTTCTTTGTGTACTTGTGATAATCATGTGCTTTAAAGATTTTTATATTCGGTCCTTACGACGACATTTGTCGTTGCAGATACATAACAATTTACGATAACATGCGTCTCGAATTTCGACCAAATTGTTGAGATGCACGTCGTTATTTTTTTTATAAAAAAAAAAAACAATTTTTAATACATATTTATCGTTTTATGCTTTTTGTGATGGCCGGTGTTACCTACTATTTGGTTTAATTTTTATTATTTTAATTCGAGGTTTTAAATAATTATCTTCTACAGAGTTAATTAGAGCAATAGTAGTCTTACCTCCACGTAATAATACAACTTTTGTTTTGAATGATTCATTTTCCTATTATAGAAAAATTTGTAATTTTTTTTATGAGATTTTTGTAAATTATTTCCTAATCAGAGGATTTTTTTTAATGGGCCCGACGGCCAACTTTTCTTCTTTCTACGTAAAACAATATAGAAATTGCATACTCACGACAATAAAATAATTAAAATACTGAACAAAAATATCAATACTTGTAAAAGATAACTAATAAGAAAATACACTTCTTATAGTAGGTCATTTTCAAATTAATCCATATAAACTAAACATAGATATCTTCACATTTTTTTATAAAAATATTTATATCTACGAATAAGTAAAAATAAAAATACTTATCGGAAGGATCAATATTACATGAAGTCAGTGTTGTAAGAGCGTAATATATATTTATTTAATTACGTAACAATGACTTTAATATGATTATAAGATAAAATTTAAATGATTATATATTAGTATATAATATATTTTTTGAAATTACTTTTACATAAAACGGATATCTGACCATAAACCCTTATTTTTTAAGTAATTTCTAGAAAAATTATAAACCTAGTTCGAAGAAGATAATATTTTTATTTGAACTTGTTGTCTTACACGTATTTGACACGTGTGAAATATATAAATAAATAAAGTAAAGTAAAAGCTCAAAAAAGAAAGAAAAGAAAGAAAAAAAAAACATGTGATATTGACGTGGTTACCACGATAATGATGTGAGAAGGTAAACAAGGAATGGAGTACGAAGTATACTAGTTTTATTGTACGTGCTTAACGCATGCAGAATATATATATATATATATATAAATCAAAAACAAAATGTCTCTTACAAATTGTTAAGAGATTAAGAGATAACAAGCAAAGTAAAAAGAAAAAAATAATAAAATAAAAAAGCCTGCCACTTGGCAGCCAATGAGGCCATCAGGTGGCGACTATTAGAGGCAAGACGAAAGAATAACATATAAGACATGCTAAAGACATGCTATAAGCTCCGTTGTCAGTGATGATCACTAATGTAACTTTGCTTCTAAAAAAAAGAAAACAATTTTGATCATTATCTTGATGACTGGAAACGATGATCAGTTCACTCTTGGCAGCTTCTGTCATATCTCGATTTCCCACATCATGCAGCCCCTTGTTCGGTTTCTATTGCGACTTTTCAAGCCACCAATAAAGGCTCTCTTTGAAGACCTCGTGAATATTACTTTTTTCAACGTCATTCGTGTTAGGTAGAACTTTCGACCGCAGACCTATTATGCATGTTGGAATTTTATTTTATTTATTTATTTATTTTTATTTTTATTTTTTTATTTTTACATTAAGCACTTGTTTTATTCGTTTGCTTGCGTGTTGCAATTTTTTAAACCATGCACATGCATAAATTAAAACGGAGAATTTAGAACCCTTTTGTTATTTTTTTCCATCAATGGGGTAAAAAAATTTTGACAATTTGATTAAAATCGAAGAGCTAAAAAATGTTAAAGACTATCTAATGAGAATAAACCCTCTCACGTACAATTGCAACACTTATCTCGGATTTAAAAAAAAAAAAAAGGCCCCCGCCGATCCAACCCCTCCGGCGAAAGAAGCCGGCTCCGTCCCAGCCTCGATTCCCCACCGCCACGGCCCATTCGACTCGGAGGAGATCTGCTAGCAACTCTACCCGCCGGCGGAGATCTTGCCACTGTCGCCCACGTCGCGAGCTCGAGATCTGTCGCCGACCGTCGCTAGCTCTCGCCGGGAAGCCATCATCACCGTCGCTAGCTCTCGACATGATCGGAGACAATGTTGGTTGGGTGGCCGACGAAACTGACGACCCACCTCCTTCCTCGCCTCCTTTCTCTCTCGACGACGGCGGCGACCTCCTTCTCCGCCTCTCGGTGATGAAATGAACATTGCATTCGAATTTCTTTTTTCTATTTTTTTTCTTGTTTTTAATCATATTAATTTGCTCTGATCAAGTGTGCTATAGAGTATGTTAAACTCTGTATATCTTCACTGAGATAAAACACCAACCTCTGGATGTTGCCCTATTTATGGGGTAAATTTTTTTTTACATCATTATAGAATCCCATTAAAACGTTAAAAAGTTTAATTCAGCCATTAAAAAAGTATTTTAATCTGATAACGTACGTCAAATAATATAATATTCTTTTTTTTTCTTAAAAAAATTTTGAATAAAAAATATAAACTATATCTTATATTGAAATAAGATGTATAATTACTATTAAACTTTTGTCTGTAATTATATTCTTTTATTAGTTTTATAATCATGAAAAAAAAAAAGAATTATTTATAATATATTGTCTGACGATAATTTCATGCGTATTCAGTTATACTGTATGGAATTTAAATATTCTTGTCTAGAAAAGTTCGAAAAAAGAGAACTCTTTGGCGGTTCCAATATGAATCGTGTGTAAATCATGGCAGTAATTCATAAAAGGGATCTCCCATTAAATCGTGGTAAAATTTTTTCCATCATTATAGAGTTAAAAAAAAAATTAATTCAATAATTAAAAAAAGTATTTTTATATGATAATGACAAATAATATAATATTCTTTTCAATATTTTTTTCTTTTTCTTACAAAAAAAAAAATTGAATAAAAAATATATATTATATATTATATTAAAATCAGATATACAATTATTATTATATTAGACTTTCTCTCATTAGTTTTATAATCATGAAAAAGAAAAAATAATTGTTTATAATGTAATTATCTGATAATAATTTCACCTCATCTGCACAAGTTCAAAAAAGATCTCTCTCTGACTATTCCAAAATGAAGCGTGTGTAAATCGTCGTAGTGATTCATGATTGCAAGGTAACTTTATGGTGAAATTAAAGCATTTTTCTTGCCTAAGCTAGGAGCCCTAAAACTAGGTAGGAAATAATTTTATTTTTATTTTGATTTTTATTTTTGAAAAATGTTCTGTTTGTAGGTCTTTTCCAATTATCTCTCACCCCATCCGTAGTAGGGCCATCTTTTTACCACGATATCTATTTGGTGGCGCCAAAGAATTGTTTACCAAATGAACTAACTGATAAACTAATGACCACGAGGAACTTACACATTAAGTTAAATATTTTCCTTTTAACTATTTTCTGACCAATAAATATATTTTTTTTAACGGATTATTTAGTTTGACTACTCAAGTTTAAATCTATGCGTCCGTTTGATATTAAATTTTAAATAAAAAATTTTCATCTCAGTTTTTATCTTTTTCTGAAAATTTTTTTTATCTTTTCTGAAATTTTTTTTTTTATCTTTTTTGAAAAGTCAACAAAATTATTATTGAAATTTAAAATTTTCAACTCAAACTCATTCACCAAACGGACCCTATATTTATATAGAAAGGATAAAAACTTCTCCATCGTACTCCTGTGCACTTATTTTTTTTCAAAACAGTTTCGTTTCGGACAATTTTTTTTTCTATTTTTTATTCCTTCGTTTATTTAATTATTTTTTTTGCCCTTTTTATTTTTTAATTTTCTTAATTTTTAGTCAGTTTCTTCATATTGTTTTTTTTTTTTTATAGTTTAAGTTCTTTTATCTTTGTGAGCTTTTTCCATGTCTCCCTTTTTTTTATTTTCAGGTCCTTTGTTATTTTTTTTAGTTTTTGGCCTAAAATTTATTTTTTGTTTTCATTTTGGTTCTTTTTTTGTATTTGTCTTTTGTTTTCGTTTTAGTTATTTAATTTTTTTTTCATGTTAGTCCTTGTTGGTTTTTCCTTATGAACTTTTTTCGTAATTCTTAAATGTGTCTTGTTAAATAAATTATTCCTTTAATTCTTCTCTATTTAGTTAAATTTTCTCGAATACATCCAGCTCATCAAGAGGAATACGCATGTGAACAGCACACCATTTCAACTAGTATTAATTAATATATAAATATGCAGAATGTTTATAAGTGGATCTCAAATCCCAAAAACCATAAGTGATGAATGGTGTCTGAAATCCAAATTGGACAAAATTTTTTGGTGGGTCTAGGAATCAGAAACCACAATAAAAGTTTTTTTTTTTTTTTTGCCCTTTTTTCAATACATTTTATATCTATCTGCTTAGCACATATAGTTTCTTTTCCCTTTTTTTTTATTTTTTTTATTTTTATTTTGTGGACCATGCCTTTGCTCATCACTAACTCTATCGATTGGGCATTAGTTTTTTTGTTTGTTTTTCTTATAGGTTGCTTGAGATTTCCACAATCCTGCAACTAGAACATGTGTATCTACTTTAAAAATTTATATATCCTTTCTCTATATGTGTGTATATAAATAGTTATATAAAGAACGAACAAAGGTGTGTCGGTTTTTTAATGTATAAATAGCACGCACGCTTCACGATTAGAAAATTTTTTCCCCCTATGCTTTTAAAGAGAATAAACAGGTAATCCTCGGTATGGTGTGTCTCGAGCCAATAGTGACTTCTCTATTGTCTGTCATGACAGAGATAAGAGATATATATATATATATATATATATATATATGTGTGTGTGTATGTAAAAAGCTCTTATAGTATAATAAAGCCTGCAAGCACAAGAGAAGCAAGATTTATGGGGTGGTTATCCTCCAAAAAATTTGGTCATATTGTTCCAGAAAGTTGCAGGGAAGTAGAGAATGCATATTGATAGATACACGACATATATAAGCTGGAGTTTTAACCTAAATTGTATTTTTTTATATCAATTTTTATCTTTTTCTAAAAAAGTTTTTGTCTTTTTCTGAAAATATTTTTGTCTTTTTCTGAAAAAGTTTTTGTCTTTTCTAAAAAGATAACAAAAATTTTTAACTCAAACTGTATTTTTTCAACTCAAACTCATTCACCAAACGGAGATGTAATCTTTTTAGATATATTTGTTTAAATTCATGATCTGTGTCTTTCCCGCAAGATTTTTTTTTTGTCTGGTATGTTGAAATTTATCAGGAAGGAAAAGGGAAGAAAGAATCTTTTCCTATTGACTAGTGGGGACACGTATTATATACATAAGGTATATATAATATAGTGAGTTTGAATGTGAGTGTATTTTTTGATAAACGTGAGAAAGTGTCGAGTAGGTTAGGGTTCTCGAACATCAAAGTTGGATAATAAATCTAAATGTAAAAAAGAAGAAATAATTTGAATTTTTTTTTTCATTTGGTTTGTGAAACCGCATACTCTAGTATTTATTCATTTGATTTTTTCATATTTGCTTATTAGTTGCTTTTTAGTTTTACTTTTGTTTTCTCTGTCTTCAGCATTCAAATAACTTTATTTTGATTTGTTCAAATAATAAATCATCTTTATTTTTAGTTCAATTAATCTTAGTGTTAATTTGTTTTCGTACTTGGTCAGTGAACAATTATTGTGAGAATGATGTTTTACTCTACATTTTATTACTTGTTCTATTCGTGTACTTGTGATTTTAAATAACAAGATTTTTGTGCCATTGTTGGGGATTGAGTTGACTGTTATTATATATTGATGCCAATTAATTCCAGTATTAATTTCAATTTAATTTTTTTTATAATTCTGTTCTAGGTACGTCATCTATGGAGTATAAATATACCTTGAACCGTTAGAAATTCCTATCAAATGATAAAGCTTTATGTGATTTAGATGCAAGTAATAATTTGATCAATTAAGGATCCTAGTGTCAATGAAGATGTTCAAATGAAACTCGATCGACAAATTCATCTTTCTAGTGGGGAATTCATTATTCTAGACATTGAAGAGGACCAAGAAAAGATTGGACAGGAGAGAAGTTAAACTTGTAAGAACTTGGCGATTAAGGACTTTTTCAGTACATGTCTGAACTCTATCAAATATGTCTTGACTAGATTTTAATAAACACTTTAAAAATATATGTATATATATTTATATATATATATATATATATATATGAGATGCGTTTGTTCTAATGAGCAGTCTTTTAGATTGAAAAGTATTTAATGGTTTTGCACAATAAAGTAATTTCAAAAAGAAGAAATAACATATATACTTTTTTTTTTTGCTTTTTATGTTGACATTAATTTTAAGTGTTGTTACTGTTAGTGCTTTTTTTTTTTCCCCTATAATGAATATCGTAAAAAGTTGACTATTTTATCAGATGAGAGACCAATAAATAGATGACAACTCATATTTTACATCCAGAAATCCACGTATGTATCTTCGATAATGAAATTTTCATACAACATTTTTAATGTACTAAAATTCTGTCAATAACAATAGTAATACTTAATATTAACTTATTTTATTCAAAAATTTGTAGTCATAATTAGGACTGTTGATAAAATTTCTAACAGTAACGCTAAGGGCCAAATAAAATATTTTCACTTGGATATAATTATCTCTTGATCATACTCATGTAGTATTAATTACTTATACCATAAGTCTGAGAAACATACTTAGCTTACATAAATAATAGTAATTATACAACCATGTATATCAAAACATATAATTAGATTGCAGAAATATTTCCATACAATCGATTTTATTTTTCTTTTTTTGAACTTAGGAGTACAATATCAAATTTCTGATTAAGACGTTGTATATCTGTTAATGTTATTCTATGGGTACTAATTATTTATTTATTAAGTTTTACAGATTGATTTTTTTTTCCAGTAATATATATTTTATATATAAAATAAAGTCTAAACGTTATTCAATTTCTAATTACCTAAATAAACGTTTCTATGTAATGGAGAACACCAAAATATCCCTTGTATATATCCAATATATATGGTCCTTATGGGATCGTATGCATTTAATGTTTAGGTATCACATGCATGCATACATACGTACATGTGCTATTTCGCTTTCACATTGGAAAAAAAGGCACTAATTAACTGCAAAAAACAAAAGCGATTATTTAATTTGTCGTATTTTCGAGGACATTTCAATGTCAAATTAAGGTCCACCGGCATCTAAACCAAGTTGGTTAAATCCACCCTCACTCCATCAACTATTTGGAAGCAAATTGAAGAAATTAACCAAATTAGGTTTATTACAAGTAGTATACGATAGTTTTGTACAAGAGTGACTAAGCCTAAGAGGGCTTTGGAGAGACTTTGTTCCTTAAGGGGCGTGTTAGATTTAATTTATATATATATATATATATATATATTTAAATATATATATACTATTATGTATATTATTCAAAGTGGATTCAATCTTAATTCTGAATCTTAAAACATAATTAAGAAATGTCTACGAGACGATTGACCCCGTATTCTATACTATTAATAACAATTACTATTTTAGTATCCATTTGAGACAACATCTTCATATGACATTTTATTATCTGAATTTTAAATTTCCAACTATACATCAAATTTTTTTTTTTTTTTTTAAGTTTTCCCCCCACAAATTTTCTTTTTTTCAAAATACAATTTTCATATGTCCCCCAAACAGACCCTAAGTTATTATATGAAATTTCCAATAGTCGTCAAATCGCATACTGTAAAGTTTTAAGGTGAATATTCAAGAATATGACCGTAAAAATAAAATATAAGTAGGGAATTTCTATGAGTCAATGGACCACTTGTTGATTGAGAA
Source organism: Ficus hispida (assembly GCA_025413025.1). NCBI lineage: Eukaryota > Viridiplantae > Streptophyta > Magnoliopsida > Rosales > Moraceae > Ficus > Ficus hispida. The sequence continues at coordinate 23,475,559 of CM046372.1, forward strand.
AATATATAGATATATACAGTAAATAATAAAATACATGATAAAATACATGATTTTAAAATACATGATATGCTTTTTGAATAAAACAAAAATACTTAATATAAAATATAAATAATCTAAAATCTATTTTTTAAATGGTATTTTAAAGTCAAAATATATAGATTTATATTTTTAATGTAATCTGTTAATATAAAAGAATATAAAATTTTAAAATACAAGATAAACTTTCTGAACATATAAAATATTAAAATGAAAACAACCCTAAAAAAATTAACCCCCAATCGTGAAAAACAATTCCCACTAATATACCACAAATAAGATAAACCATAAAAAGCTCCCAAATAATGATTAAAAAAACCATTGAAAAATAATTGTCTAAGACTTACAATCTCGACAACTTTGTCTCTTCTCATTATTGTTCTGGACCGTTTCTGTGCCAATGAACTACAATCCTAGGAAAATTCTGAAAGAATGCAGACACTTTTTGCTAACATTAATTACCTAGCATGGATAGGAACGCCAGTTTATAAGTATTTGGTTTATCAGTGGAGTTAAAATTTTAAAATTATAATTAATTAATTTTTTAAAATTTAGTTATAATTTTTTTAATTTTTTAAAAAATAAAACATAAGATAAAAAATTTAAATTGAAGTTGAAACACTAAATAAAGGTTTATTTATGCAAAATATATGGGTTATAGTTCTTTTTCTCAACCAAAAAAAATAGTTTTCATTTTCTTTTCTCAGTCAAAAAAAGTTTTATTATGCAATATATTAGCTTGCATTTAATTAGCGAAAAAAAAACATAAGGTAAAGATAATTGGAAATTTGAAAATTATTAATGGTTAAAGTAGTTACATATGACTAAAAGAAACTACATATAATTACGTTGTACAAATCAAGTTAAAAATTAAATAGGAGAAAAGTGAAAGACAATTTTCCCATTAACTTATGTAGTAAAATTTTAAATAAGAATGATAAAATAGATATTAAAATGGTAACGATACCAAAATTTCAAAATAATTACCGTAGAAACTCAATGACTAAAAGAATATTTAGTTAGTAACATGTTTTCAATTAAAAATCATATTTTTTAAGGAAAAAAAACTCTGAATTTTTTTTAAGGAACTTGAACATATTCGAACAAATTTTGAACATAGAAAAAATAAAAAATTTGTAATTTATTTAACTGAATCTTCTTATTCTTCTTCTTCTTCCCTTTTTTTTTTTTTAAAGGACTTAACTAGAACTTTTAATCCAATCGTACTAGTATTTTGAATGAATTCACCTACCCACTGAAATGCCACATCCAATAGTGATAAAATACTACCTTTTTTTTTTTTCCCCGGTACAAGATTAAATATACAACAAATTCATTAATGGTACTTTGTGACAAATCTATGTGACCCATTTAGGGTTTCAATAGTGCTCTTAATGGATCCTAAGCTATACTGCCACAAAGGAGTTAACTATTGGTCTTAGTCTGATAGTTGTCTATGAAGTACGATTGTGCTCTCTCTCTCTCTCTCTCTCTCTCTCTCTCTCTATATATATATTACTTTATTACTGCATGTATATAATAATGATGATATTTCACTAGCTCACCTACTGTTCAGGTGGAATTGGGTGACTTCTACCAAAAAAGAAAAAAGAAAAAAGAAAAAAAGGGGGAAAAAAAAATTTTGCCCCAATAAAGGTTGGGTTAATTAATTGATTTTGGAGGCATGTGGGGTTCAATGTTAATATTATTGCTACGTGTGACAAGTTGTTTGGATTGCAAATTCAAGGGGGTCCCATACCCAACTAAGCCTCAGCCTTTTATTTTCCTTTCTTCCATGCCCAACTTTAAGACACACACCCTTCTCCATTTTCCTCTTTTTGTTATAAATAAATGAGTGGGCTATGAGGACATTATAGAATTCAACAATTCATATCCCAAATTCTCCCTTCTAAGAGTTAATACCCTTCTCTTCTTCACTCATCTCCCCACTCTCTCTCCCACCTAAAAACTCCTAGCTTATGAGGTCCTATACATATATTCCTCCTTGTTTTTTGGTTTGGGGGGTTTTCGGAGAGAAGAAAATTCATGTGTATTGAGCAAGATGGAGAAGCAGGGCACGTGCATTACTAACTCGATCATGATCGTCATAATTCTCATTCTCGGTTTTCCTTTCTCTCTCTCTTTTTAAATTTCTCCATAAGTAAAGGAGGGATTCGACCATCTGACACCTTTAAAAATTTTTCTCTTGGTTAACAATTTTTTTTTTCTTTTCCACTTTAAAAAAAAAAGAAGATTTTTCTTCGTTGATTTTTGCAAGGGTACTATATGTCGAGTTAGTTGTTCATGTGCCCGTCTTCACCATCATGACCAATTCTACATCTCAATTTTAATTGGTATATGCAAAAAATAGAGAGATCTTGTTTAGTGATATTGTCGATATGAGGAGTTTATTGCATGCAGACAATTCACATCAAAAATGGTGAAGCTTCATTTTCAGGTGGGGCATCTTGGTATTGGGTACTCAATCACTCATCACTATCCCTAATTACTATTTTCACAGAACTTTTCTCACATATAGTTTTTCTAATAATTATATATTTCCGTGGGAAATATTTTTTCTAATATGTATATATAAATTATAGGCAGTATGTATATATACAAATTAATGTCTTTTCTGGTTCTAAATATTATACCATAGTCGTCAATTATATATATATATATAGACATAAAGTAGTGTGTGTGTGTGTATATATAGATATATAGAATATTCTTATTTCTTATTGATTGTAAAGAGATAACGATCAAGAAAACTATTATGCAACTTGTGAAAACAGAGTTTGTAGGAGTACTTTTCAACTTAATTTCTACAGCGTCGTTAGCAGTACAAGAACATGTTTGATCACGTCATCATGGTCATGAGGTCCGTACAATCGCATCCAATCGTTATCTCTCTCTCTCTGTTATTTTTTTTTTTAATTTAGAGGGCCGAAGATAATTAATGTATGAAGATTAACTATTACCAATTAGATTAGGAGTACTTATTCAGTTAAGTGTTTGTGTTTTTTTTTTTTTTTTTGGCTAATTTAGAATATTGTAGCTATGACAAGAATATTTTGCAAAAAAGTTGCTTAATTCTCACATTATACATTAGATTCAGAAACAGCTATTTCATATTTTGTTAAAACAATATTACAACTAAATATGTACCTGTAATAACATATATACTAGATGACATAAACCCTCGACATTAATGGATTCTCTCTCTATGTACATATAAGAAATATCAGTTATACCAGTCATCGTATAGCGATGCATTCAGCTTGCTCGTTAGATGAAAAACGAACGACTGATCTCTCTCACTCTTTCTCCTCTCTTTCTCACTCTGCTACTGCCGGACCTCTGCCGGACAACAGAGAAAGTGTATAAATATATATATATATATATATATATATAATTTATACCGAGCAAACAACATGATAATTAGAAAACTCTATCTACAGAAAAAAAAAAGCATAACTTTTCCGATCTTGACAGAAAGCAGGAGCAATCAGATGTCTCGCCATCAATCTCTCTCTCTCTCTCTCTCTATATATATATATATATAGACACATATATATAGATATGTGTGTGTTGTATAGGTATATATCATTGTCTACATATTTTGTAAGTATATATTTCTAGTCCCTAGCCGCGATGTATGAGTTTGTATGTAAAATGAAATTTTCTCAATCCAAAAGGAGTCGATTTCAATAATAAGTTCTTTGAAACAATTGGACCCCAAGGAGATGACTGAAAACAGTACCGAAAAGAAAATTAAAACATATTTCCTAAAAAGAAAAAAGAAAAAAGAAAAGAAAGAAAAAAATATGACAGAAAACCAAACATGTTGAGGTTTATTAAAGTAGTTAAGTGAAGACAAATTTAGTTTTCCTTTTTCATGTGCTTTGATATTGATGCTAATCGAATATATGTTCTTGCACTCTCTTAATAATTTACAGCAATTGGAAATGTACAGTCTCTCTCTCTTTATCATAAGGAGGAAGAAGGGCTTTCACAAAAAGGGTATTGTACATATAGCAGTTTTAGAGTCTTCTGGTTTTGTATTTAGGATTGAAGTTGACCCGAGTTTCATTGGCCCACCACCACGCCATTACAACCTGCAATATTTAATATATATATATATATATATATATAACGTATAGAGACAATACATAGAGGAGATACAGTACATTATTCTCAAGCTTTCTTTTAACAATTAAAAAAAAATTCGAATAATTACGTTGGCAAAGCAGCAAATTTACTGCGGAGAAGCCCTTTTCACACCGACAAATTAATTTCATGGTTTTAAACGGAAAAGATAATGGGAAATATGACAAGTAACAATCTTTCGATGCTGCCACTGAAGGTTGTGGTCCAGTGGTTACATGTTTTTATTAGACATCTCTCCTTCGTCCACCTAGGTTTGAGTCTCGTAGACTTACGTAAGATCCCTGCTCTAGCTTTGATTATTGATGTTTTGGGTTAGTGAGTGCAGGCGATAGGTCTTAGATGGACGACTGAGAGAAAATAGTATAAGGTCCTGATTACTCCTTCGGTACCTTAGGGACTATAATATGCTGAAGGGGATGGGGGGTTGGACAGGGACCACCTGATCCCCCTTTATCAATTATCAAAGAAAAAAATGAATCTTTCGATGCTGCCATTATTCTATAGAAGAAAAAAAGAAAAAAGAGTTGAAAAGCTTATCAGTGAATGGCTTCATCCGTTATTTATTTTATTGAGTAAAATCGATTGGTTGTAATCATACGAGCAGAAGATAGGTCCCATAATATAAGATTTACAAATAAATCCTATATTTTATTAATAACAGTTCCGTCCTCTAGATAATCCGAGTATTAAGCCACTATTCAGATTGACACAATATTATTGTGTAATTGCCATTAAAGCTTAGGACGTTAACGTTTTTATACATTATGAAGAGCACTACACAAAAAGACATTCGCCCTTTACTGTCACCGACCAAAAAAAAAAAAAAAAAAAGGAGAAATATGAGATTGCAGGCTGATTCCATTTTCAAATGAGAAGGACCTGAACAAGTGGAATATGCCGCTTTTGATATGACAAATATATGGAGAAGCACATGTTCTCAAGGCCATACTGAAACCAGTAAAATCGTGGAAAATGGTCCCCCACCACTAACACAGACAACAAGGGGGGGAAAAAATTATGGAGTGTCTTACAAGGTTAAAATTAGGAGGTCCATTTTTGTTTAAAATCAAGGCAAACTATTGTCAAATCCCATCTCTAGTAAAAAAATGTTTTCCATAAGAGAAATTTTTGCCTGTTTTTCTCAGGTTTTTAAGCAGTTGAGATGTTTAGTAAGTCGGCAATGTGAATTTGAAGACATTGAAGTAGATAGAAGATCCTGTTTTATGGCATCAGAGAGGAAGGACCACTTACAGAGAAGCATTAAAAAGTTTCTGCTTCACAAACAAGAATGAAAATTTTTTTGGGTCCCAAATCACAATGGAACATACAATACATTTCTATATACCTACACATCTACACACACGAACTCGGTTATGTTATACGGCTCCGCCGTACGTCTGGCATTGCTACACTGGGTTTCTCTCCCGTTCTCCCTCTCTGTCTCTCCCTCGCCTTTGCAAACAATAGCCGTCCATTTTCCATCCAATGGCTAAGAATGCCCCGCCGTTCGTATCTGACAAAAGGCCACTACCGTATAATAGAGGGACCCACATGTGTATGTATTTATTTCAGACCTTTGGGCACTTACAGCTTTTTGGATACTGACGAACCTATGCTGACTCGATGCCTGTTGAGTTGGACCAAAACAAAAGTAGTCACCAAACCGATAAGGCAAAAATTTCTTCCTCTCTCACATGAGACACCATAAGATCTGTTAAATTTCCTACCAACCAATTGATTTTACAAACTTCAGAGCATCCTTCACATCTGCCACAAATTCACTCCGGTAGAATTGAGTATATGTCAAGACAATCTCATCGGGGTAGTAATTCGTATTCGTGCTATGTTTTGGTTTGTATTTTCACTTAACTTGAACCTAATTTGTAACATGAAAATCTTTGAAAATTATGACACGAACAAGATAGATCACTTAACGGATTGACACGACATGACTCAAAAAATGACCGTGACATTAATTGACCTATAAATGACATAAAAAATAATGTATTTTTATCGAGTTTATTATTATTTTAAAAAAACACCTTTTAACAAACTAAAATTTCACAACTTGCAAAAATATGATAATATCCATCAAAATTAAATAAATAAGAGTACAAGAATACAAGAAAACTATCATAAGATTATAAGTTCGTAACAAAATCAATTCAAGCAGGAGATTCTTTCTTCTATAGTTATCCTTTTTTATGTCATCCTTTCCTTCTTAGCACATAGTGGCTTAATTCATTTTTCAATTCATTCCCATCTCAAAAAAAGTGGTTGAATAAGAGTTAAAACAAACTTCCTCTTACTAAAGGTAAGGAAGCGGGACTATTCTCCTTTCTATCCTTTGAAAGCTGTCCAAAGAGAACTCTCCTACAAGGAACCATGATTTTAAAAGTCTTTTTATTATATATATATGTATAAGATAGCACCATATCTTCCTATAACGCGGTAATATTTGTCATAGTATATCAAATTAACAATTAACAAAAATTTACATGTTTTTGTCCAGGTTAGTCATTTTCAATCCAAAATTGCCCCTATCTTTGGTGTCAATTTCACTTCGACCCAAAACTAACTTGCACCTATTTTTTCCCTACACTAAACCGTGAAATTCGTATTGTTTTCGAATCGTATTGTCGTATTGTGACCCATATTGCCAGCCCACTCATGTCTCTGTCCCATTCTTATACAGCTATTTTAAACTTGAACGATGTTAAAGGGCACATGAGATATTGAATATCATCTAATAATATAAGGTAGGTCCCCACAAGATGGGACTCATATATTGAGTTCACCTTTTATTAATAATGGTATTCAGTACCAGTGGTGCCCCAAGTAACTTTTTTTTTTTAGTTTTAGTAACACAACACGTCAAGAAATAAATTCGCATTTAACATGGATGAACAAAAAGGAAAAGAACGTCAATGGACCCACATATGAGCATTAAAGGGCGAGGAGGGAATTTTCAGGGATACGAGTATGTGATTTACAGCCTGAAGACTTGTCTCATGTTACCTAACTATTAAATAGGATATGGATATGGACCTCAAGGAATAAGGCATCCGTGCAGTGGAAATCCAATACATTGGTGGGTAACAACATGTTCTTGCTAAGTAGAAATATGTGTGCTTTCTAAAGCTCATCATAAGACGAAGGAATAAAACTTTATTACCTTTTTATAGGCCGCAATATGCAATGGTGAAGCAACGAGTCCGCATCAGACGATCGCTCTCTGATACGCCAATCGCCACTCCATATTTCCCAAAACAACAGTACCAACAGAAAGAAAAATCCCCAAATGAGTACCAAATCGTTAAAAGGCAATTTGTTCCCCCTCGTGTCTCCATGTTTTTCTGGTGGATAATGCAGAACATATCACATGCTTGAGCAGTGAACAGAACTCTTGGTTGTTAAAATTGGTGGAAAGTTGGAAACTGGTCCTTCAAGTAGAGTCCAAATTAGTCATTCTCAAAAGTTTTAGAGGAAGTCTCTGTCCATTAAACTGCAAGTTGGATTTTAGCATTATTTAATGGCCCACCCAAACCTCCATTTTCAGGCCTCCTAATTGGAACCTTGAGTCCCATGATAATTGGGCCAATACAAAACAACTGTGTTGCAAATTTATTTATTTATTTTATTTTTACAGAAAGGGATTACTCCAACAACCTTATAGTGAGAGAGTTTGAGTTTCGACTGGGAAAATTCACCAGATTGGTCCAAATGGCCTCTGGCAAAGCAGGTTCAGATACAGAACTAAGTAGCAATACTTCCCAGGCCCTCGCACCCGGGGCCACATTCTTGCCAACCATTTTCCGAACCAATTCCAGAGCTTCACAAACCAATCCCCTTCGACACAGCCCACATATTATCTCATCATACGTTGGGCAATGACGACATAAGAACTTATCCAGCATTTCTTTCATCAAGACACAAGCCTCGTTAATTTCACCTTTAGTAAATAGGCCATCAAGCATAATTCTACATGTCTGCAAGTTTTCCTCAAAACCATTCAAGCTCATTTCCGCCACAAGCTCCTTCGCTCGACCAAGCTTGCCATTCTTACATAATGCCCTCAGAATCAGATTATAAGTAATCAAATTAGGCTTGCACCTCAGTTCTTCCATGCGGCGTATCATATCAACTCCTCTATCCACATCATTCCGCTTGAACAAGCCGTTAATATACGCATTATACGTATAAACATTAGGAACCAAGCCCAGCACAAGCAATTCATCGAACACCTCATCTGCCTTCCCATAATCCCCTTCCGCAACAATCCCATCCAATACCATGGTATAACAAACAACATCAGGCTTCATTCCATCCGCTTTCATTTGTCCCAAAACACCCAAAGCCTCCAAACCTCTCCTCTCCTTCACCAAAATCCTAATGACTTTCAAATAATCGCCTATCCGAGGACAAAACCCCGCCCTCTTCATCCCTTCCAATAAGCCCAAAACCTCAAAACCAGTGAAACCCAACTCATTCTTTCGCCCGCATAACGACGACAATATCGACGAACAAATCCTCGGATCAACATCGTACCCATCACTGATCATAAAACTAAAAATCTCAACAGCATAACCTACTTTCCCAATTCTACACAAAGCATTAATCAAAATCCGAAAACTCGATTCTTCGAGTCTTATATTCATAACCCGGCTCTTAATCAAAACCTCAGGAACAAATCTCAAACCCTCAATTCTCCTACAAAGCACGTACAACAAAGAATTGAGCGAGTACGAGGAAGGAACACACCTGAGCTTTGGGATTCTACAGAAAACATCAATGGCGTCCTCGACTCGGCCCGAGAATCCGTAGGATCTGATTATGTGGGGGAAAAAGTACTCCGGGGTTTCGAATTTTTCGACAAATTCAATTCGGTCGAGAACCGAATGAATGTAGCTGAACTGGGAAGTGTTGATCAGGGTTTTGAGGAGGAAATGGTAGGCTTCAGGCGTGGGATCGCAGTCGTACGACATGAAGGAATTGATGAGAAGAGAGAGGAGATAACAGGGGTTGGGATTGTCTTTTTGTTGTCGTTTGAGAGCTTGGAGAGCTTGGGTTTGGTTGAAGGTTTGGTGCCATTTGGTCTTGTAAGGTGAAATTGGGAACTTTCTGTGTTTTCTGAGGAATTTGTTGGTCAGAGAAAAGGGTTTGACGACCATTTCTTGAGAGAGATTTTGGGTACGAAAAAGAAAAGTGATGTAAAAAGTGCTTAAAAGCTTAAAGCTTTGTAAATGGCTGTTATTTATGTTCTCGTTACCTGGAAACCTTGTTCTCTCATGCTCAGCTACCCATTATGATTGGTTTCTATCTTCTTGGAGGGAAATCAAGGAAATTGAGTGCGTTTGGTTTTAAGATTCAACCATAAAATTTTCATTTCAATTTTTCTCTCTCTTTAAAAATCAATAAAAATTATAATTAATTTCTAAAAAATAAATCAACTTTAATATAAAAAATTCATTTCAAATTCGTATACTAAAAGTAAGTTAAGGCTTGTTTGATTGGTCCACTTCAGTTAAAGATTTATATTTTAATTTGAGTTGAGTTTGAAAATATGATTTTGATTAGAAAATTTACTGTTTGAAGTTAAAAAATATTAAAATTCAAAATGTATTTGAAAAAAAAAAAAATATGAATCTTATTTTCTTTTGTTTTGTTTTTTTAAGAAAAGTAAGTTAGGTGTCCCTTTTGAAAACCCAACCTAATAGACAACTCGAATTTTTTTTTTTAAAGTTAAATGGCCTAATGACTATGAATTAGTCTATCAAATTTTACTTTTCCCAGACGTCCCACTCTTTCTCTTTTGCCACTCTGAAATCCGATTGCCGGTTGATCGCAGATCAAGTCACAAAAAAAGATGATAGTGACGAGAGCAACATAATCTCTCTCCGTCTCTCTCTTTCTCTTCACAAGCTCACGCAATGGCTTCTTCAGCGATGGTGACGTTTGTGGCTCCTCCGGCTTCATGGTCCTATGTTTCTCCGATGATTTGGGACGCTTGATGTTCTCCAATGGGCAAAGATTCTTCAGCGGCGACGGTCGAGCGCGATTGTGATGGCAAAGAGAGAGGTGTAGAGAGAGGAGGTCTGCGATTAGATATGGATGTGAAAGAGAGCAAGGTTGTGATGACAGTTAACATGGATGCTTGTCAGAGGTTTTGTAGAAAATAGGAGAATGGTGTATTTTAATTTTTTAATGGTAAATCAATGATTTACCTATAGTTAGTCACTGATTGACTAGAAAATTGATGTATTATTTATAATCAATCAGTGATTAACTATAAAAATTAGTGAGTTATACTATGATCAATCAATCAATGATTGATTTTGGTTAATCAATGATTTACTTGGAATTAATCACTGATTATCCAGGGTCAATCAGTAATTTAACCGAATATGGTCAATCACTTGATTGACCATTTTAAGGGGGAAAAAAGATTTTTTAACTAATTTTTGAAAACTTGAGTCATTTGTTAAAAAACTTTTTTAAAAAGACTATTTAACTATAACCCCTCCCGGTTGAAATTTTGTGCAACTAAAAAAAACAATTTCATTTTAACTTGAAATAACAAAGTTATAGACTTTTAAAATTTAAGTTTTTAAAAGAAATTTAAATATGTGAATAGTATAATTGTATTTACTTTTAAGGTAAAAGACAAAAAAAATGGAAATATTTAATTGAAGTGAACTAACCAAACACCTTTAGGGATTTAGTGATAAATAGCTTTTTTTAATAAGTTTTTTTAACAAATGACCAAAATTTTTAAAAATTAATTAAAAGACTATTTTTTTAAATGCTCAATCAATTTTCGTAAATAATTAATTAGTGATTGACTATATAAATATTGTTAACTTGATTAATCAGTTATTGACTACGGTAAACCATAACATAAATCATCAAATTTCATAATAGTCCAGTTATCTATTAGATTAGATAACTAAAAAAGACAACCCAATATAATTTTCTTTTTAAAAATAGATATTAGTAAAATGAATTTTGGCAGTGAAAAAATATGACGTGCCAAAGTCAATTTATTCAAATAAAGATTTTTTAAGTTACTAAAAAAATAGACTTTCTTACTACGTGGGTTTTATGAAGTGACATGGGTTTGAAATTTGTAAGAAAAAATATGTTTAACAAAGATTTCATTATATATATATATATATTTTTGTTGAAAAAAAGATTATCGTGATATTCTCATGTTTTCATTTATTGTCTATTTAAGGGTATAGGGAACTATGTGAAATAGTAAAAAAGAACAACACTTACTAAAAAGATTACATTTGTATTGGTAAACATACCCCTACATGCAAAGTGGAACAAAAAAAAACTAAAACAGATATAAAAGATAAGGCAAAGGATTTATGTAGTTTGTAAAATTGTCTATTAAATTCACTGTCATTTTTAGAATTATACACTTATCAACTCTCTCAACCTGAAATCTTTAACACTTTTTGTTTGTCTCGCTTTTCATTTTGTCTCAAAAAGGAGACACACGCTCTTTCTATTTTTCTGACCACACACATAACTCTTAACACGATAGACCTGTTTATAGGATCTCAATAGGATACAAAATTACAACTTTTCTAAACTCACAAAATAAAAACTTACTCAATATCTAATTTAAGTCATATACCTAACGATTTGTCATTTAAAAAGGCATAAATCATAAAATAATATTTTAAAAGTGTAAGAACATATTTAAGAAATATTATTTAGTATGAATAAATTACAAGATACAAACATAAAATCTTTCATTAAACGGTATTTTAAAAGACTGTGAGAGTATATTTAAGAAATTTTATTTAATTAGAATGAATTAAAATAGAAATATTCATATAGTAAGGACACGTTTAAGAACGAAATATATAATATTTAAGTAGAAAAAATAATAATAAAAAACAAGAAAAAAAAAACTTAAAAGGACAAAAGATAAATATACGAAACTCTTGAACAATACCTAAGAAGGACTCTCCCAATAATATATTATCATAGGAGGAAGTATGAGTTTTTTTAAAAAAAATTTTAAGAAGCACCACTTAATTGATTAATAAATCTAATCATTTTAATATGATGAACTGATACAATGAATTAAAGAACTAAGAAGATCAATTGTTAAATCAGAAGGTCGAGAAGCACCACTTAAATGATAGGATGAAGTTTAGATTTTTTTTTTTTTTTTTTTTTTTTTTATCATAGGATGAAGTATTATCATAGGATGGATTTTTTTTATTAATATATTATCATAGGATAAAGTATGGATTTTTTATTTTTTTTTAAGAAGCACCACAAAAATGATAAATCAAATCATTTAAATATGATGAACTGATACAATGAATTAAAAAATTAAGAAGATCAATTATCAAATCGTGCAAGTTATTTAATTTTTGATAAATTTGAGAACCAAGTTATTAAAAATCCAAAAATTTTGGAGGTCAACAATATCGAAAAGCCATTATATTACGACACCTTGATTTCCAAGTAGGATACAAATTAAGAACCACTTACAAGTTGAATTGTCAACCAGCCAATGAACCCCAATTTATTATTGTCTTTGAATTTCTCCTCTTGAAACTTTAAAAACAAAAACAAAAAGACATTTTTGATTCCTTATCCTTCTTTCCTCCATTCAAGTTATTGACTTTGTCTTATTTCGCAAAGGAGAGCAAAGTAGTCTTGACATCAACCAATTCCAAGCCTAAATTTCTTTATTTATGAATTTATTTTCTGCGCGGAGTCATTGAATTCTTCTCTTTTTGTTTGTGCATACGCGTTCATTTCCATATATATATATGTGTGTGTGTGTGTAACGTTAGACGTCCAAAGCCCTAAGAAAGTCGACCCAAAAACAATAGAACAAATTAATTTCTGACTTTTTTTTTTTTTTTTTGGTTTTAATAAGAAATAGTTATCATCTATTGTTACATAAATTAAAAACTTGCCAAATTTCCTTAAATTTTGTGTCAATCTTTTCAAGATTTTGGTTATGACCTCCTCAGCCCAACCGAGCGCACCACTAATGGCTGAACACCAGCAAGCCGTTCCGAGGGGCATCATCGGGCCTCAATACTGCTTTCCGGATCATTCGATCGATCTCGCCATTGTCCGAAAGGTCTTGACGATGACGGGCGGCAACTTCACCGTCACCGACGTAAATGGAAACATTATGTTCAAGGTGAAAGGAGTCTTAAGCTTTCGTGGCCGTCGGGTTTTGCTTGACGCTGCCGGCAATCCCATAGTCACTTTATGTCAAAAGGTTTGCTTTAACTAGTTTGTTTTATTTATTATTTTTTTTTTTTACTGCTTGTTATAATGAAAAATATCCTCATGACAAATTATAATCAAACATAACGATCGATTGATCATTATACCAAAGTATCTCCTCTTGCTTTTTAAAAAAAAAAAATCCAGTCCTTCATATATATATATATATATATATATATCAGTACGATTTTGTACCGGATAGTATTAATCCATCAACCAGAGCCTTATATATGTGTTAAAAAACAAAAAATTGACTATGTTGTCATCATTTGTCTATTACAAAAAATTGAAAAAAAACTACAACGATAAACTCTGTTGTCATCATTTATCTATTTGTATCATTGATTTTTTTTCCCTAAATACTGAACTAAGATTTTTATAGAATTTAATTTATTTTAAAGTTTAGTATCCAAAAAACTATGAATATTTACAGTAGTATTGATTGATTTTTTAGATACTAAATTTTTAAAATGAGTACTTAGCAAAAAAAAAAATGAGTGAAATTAAAGTTCTTAAAAAAATGTATATTTATTAATGAAAAATTTTAGGGAGGCAAATAATTAGGGATAAAGTTGTAAAACATTTTAATATAAGCGAAAATTTATAATGAAACCTAACTTTAGGGGCCCAAAATAGAATTTCTTAAAAATTCAGGGTATTCCCCCCTCATCCTCACCTCCCTCCGCCCCTGATTTTGAGTATTATTTGCAACATCTTAGCACCAAATTAAATTTCATGTTTCAACTAATTTCACAAGTTTGTCTACTTTGCTATCCGAAAATAATTAATAATTTCACAAGCTTTTAGATGAAAAGTTTTTTATTTTTTTATTTTTTATTTTTGGGAACAAAAATAGTAATTTTTTTATTTTTATTTTTTTTTTTGGGTTCAGATGATGTCGATGCATGAGAGATGGCAAGTGTTTAGGGGAGAGAGCACAGAACCCAGAGATTTGCTTTTCAGTGCCAAACGATCTTCTTTATTTCAATGGAAGACCAAACTTGATGTGTTCTTAGCAAATAACACCGAAGAAGAAGTTTGTGACTTCAAGGTCAAAGGGAGTTGGTCTGAACGTTCTTGTGTCATATATGCTGGAGAATCTTCAACCATCGCTGCCCAAGTAAGAACTCCCACCTTTCAAAAAAAAAAAAATCACACGTTCTTATATTGAAAAAATTCAATTTAAATTAAGAATTTAAAATAAATGGTTATTTGAGAGAGAGAAAAAAAAGAATATGATACAAATTTCTAAAAAGTGAAAAAGCAAATTTAGATTTTATTTTTATTTTAAATTGAATTGAATTGTATTTTTTGAACTCAAAATCGTGTGTCAAACATACTATAGACTTGTTTGACAGAGATTTATTAAAGTTGTTTTTGACTTCCTAGGTCCAAAAATTGCTTCTGAAAGTTTTTTAATGGTTTGTGACAACTTCTAGTTTCTAGAAGAGTGTTGATGCCCGAATTTAACAAGGCTTAGGCCTAACCTATATCCTGCAATATGGACGAAAGGTGGTATGTGGACCCTAATCACACTTCGGGTATCTTTGAGTGGATCGTGATTTGAAAGATCAAAGAATATAAATGGATCTATTTATTCAGTTCAATTAAACTTTTGGTCGACTTAGGAGGCTTTGGATATGTGAGAAATTAAAATAATATGTGTTGTGAAGAACCTTAAAAATACCTCAAAATAGTTAGCCTAATTTCCTTAGTCTAAATAAAGCCGAAATAAATTCATTAAACCCCTAGAATATTCTTAGGACATTCTTATACTATTATATCTCCCCCATTGTATGAGAATTTCAAATATTGTTGCTCTAGGAATTAATTACTCACCATTTAGGCAAAACTTCCCCTGTTAAAAACGTCTTCCACCTAAGGAACACCTGAAAAATAGCCTTCCCGAGATAGTAGAGCAGCCAGCTACCTTCCTAAGTGTCTCTTACCAAGAAAACCCCTTTTGACTAGATTCAAATTTCATAGGAGGAAACTTCTCCGAGTTCTAAAGCTTATAGCATTTGGAACACCAAACAACTATGGTCAAAAAGACTCCCCAAGTATAAGCTTCAATCGGGAAGTCTTCTTACAAAACTAGATGCATTTAGTTACCATCAAACTCATCACCAACCTATAAATACCCCCACCATCTGTACTCCAAAATAGATCGACAAATCTATCATTTCCATCAAACTCTTTCATACTACTACCAACCATCCTCTTCACCTTTCATTCACTATTCATGACCAAGAAAGGAGATCATCTCCAGCTCTGGTGACTCCACTAATGGAGGAACACATGAAGCACGAGTCTATCACAACCACTGTCACTAGAATAGCATTTCCCTTATCTTTTCTCACTCACACCAAAATTCCAGAAGAAGAGATCCTTTCCAATGCACCATCGACAACTCCAAGAACTTAAACAATAGGTCCCCCAAGTATAAAATTACTTCAATACCCTTCATCCTTGCTCCAAAACATATCATTATCAACCTCTTAAACACTATTAGCAACCATCTGCCTTATCTTTCATTTACCATTTATGACCAAGAGAGGATATCTCTACACTCAGATCAATTCACTGATGGAGGAACACCTGAATTACTGATCTACACTTAAGCATTTTACATTTCAAATCTTTCCCCAAGTCATAATAAAGAATATAGATCCAAAATCTCATACTAGCCACAAACCAAAGCTTCTATTCACTAGACAACATCTCTCCACAAAAACCATTCATGCTTCTCTCCCACACTATGTGCTCATCTCAAGTACTCCCTTATTGAGAAGTCTTCATCCACATGGGGCTGGAATCACAGCGGGTGTCGCCCTCGGAACCTTCTTCTTCTAGGTCATCCAAGTTTGGCTCGTCCTAGACGGAACAAATATTGTGGCTTGCAAGTAGAGTACTTTGGGCACACTTACTGGATGTTTGGTGTTCAACCTCCTAACATAGCTCACATACCTCCAACGACACCTTTTGTTAGTTTACAAAATTTTCCCAACCGCTCTGATACTATGTTAGTTTACCAATTCTACCAAAAGCTTAAGTTATTAGAAGGTAGACCAATAATAGTTTTATATTTTAACACTTTACATCGACGCCAGCTGGACCAATAGAAGGAAGCCAGGAACACCCACCCCATCAAAAAGCTTCCTATCAAAACCGAAAATGTAACTTCAAGTAAAAAAATCTTATGAATAAACTTTAAACTAGTTACAAAGTTTAAATTAAACATTGTAAAATTAATTTTAATATTTTTATTATTTATTAGAAATATTTAAAAATCAATTTGATTGCATAAGTTCTATGATCATAAATACTTATTCAAAAGTCACAATATTTGTTTATCTTCTTCTACTATTTAAAAGCAAAAGCAAAAAGGAAAAGCATCTAAATAACACAAACTTAAACACCACTTTATCAATATAATATAAAATTTGGTCACTTCACCAATATAACACAAAATAGTTTTAGTCAAAAGTCAACCTACAAAGTCGAAGGTAAACCTAACATATTTTACCCAAATTATCCTTGTTACTAAGAAAATCTACTCTAAAAATATATATATTATTTGGGATATTCTACTATAATATTTTCAGTTTTTAATATATATAGCCAGATGTCTCCGGCTCCAACCGTTGGCGCCATTGCCAGCATACTCTAGTAGAGTATATTGCATTCTCTACTAAAATATTTTGGACATTCTACTAATATATTTTTAGTTTTCAACAAAGATGGTCGGGTATTTTTGGCTCTAGTCACTGACACCGGTATACTCTAGTAGAGTATAATGCATACTCTACTAGAATATTTTGGATATTCTACTAGAATATTTTCAATTTTCAATATGGATGGTCGGATGTTTCCAACACCGACCGCCAGCATTGGTATACTCCAATAGAGTATACCGCATACTTTAGTAGAGTATTTTGGATATTCTACTAGAATATTTTCAGTTTTTATCATGGATAGCTGGATGTCTCTGGCTTCAGTATACTGTAGTAGAGTATACTATATACTTTACTAGAATATGTATTTGGATCTTTTACTAGAATCTTTTCGGTTTTCAACATCAGTACCCGGATGCCTTCCCTTAGGCCTCGCTTCAGTTTCGACTGTTGAAACATGGTTTGCTAATGATAGGGTAAACCCTGGATGACCAACTGAGAGAAACTAGTATAAAAATATGTTTCTCTGTCATACCTAGGAAAAATGATTCTTATCTGTGGGGCTGAAAACCTGAAAATAATGAAACTACCATCAGATCTTTTATTCAAAAAAAAAATCACATTATAGAAATTTTCTTCTCAATAACGCTACGATCACACAGAAAACTAATACAATTTTCAAAAGAAAGAAGTTAAACCATGTTCTTCGAGGGAACAAAGATATACTAAATCCTTAATAATCCACAATCACGGTCCAAAAATTGAATGGTTATAGGACCCAATAATGCATACAGAGTGCTCAAAATATGTCTACGCCAACTAGTTTAATTTAATTACAAATTTCCACACATAGAACAATCATGATCATAGGTATGTATATCAAACAGTACGTGTGTCCATGCAGATTGTGTGACGGTGTGAAGTCAGAATATGGACAATTACCACCGTAGCTGCAGTGATGAACTATATATAGGAACAAACAACTTGTCTACCTTATTCCTTTCGGCATATCCGTTAAATGCTATAACCATTAACAAATTTGAATGGTCACAAATTTTGGCAAATGCCATGAAAGAATGAAGAAAGAGAAACGAATTCAAATAAAAATCTGATATAACAATGATAAAAAAAAAAATCTGATGAAAAACATCCAATCAAGGGTAAAAAGGACAATTACAATATGAGAAAATAAAAAATAATCACAACAAACAAAAGAAAATATATATATATATATATATTTTATTATGTTGATAAAAGTGGGAGATTTTGTATTATACTTGTTCATTAATAAAAAAAATGATTATTTAGATAACCTTCTCAAAACAAAATCTATGTGAAACGGCCTTATATATTTGTTGGACATGTGGTTGAACATGACTTAATTATCAACATGTTTAGATTCTATTTTATGAAAAATCAATGGGGTTTTTTTTTTTTTTTTTTGCTGAAAAAAATTTAATGGTTAATTGACACAACATTGCAGATGCATAAGAAGTATACAGTCCAAAGCGTCTTGCTTGGCAAAGACAATTTCATGGTGACAGTGTATCCCAACATCGATTATGCTTTCGTAGTTGCACTCATTGTGATCCTTGATGAGATTAATCAAGCCTCGCAGGGCAATAGCGCTTAGAAGTCTAGCTATATATTTGTTTCTTAAATATTATATTATGTATATGTATGACTCTAATTTCATCTGCTAATTTTTTACTTTCCTCCCTATATTGTTGTATATAGCTTTTTATGTATGTAGTATAGTTGTTTATTATTTTGTTTGTATTATAATCATTTAGCAAGACTATATTCTTTTCCAAGTTATATTTTAGTAAAATAAAATTTCTATTTGCTTACTTTGAATCGAGATGTATGCATG